>OY728132.1:2145404489-2146004489 GCA_963277665.1 Viscum album
TTGATAAATTACACTATTTTGAGAGAATAATATCCTAAAAAATATAACAACTACATCACAAATCATAATAGATTTCTTCTCTTTTTTAATTCTTCAAATCTAGGATACTCAAATAATAAAATATATGTATTAAATAAGGTTTTTTCATTTCTGATTTGAAGCCTATTTCAATGAAAAACCAAACACATTAATAGTAATATTTTAATCACCAAAAACCTATAACTTTTATATTTCTAACTCATCTTTATTCAGTAACTAGAATAACTTTTGAAATTAACATAGTCTTCCCAAAACAAATCAACTCAAATCTCAAAGTCTAACATTATATAAATATGTAGGTGTTTATATTTTAATAGGACTTCAATAATCCATTAATTAAAACTCTAGTCCAATTCAGATACAGGAACCATCCAGGTGATTGTAATAATTAAATGCACTATCCTTCACACTAAATAATATATTTATATATTCTAGAAAGCCTTTTACTTGATGTGTGTTGGAATTTTTGTTGTCATTTTTTCATGCATTTTTTTTTTGGAAGTGTTTTCACTTATGATGCTTTCTATCCATACTGAATAAGATGGAAAATTCAAGGATCTGACAATATCGTTGATCTGGTTGATGCATCTCAGTGCATTCTATTTTTTCAGAGAAACGTATATGTAAAACAAGTGGCATGTGTTTTTCTCAAGGTTATCTGAAGAAAAATAGGTCAATAATGAATTCCTTCCAAAATGTGGTAAAATTAGATGTTCAATAATTTTATGGGTAGTATCATAATTCCAATACTTTTACTAGTGGATTAGTTATGATTTAGGGTAGGTTTTATGCAATGTGGTTTTAGTATGTGTTTCTTTGTAATCTCAACTTGTATCTCCCTAAATTACCTGATGGTGTTTGATAATTACACCCCATGAATTTATTGTAATTGTTAGTTACTTTAATAAATTTCATTGGGCCATAAATTGGGTGACCAATTCATGTCACATGTCACAGTTTAAAAAATATATACGTGAAAAATGCGAGTCTTTGTGTTTTAATATTAGTTATTATGAGCTTCCAATTATTTGGTTTTTTTTCATTTAACATTCACCATATCTATCTAATCAACTATTTGAGTACCAATTTTCATAAGTTCAATCCTATTCAAAAATCCTAGAGATGTCAATAGGGTCTTGATAAATGAACATTATGAAAATAATTTTTTTTCATACTTCTATTTATTTCTATTTTGGATTAAAATTTTGTATATATTTTTCACTGATTTGTGGGTATACATTTTGGTAGTTTGTGATGTAGATATTGGAGAAGATTGGTGTGGAAAACCATCGAATTGAGGTTTCCTGTTGGTATTATATCTTACTTGCTTTTTGTATGCTCTTTGGTTGTGTGTGGTGGAGATCTTGGAGTTGTATGATGTGGTATAACTGCTACTTGAGGTTATTGAAGGTGTTGGTCCTAACTCATTGGTCTTGGGGCATGGATGGGTCATGGGTCCTAGATATGGATCACTAGTACTGGGGAATGGAAGGGTCCTTGGAATGGATGGTCCACTAGTACTTGGGTGGGGGTGGATCCAATTTGGGGATGGATCTGGTGTTTTTGTATTTAATTTTGTATTGAATTTAATTATTAATATAAATAATTTTTTCTTATGTTTTATAATTATTGTAAATCTTATTCATTTGAAAAATTTAAATTGATTAATTTTATATAATAAATTAATAAATATAATATGAAATTTTACTAGAAATAATAATTTATAATTTTCTTTCAAATGTAATTTTTAAATAGATATTATATAATGATAATATTATTACCAGTAGAAACATTTTTCATAAAAATTTATTGTTAAACACTTCAACAAACATATATATTATGTGTTGGTATTATTATAATTACAACAGAACTATTTTATATATTGCAATAATATTTAGCAATAGAGTTTTTACCAAAATATTCGTGACATGACTTTTTTTGTTGGTAAAACATTTTACCAACAAAAAATTCTCTTTTACTAATAGATATACCCTTGTTGGAAAATTCTAATTATTTTGTAGTGGTTCCTGGAGACGGTATGTTGTACATATGCAAGAATGATGTTTCCATTTGTTTTTTCATATTGAAAGAATGAAATAAATGGAAATATATATGTATATATAATATAATTTCAAAATAATTTTTAATTCATATATATCAAATAATTTCACTAAAACAATATTTAATACATTCCATGTAATGTTTGAAAGAATCACATCACTTTGAGGGGCGGTAGTCAACACTTCCTCTTACAAAATTATCATATTTACCCCAAACTTAAAGTATAAAGATATGTTTTTTAATAGTATTATATAAGAATAAAGACATAATAAATATAATATATAAAATATATAAAAATATTGTATATCCTAATTTCCACTATGAGAGTCGGTAAATGAAAAATGAACAATAATCATTTCATGAGGCAGTAGTTCTCCATACACGTAAATGGTTTGTTCATTACCCATTAGATGAATGTGTGTAGAAGTGTAGATATACCCTTAGAGTAATAAAATACTATTATATTAAGGATACTATATTTTTTCTATAATAATGGAATTAAAATAGTTGAGGTTGTGAAGATTTGAAAAAATATAAAAGACCTAAAAATCTTTTTTTTTTGATTTTCTAATGGCCGGTTTGACGGTAGCCGGTTCCCTTGCAGCCTGGTTTGAGGAAAACCGGAAACCTCACAACATTCCAGCTTCAAACCAGCAAAATCGGGATACACAAAACAGCGACTCAAATTCAAATTCAAACATTAATCGAACCACGTGCCTCCTCGATCCGCACGCCACCTCGATTTGCGTCACCTCGAGCCGCATGCCACCTTGAGAAGCGAGACGACGAAAATCCAACTGCCTCCATCCATGTCACCAGCGAGAGATTCTGACCATCTGCCTCCATCGACGTCGTCGAAAACGATGGAAATCATGACGCTAGCGAGAGAACCCGGCCATCACCACCCGTCGACGTCGTCGAATAACCACAGATCAATACCATTCAAAGATCGTCCCAACACCAGAGTGACGGTGAGCTTCACCGACTCCCATCATCACACACTCACCCGCACTGGCGACGAGAAACAGCACATCACTGCCGGTGGAACCCTTCACCGAATACAACGAGGCAGGAACTCTCGTCACTGTAAACAGTGAGGTAGAGACCCTCGGCAAAAAACCACCAGAACCAATCACAAAAACGCAATACAAAAAAAACCTAAAAGGAATCAGAGCCCGTCGCCACCTTCAGCCCCCCTAGAGAAGACCCCGAAAACCCCCAAATCACACACATCCACTCCAGATCGAAGCTGCAACCCCAAACAACCGATAAATCTCGACTCAGGGCTGGCTCCGCAGTGTGAGGACCACGAACCCACCAACCCGCTCATGGCGTATGCTGGAACTTCTAGAAACCTCGTCGCAACCTGGTCTTAAGCTCATGGGTCCAGATCCGACAGCATCGCGGAATCCCGGGGCCTAGAGGAGGAGCCCAAGCCTGACCCAGCCACAGAGGAGTGAAAACAGGGAAAATGAGGCCTTTTTAAAGTGGAGGAGGAGTGACACTCTTGTAATATATTTACAATGGAATTCCATACACATTTTTCAAATTATATATAGATCCAATAATAGAAACAATTTGATAAAAGGGAGTATATGTTCTATATATATACATACAATGGATCTTGTACAATTTACTTGGTTGTTTTGGGTCACAAATTTAAGCTTTAATACTTTGTTAACCTAAATTTTCTATTAATCATTGTAATTAATTTTAAACACGTTCACTAATATTTTTGGTAAAAAAATAATTTTACCTTATTAGACATTATAAATTATGTTGATTAAAAATATTTAATCAATTTTTCTAAATTCAAATAACATAATTGGCATAAATTAATTTAAATTTAATCTCATTTATAAGACAACACTATGGGTTTTTAATGTAAAAAAATCCAGGAGAGTGGTATATTTTTATAACCAATTTCAAATTGAAATATATTGTGGTGAACTAAATTATATTAATTGATAAAAATATTATATAATTGTACTTTTGAAAAAATTAAAAAAATAAATTATCCTAATAAATAAATTATATGAAAAAATTATTTTGAATTATAATTTCGTATTTTTCACGATTCATAAAAAATGAAATTTCTCATAAAAATATCAAAAATTCTATATTAGATAATTTCGACATTATATATTTAAAAATGACATTTATTTTTACAAATTAAATTTCTAAAAGTTTCTAAAATTAATTTTATTATATTTCATTAAAGGAAATAAAAAGTAGTTCATTTGGGAAAATATTACATTTAAACATATAAGTATTTTACCAAAAATTATATATTTTGATATCAATATTTTTTATTTATATAAACTCATTATGAAAAATATTTTTAATTTTTTTATTATTATTAATATTAACAAGTTTAACAGGTAGGTTGTATCTATCTTGTTTAAATAATTATAACAAAAAAATCAGATGTTTCATAGGAACTCGATGTAGTTGTAATGTATACCAAGTCAGTGTTGCATGTAATGTACACCAAGTTATTGTTTCATGTAACACAATCTAATTTGGTGTTTTATGTAATGCACACCAACTCAGTGTTGTGTGTAACTTACACTGATTCAGTGTTCTATATGCGGAGTTGTTTTAGTTTGAATGTAATGTTTGACTTAATTAAATTCATGAAATTAATGAAAATTATTTTATTCAGAGAGAAAAAAATGGTCCCTAAAAAATTCGAGAATTTCACTCGCCCTCTTATTGAACTGTACAAGTATGGTTGCCTCACACCAACCCCATTAATTCTAATCTCTACTCTTTAGGTCACACCTACCTTTTTATGATGTTGTCCACCAAAAATGAAGATTTTACTAGCCCATATTACCCCTCACTACAATACAACACTACTAGGTTTAACATCCATAGTCCATTCATGAGAGAAAACAAAGATGAGAGTATAGAAATATGGGATGAGAGGAAAATTATATAGGATAATTTTTCTATCGTGATCAACCACAAAAAAAAAGTTGTTATTAATTCTCTATCAATCACCTCCACCATAATAACAAGGCTAGGTTGGTTTGATAAAATTTTAATAATAATAATAAATGAAGAGTCTCTCAGAAATTATTAATAATGGTAGTCTATTTTACTCACATAATTAATAAATCGTAGAGAATCAAAATATAAACTAAAACAAAAATTACATGAAGGGAAAACCATTCCTCACAAATATTTGAAATGAAATTCAATAAATAATGGAGAATAAAACATCATGAGGGCCTTCCTAGGTTTAAAATCTCTTATACTTCTATATATCATTGACATCATCATTATGTTTGTTGGTTCAATCATGGTTCTGGTATCGTTCCCCAGTATGATGTCATATCCACGCATGTTTATTTCCTATTACATCATATCAATCTAAATTTATTCTATGTATAGTGAATAACCCTATAAGGAGACGATTTAATGGGATTAAATAAAGTAATTTCTAATGTTTTTACAAACAATAATTTAGTAATTAATTATAATTATTTTTCTTAAAGGACACAACTGTGACTATCCTTACTTGGAAACCCCAATGTGGACTAATTTTACACCACTACAAGGGTATATCGTCCATTATTTATGCAAAAATGTTCTCATATTTCTTATATGATACTCTATTTCAAATGAAAAATGAAATTCCTAAGAATACAAGTGTACAGAATGAAATATTATTTTTATAATAAGTATTTTTTTAGCATCTATTGTGCCTGAAATTCCATATCAGCTCATCTGGATGGTAAACACCACACCTTATAATCAATATGACCACTAAATAATTTTTTGGATTTTATATTTTGGGTAAATATATTATTTTATCCCTAATAGGTATCATGAATTTAAAATTCAAAATTAAGATATTTCTCTTTAATGAAAACTCATGTCACTGCAGTATACATATTCTTCATTTTTTCGATACATGGTTTTGGTTTCAAAGAATGGTAGATCTTGGGTTTTGGATTTTTTATGTCCTTCACTACTTGGATAATCATTATTTGACCCTTAAAACCCATAAAAGTTACCACATCCATATATAAATTCTTGATTTGGGAAATATTGTCTAAATTGAAAAATTGAAATATAATATATTTCATGTAATTAAATACTATATAGAATAAAAATTGGATTATTTTATTATAAATCATGTCATAATAAATGATATGTAGTTTTAAATATTGCTAAATTTATGATATATTATTCAATGATCCATGTTGTGATCACTTTGTATGATATATGATATCGTTATATATGGCATAGTGTAATGATTCGGTTTTTGATATTTTATAGTGTATGATATAGGGAGTTATAAAAGTTCATAGCACGAAATTAAACTTTTTTATGCCACAAAATTTAGTATTGTGTCATCAGTATGATATAGGGAATATCCTAAGATAACACACCAATGATCCAAAGGTGATATCTCCATCCCTCGTGCGCTAATTATAAAATGATATATTAGTGTTGACCTAAATTGGTGTGTACAATATAGAGATATCATATAGAAGAATTGATAGAGGCTAAATTATTTTTCATAAGGCATGGGTACCATTTAATACTATAGATTGTTCACTATACTTTGGCTTATAACATGTGTGAGTTGTTGACTGCCCCATGTTGAAAATTTTTAATTTTAAATTATTTATTACGAATTGAATTCAATATTTTATACGTACTTTATAAATCATAGAAAACGTATTTTTTTATACTTATTGAATTTATAATGTTTATAAATTAATTAAATGTTATGATTTTTTAATTAAATGTTATTTTTTGGTAAAAATTAATATATATAATATTAAACAATAATATTATATTACATTTCATTTCTATGGAATGTATTTCTATTTTCATGTGAAGTGTGTATATACCAATTATGAGGTAATTTAAAAAAAGCTTATAAATACCAAAATTAGGCTTTTAAAGAAATTTATATTGAATTATGAATTGTTATTAATTGTTAATTTGAAGTGTTCAAATCAAAAGACCTTACTGAAAATATCATTTGAACCATATCAAAAGGAATTTCAATAATTGATCTGATCAAGGATAAAATAAAAATTAATAAGTGATACTTCATTATGTAAAATTTTTACATAATATAAATGAAATATTAAATTTTTATATTTTAAAAATCATTTATTTAAGTATATTTCAATTAAATGATAATTTGAAAGAATTCATATTGTAAATAAATATAAAGAGTGTATATTTATTTAATTATGGAATTTTCATAATTCATGGCTTAATTGTACTGTGTTTGTAATTTCATTATTTATCAATTTTTTATAAATGTAAATCTCATGTCTAAAATTATTAATTAGACATTTATATAGTTTCATTATCTAATATTCTTAAATACAACTTTAATATTAATGATGGATGTATTATTTAGTTAAAAGTGTTAAAATTCTTCTATAAATTATCAACCATTAATTTAAATAATACATTCAAGGAATAATGATTGATTTAGTTTTTGTTCCACCATGACTTTGGATTTTATTATTTTATGATATTGAATTAAGTAGTTAATTATAGTTTATATATTTTAGGTATTAGAATCATGATGAAATTAATGTCTCCCTTGAGTAAATAACCATGGTTATATGGAGTTTAGGTTGGCTTGCTCACTGGCCTCCGATCTTAGGCTCTATATAAAATGGTGGGAGTATGCTACATATTATTCCATGATTACTCTTGTGGATATTAGTGATTTCATATAACTCTATAACCATACATGAAATGGATTCATGTACCTTTTTCATGGGATTCATTTAGATATGTGTAAATATTTTAGGAGTTTAATAAGGGTTAGCAACACAGGTAATTGGTTCTGTAAAGAGTTACATGCCAATATAGTTTGAACATATATATTTATTGGATGGAATATTATTCAAAACTAAATCACTAAAATCATTTATACATGTAAATGGATAACATGATATAAGGATTTTGGGATTTAAAACCCCTTAAAATATCATGTGTTGTATTCTTTTAAAAGTGATCGTATGTAAATAACAAGATCATCTTACAAAGTCAGTCCATGATAAATTTGATTGCTCATAGATATCATGTATAAATTGTGGTGTAAATGTATAAACTAAGATTCGGATATCCATATCCCACTATGAGAATTGGTTAACACAAATCGTGGAAACCCAATGGGATATGAAGCCATAAGAATATAGTTTATCTTATCTATAAGATGGATTTGGAAATGTTTTTTATCCTCAAATATCTAAGATTATATATGAAATGAACAAAATAAAGGCATTCCTAAATAACTTAGTGGTTATAGGAGCACTAATGTGGACATGATACTTACGGAAAAAAATCAAGTCCCACTAGTGTATAATATGAAATTAAAAATGGTTATAATTTTTGCATGACTATATTTATTAAACTTATTAATTAAATAAAGTAAAAAATATACTCATTAGATGGAAGATTATATTATAAAAAAATGGAATAATCATTATTAAACATGAATTTGAGATCAATCCTAGGGATTTAAAATCAAAATGTAATCAATTTTCTATATTGGTAAAATACATAAGAATCATTCTCAACCACAAATAAAAATTCTATGTGTCAGAGAAATAGATTCCTGAATAATCAACTGTTCAAGTATTTCTGTATGTAGATATAGATTCTTATAAGAATTTTGGATACATTCAATTATTGTTTTAAAGTCATTATATATAAGATAATTAAATTAAAATTATCCATCAATCATGTATGTAATATGTTTGGGTACATTAATTTCTTAGAGGCATTCAAGGTTACCATTAATATTGTTTTGTCTAGGGAATTCAATATGTACTCATTATTAGATGTTTTCAGAAATTGTGAATATTTTAAACAAAAACATTACACTATTTTCTAAATTTTTTGAGAATATATAGACTTGTCATGTGATTATCAAGTTTTGATATTGAATTGACACCATAAAAGGACAAAGGTTTAATCTAGAAATTATAACAATGAATAGTAAAATTGTCATCCTAGGTCATTGATACCTAAAATATGTGTCAGAAAGGATGGTAAATGTTTCCATAGTGTCAATTTTTTGGGAAAAATAATGGGTTGTAAGAAATTTTTAGAGAGTATATGATAGGTGTTTAATGTTTTACAAATTAATTGTTTAATTTTAATGGGTATATTATACAAAATGTACACTTTATAATTATTTTATGCGTACAAGAGTTAAAAATGAAGGTAATAAGTGGTAAATCTTGTAGTTGTAATTCAAATTTAGTATCAAAATATTCTATTCTAGATATATGAAAAGGAATATTTACAGCTCAAATATATCTAAATAAACGATTTGTATTTTCATATTATTTATCTATATGATAAGCGATGCTATTTTCAATCATTGGGTCTTTATGAAATCAAATCAGGTGATTATTTAATGAACATGGTTTATGATGCACTATATTCTATGATATGTTTTAAAATGTGAAAAGGATAAAAAAATTCTTGGACAAAATATTTGATAACATATGAAGATTCGATATTATACCACCACTCAGTGGAGAATTTTAAAGAACGATGATATATTTTATATGGAAAATGCTTAAAACACATATAATTCCATATAAGATATTTTTTCTAACAGTATATTTATTGAGATATTCTCTATATTAGAAAAAAAATTCCTTGATGCAGATGAGTTTGTGTATCTTAGAATGACATTATAGAGATAATGTAGTTTCAAATACGATATTGGTGTAGGAGTTGGTTCCATAGAATAAATTACTTTATGCATTAAATTTCTTATATATTCATATACTTTAATATTAATAAATATCTTAGAACATATTGATTGTTATTCTCTATAGAATTCTTGATAATGTCCTAAAGTATCTATTTTATTCAAATTTTATAGTAGTTCCCTACTATAATGATAACCATGAAGTGATATGATGATATTCCTAGAACTTAAGTCATAAGGATGAATGGAATTATCTGATGAGACATGAATAACACATACTATTAGGTACTTGATTATTCGAATAAGATATAGAATTATCTAATGAATTTGTCGCATGTTAATCTTTGTGATGGGATATTATGTCAATAGAAATGTCTGTAAGAATTCCATAAGTTTTTGGGTCATTGAATATTATTAAATATAAATTTGTGTATTGTACCTTTGACATAAGATTTCTATTAATTCATATCATGAGTCATGTACTTTTTTGTATTACCCAAAACCATAAAAACAATTTTTTTGGAAAATTTTGTTGTTTCGAGTGTGATATGGAATTAATGAATAATTCTATAAAGGAATTTTACTTTCCAATACTGAAAGATAATATCTAGATAGGTTTTATAAAATGGAATTCTTGAACAAAAATCTATGGTCGTAATGATTTTAAATTTCATTTATAGAATTCATATAATGTAATATTGATCATATAGGTTGATTAAATGAGTGTGAAACATTCTTTGTGAAAAATTGTGACAATGGGATTATATTACACAGTGAACATTTTTATGTTTTTGTTGTTGTTGTGACATTAAATTCTTCATATATGTGTTCCATGTCATATTATTAGATATTGATCATTGAAATTAGTAAATCCCACCTAATTTTCATGAGGAAGAGACCTAAAGTATCTCATACTTACTATTTTCTTCAATCTCAGTTAAATACAATTTTTATTTAACTATTGGAATAAATATTATTCTTAAGACCAAGAAATATTATCCATTTATGATTTACTAATTCTAATTATTTAATCACTCGTTATATTGTAGTAAAAATATAAAATTGAGTTGAATATTTAAATAAATATTTATTCATGGGACCATAAAATGGATATTTATTCATCTGCTATTTTTTCAATAGTTATTAAATAATATTTAGTAAGGATCATGCATTAAACATCATATAATCTTGACTTTTAAGTCAATAATTAATTGTCATAAGTTTGATTGTTTTTATAGTTTATAGTTTTATAGAATTATTTCATCATACCAACATAAATAAATTTGACATCAAAAAGTGGAAATGTCTACTAAGTATCTATTTTTTCCAAAAAATGTGTATTTTATAATATTATATATTTTATTCTCATGAAATATCTTCACAAATTTCATCTTTATCTCATCCTTATCCCTAATCATCCTTAAAACCCTCTGAAAAAATTTTTAAATATATTATGAGAACAAAAACTATCATTAATGTAAATATAAAAGAAATAAATCAACCTATTATCTCATGATTACTTATATAAGATATGTATTTTTCAAAATTAACGTGTTGGATCAGAATAAAAATTTTATTACCCATGAAATTTAATATTCTATTGGAACATTTTCATAAAAAATTTCATAAGAAATATTTTTTTTTAAATTAAAACCCATAAAGATTTATTTTCAATCATTAAAAACATAAGGTAACTTTTTCAAAAAAAATTAATTCATTTTACCCTTCTGAAGTATCAAATGCTTTCCTTTAAATATAATGTCATTAATAATCACATGGGATCATAATATAAAGAACAATCTATCTTAAGATCATGAAATCATAGGAAATGTGGAATAAAAATAAAACATGACATAATAATAATTAAAGTCGAACTACCAAGACACAATCAATTGGTGAACAGAGTCCTATGGTGTATTATGATTACTCTCTAATATCATAAATAACAACTCATGATACAAAATACCTACCCAATGAGTTGTATCTCTATCAGGGAACCATCATCATAACATAATCATGATTATGTTTTTCACAAAAGGGAATTAATTATAAGTCATAATTATAAGAATTACCCACAAATGTAAATGGGTTGAAAAATCTTTCCTCGCATCATAATATAATGAAAATTCATAATTAAGGTATTTTAGAAGTAAACACAAGGGATGAATTACCCCATTAATGGAAAAAATACTAATCTAGGTATATATGAAATATAAATATAAATATAATTTAAAATTTTTAAATAAATTTAAATAGAGAAAGAAAATGAGCTAGATAGATAAAGGCCATAACCCAAATAAAATGGGGGTATATATAAATCTTTTACACCCATAATCAAAATATTTACACATATAAAAATATTAATTTTATTTAAAACCCTCTTTTAAAATAGTAAGAACAAAGAAAAATTGGGGTTTTCTTTAAATAAATTAAAAAATTATAAATAAATTCTATTATAAAATAATTTTCGTGGTGGTATGAAAATCCATTGACATAATAAACATTAAAATAAAACATTCCTTTAGAATTTTATTAATAACATTAAAACATTATGCATAAAATATCTAAAATCATTCATTTCATAACCATTTTAAAAAATTTAAAAAGAGGATAAAAATTTATTTTATAATTTATTTGTTCATATATTAATACATTAATAAATAAATTACTATGTGGTCATTGAAAATAAATATTTTGAAAATAAATCTTTAATCCCATTCAAATGAGGTTTTAAACGAAAAGTTTCCCTTATATAAAATCATAAAAATATTCATATTTAAAAAATATATATAAAAAGAAATAAAATTATGTTAAAAATGACCATTAGTTTCCATTTAATTACAAATAAAAATTTTTGAGAATCATTTTTAAGAACATGGATATGGATTAGAAGTAATTGGAAGGGAAACTTTAGAATATGATTTCTTTTAAAATAATTTCCCTTACCTAATGACATTATCATCACATACATTATTTGAATTTTTAAATAACAAACTTTTGTTAATTATTTACTTTCTTAAGAACCATTTTAAATTTTATTATCCTATTTATAATGTCTTATCATGTTATATTAAATTACTTTTTCATTTAATTTCACGTCGGATGTTTTGTTGAAAACTATATGAAAAGTCTGAAATGACATCAATAAGTTGACTATAGTAAAATAGGTCATTATTTCATCATCTACATCATTATAAAAAAATTATCATTTTTATACAACAATTATACTTTTAAAATCAACCATGAAGTATGGTTATGAAGAATGAACTTCATTACAATCATATAGATAGTAGGTCTACGCATGCAACAGTAATGTTTCTATTTTTTGATGATCACGATAGAAAGAATTTCAGTGTTATTTTGACATTATATAATGCTAATAATATCATAAATATCATACTATTTCTTTAAATATACTAATATATTAAATCCCTATTATGTGGTAATGGAAAACAAATCACATCACTTCGTAGAGGTGGTAATCCCCATGTATAAACAAATGACTTTATCACCATTCATTGAATGGAATGGTTAGTAAATATATGATATATTAATTTTAAAAAATGGTAAAATATCCATTAATGTAATATATATGCATTAAATATATCATCATAAATATATTTTAGAAGTGATGATAGAAATGAAATTGCATTGGTACAGGAGGCAAGAGTATAATTTACACATGAATGACGGATTTGTTTCCCATTTGATGGAAGATGAGATGGATGTATGTTATGAAATTAATATATGAAAATTTCATTATATGGTATATATTTATTTTTATATATCATTTTTTTGAATAATATTATAAGGTGTTTTATGATTAAATAAAACAAAAATCCTTGATTAAGAATGATAACTCTTCAAACAACCTCTTTTGGTTTCAGCAAAATCATTCTTATGAGGTTTTTATAACTAAAAAAAATTAAAATTGGATGTGAGAAATGATGTAATGAAATTATTTGGATAGGTATTTTTTGAATCTAAATGATTTTTATGTCTAAATAAAAGTGCAGATATGGTTTCCTTTTATTAGGGAGGGTAGGGGCACTTTTGGAATTTCAAAAAATATTAAATTAATATAAATTAATTTTAATAGACAAAAATCACAAAAAAATATCAGTATATCAATGGATTTTGTTGGGAAAACTAATATCATCCAGCTAAATTTGGAAATTTTTATAATTGGTTTTTACCGTTATATCTTTCTTTTAACCCATGTTAACCCTTTTTAACCAATATCGTGACAACTAGGTTTTTAGATTTTATCGGTCAATATAGTTACTATAAAAGGAAAATTAGAAAATAAATAGACCATGGTGGTTATTTTAAACCATATTCAAATAACCTATTTGAAAATGGCATTTTTAGTAAATTTAAGTCATTTAATAAAAAATTATTTATTTTGATATATAATTAATTTCATTTTATGAACTATTCATTTAATTATCTTTAAAAACAACAAGATAGAAATGGAATTCAAATATAATCCTTTAACACATAACTAACATATTACAGGTGTCTGAAAAAATGTGTGTAATACTATAATTTATTCAATTTATATTACTTTTAATATTTTTAAAATTATTTATTTTATTATTTTATAAATTAAATAAATATTTTTATACAGTTTCATAATCATTTAAGTTAATTATTTAATTAAAAAATTATAAAAAATTAAACATAATAAAAGATTCATTTATAATTAAAATTACTGTTTTGAACCAAACATAAGTTTTTTTATCTTTTTCATGAAATGTTATAGATATTAAAATAAAGAAAGTGATATTTTTGTATTTACCATTTACTTAATTATTATAAATGTAAAAATCAATGAAATATATCTCTAAGTTTCCATATATTCAATAATTGGGTGTACATGACCGAACTCCACTCATATAATTGAATTCCTTATCATAATATTTTTTTCTTTAAATAACTCATTTACCCTTAACATGGTGATAATTATTTACTATTATTACAATTTATAATAACGTAGAATTAAAGGGTCGTATTTATCAAATTTTTACCTCTTGATTCAAAATATGGAAATATTTTTTCAAGGTTAAATTTTCATAAGTTCTTGAATTTAATTTAAAATTATACTCTCCAATATAAATGAAAAATGGTTTTTCAAGGAAATTCATTTTTCAATGAAAATATGATTTTACATTAACTATATGACTAGTAATATCCATTATATGAATTTATCTTAATATATATATATATAATATATACATTTAATATAATTACTAATCAGGGGTTATTATGATTAATTAAATTTTAAAAATATTATGCAATTAAAACGGTTTCTAGAAAAAAATGTATTTTTTAGTATAAAAATAGATTTATAGGAAAAGCATGAATATTAATGATTCAAATGAAATTAATTATATAACTAATAATTAAATTGATCTTTTTTAAAATTAAGACCAAATCCTAAATATAAAAATAAAATAAAATTACATGATTTAATGAAAAGAAATGATGGTTTTACCAAAATTGATATTTTTTAATAATAGCGAAAAACTTTAAATTTTCTAAAAGATATGAAAATTTTAAAATAAGATAATTTTGATATAACTATTTTAAATAGTATATCAATTTTATTAAATAAAATTATTAAAATTTTATAAATAAATTATACCATCTGCAGACACAAAAAGAAATAAAAAATTAGTTTTTAGGAAAACATGTTTTTGAACTATAAAATGAATTTACTGAAAATTTAGTGCATATTTATTTTAAATTAATCAATAAATTTATGTTATATAAAACTTTTAAATATGTTTTTTATGGTATGTTACTATTAATACCACTAGATTTAACAGTCACATTTAAATAATTTTATTTTAATAGTATATCACAAAGAACAAGGCTAGTATAAATTCAACAACCACAAAGCCATAAATCTATGATTCATGGAAATACCATTGATTCATTCGAAATGTAGGTAAAAATATAATATTTTTATTTCAGGGTCCTTTTATTAATATTTAGGTATTAATTAACTACCAATATATAGAAAAAAATAATATATAATAACTTTCTTTTTTTTATTTCAGAAGAATGATTTCACCCTTTTGTTGTGCTTCAAACAATTTTCACATAATTTATTACTCCAAGAAACCAATATCCAAAATGAATTTTGTTTTTCCTAAATCACTAAAATAAAATTTTAACCAAACATATAATCCATGAAAGGATAAAAATATCTTACTCCTATCATTGTACATTAACCCAAACTAAAATCATTAGCACAAGATAATTCTCAAAATGAATAAAAAATCATACGAAAAAAAACATTAATCACCAAAGCCTAAACAATTACATCATAATTTAAACATAGATAATTAAATAAATTAATATCCCAAAAATTCTTCAAAATAAGAAAGACTAAGATTGAACCCCAATGATTATAATGATTTAAAACATATTCTTCCAATAAAAATTTAACATTTATCACTAAATAACATATACAAATTTTAATGTGTCATACCAAAATATATATACCCTAATAATATAACCTCTATGATATTATATTAATTTCCATAAATAAAAAAAATCACTATAAAACCACATTAAAATCACATATGCTTCTAATAAATAATTTAACCCATATTTCTCAAATAAAATCCCATAATATTGTGTATAACTTAATCATATAAGGTTCTCAAATTAGTAAACTTATTCTAAAACAAAATTAATCACATAATCCCAAAATCACTTTTCAATATCATTGTCATCTCTACAATAAAATATTTATTCAAAAAATCAACATAAGCTTTATATATAATAAAATTTTTAAAATTAAATTTTATATATACCAAGACATAATATAGGCTAGTCGTAATAATTTCACAATTTTCACCATTCATTTGTGGGTTAAATCCCCATTGACTTACCAGATGTGATAGTTTCTCCTTTTTACTAAAACTATTTTTATATAATTTTTAAATCATTACTAAATATATGATAAACATATTTAAAAATAACCTTAATCGTCAAATATCCCATAAACCATGAAATTTATCAATACCATTAAACTTATGAAATAATAATTCTTCCTCAAATAATACTTCATGTCGAACCTAAGGAATGAATTTACCTCAACCCAATAAATTGTCTCCCAAAATTTCATTAATCTCATTAAATTTACAACACTTAAATCATCAAAATGGGTTTTTGAGACTTTGAATATACGATCAATCATAAATCCATACACTCATGATGGTACCCATAACCCTTATGTTAACCTCACATGAAACGATGTTAATCTACAAAGTTATTTAGATCATTCCTCTGATTCCAACTGTATAGAACTAGCCTTAAATAACACATAATATTTTGTTTGATTTAAAGACATCATTATCTTATAATTTATAATCTTTACGGTTTATTGTTTTAGTGAATTTTTCTATCACCCTTAAATAAATAAATATTAAATAAAAAATTAGAAGCTTCTGATTAGTATGCATTTCTCATATAAAACAAAACATTTATTATATAATTTTTTTCTTCTCATTAAATATATTTACAAATTTCTTCTAGGCCTCATCCTTATCCCTACTCATCCTTGAAACCCAATAAATAACATTTAAAAATATTTATTGATCACAAAAGGTCTTATAGAGAGATATAAAAATATAAATAAAGAAACATGTTAGCTCATTAATACTAATACAAGATTTTTCTCTTTCAAAATTAAATATTGGGCTTGAAATAAAAATTTTATTACCCATGAATTAAAATTTTATCCAAAAACTTTTTTTAAAGTCATTTAATATGAAATATTAAAGGTAGAATAAAACTCATAATGGCTCATTTAAATCACTAAAAACATATACATTTCAACCATATGAATTAGAATATAATTTCCTTTAAACCTAAGCCCATGAGTTTTCAAATGGGAGAATAACAGAAAGAACATCATATCATTAGATCAGGGAAACATAGAAAATGTGGAAGAAACACAAAATATGACATAAGAATAAGTTAATAAAAACTACCAAGATGGCGTCACATGGTGAAAAAAATTATCATAATTGATTATGTTTACTCCCTAATCCCATAAAAAACATCTCATGCAACAAAACCTCTACCCAATACATTGGATCCTATCTAAGCGTACCAATCATAACATTTTCATGACTATTTGTTCCATAAAATGGAATCAAATATTATTCATAATTATAAAAAATTTCATTATAATGAATTGGGTTTCAAAATCTTGCCTCGTGTCATAATCAAAGGAAATTTATTAATGAAGTCATTTGATAAATAAACATGAGGAATGTATTAACAGGTGAAAGGGATAATAAGCTAGTCATATGTGTGAGATACATATATACATAATTTATAAAAATCTCATAACGTGAAAGATATTGAGAAAATGAGATAGATAAATAAAGTTGATGACCCAATGAAAATTGTGGTTTAAAGAGATCCCTTAAATACATAATAAAAATATTTCCAGATATCAAAAGTTCAATTAAATTTAATCCCCTTATTAATAATAATTAGAACAAATGGAAAGGGGGTTTTTCTTAAAATGAAAAAATGAGTATTACAAATAAATCCAAGTATAAAATAATGGTTTTAAAAATAGGAAAAGTCATTTATTCTATATTGGTTAGAACAAAACATTCCTTTTTTCTTTTGTAAATAATTTCATAATGTTTTGTATACAAAATATAATAAAAATCCTTTTAAAAACCTTTAGAAAAATAAAAAATAGTCATAAATTTCCTATATCATTCATTTATATGCATACAAATACTTTACTAAAAAATATTAAAAAATGAACATGGAAAATAAATATTAAGAAATAAATCATTTAAACCTTTAAAATAAGGTTTTAAAGGTAATGTTTCCCTTAGGTAAAACCATAAAAATAAAATTTCAAAATCATTATAATGAAAGTAAAATATTGTCAAAAATTGAAAATAGCATCCATTTAATAACAAATAAAAATTTCCTTCAAACATTTATAAGAACATGAACATGGAAGAAAAATATTTTGAAAAGAAATTTTATGAATATTTTTTTAAAAGAGAGTCTCTTTCCTTGAGTCCAACTAATTAAAAATATTATTTACCTTCATGAATAATAAACATATTTTAATTAGTTATATTCTTAAGAACCATTTTCAATTGTATTATCCATTTTTTATTTATCATCATGTTATATTAAATTAATTAATAATTCAAGTTCACATGAGATGTTTTGACGATATTTGACTCATAAGTCCAAAATGACTATAGAAGGTTGAATATTGTAAATTGGGTACCTATTTCATTATAACTATAATAATGTTCAGGACCCATCCTATTAGGGCTCATCCTGTGACTCACCATGCCTGCCTCTAATAGGCTAGGGGCTAGGGACTAGCATCGAGTAATCATATCACAAACATGGGAGGCATTGCCTAAGTACCTATACACATGCATACACTTCTCCAAGCCCAACAATGTTGAAAAGTAAAACCCCCTAATGAACAAAATGAATGGATAAAACTAAATCCAACCAATAGAGTACAAATTAAAGTAATGTACAGAGATTAAACTATGCCAAAATACAAGACTGCCAAAAGAAATAGTCTTTAAATGACAATGTTTAACCTATAAGAAAGAATTTAGGTACCAGGACAGCTTCTCATAGTTGTAACAAAACCTCATCCTACAAGGAACTTAGAAATCTTGGTCTGGTACTAGTCCTTCCTGGACTTCATCAAAAGATCTCTCTTCTTCACAAGACATGACATATGCGTGAAAAGGCTATGTAGGGTGAGTATAACAATACTCAATAGAGGACCCCAAAAACCACAACACAATATGCAAGTAAGGGTATGGTCATCTCGACACAATATATGTCTAAAGAACATATAAAAATTTAAAGCCATATAGATATACTTGAAACCCAGACTCGTAGTCTAGAGGTTGGTCACAGTGACCCCATACCTGCACTAGGGATTCAGTTTGATGATTCCACGAAGCACTCGTCAAGGATAACTAACTCTATGAGTTTAATAGCTCTAATGATATCCATATTAGAGGTCATATTTTTCAAGAAAAATTGTGAGAGAGATAGATGCACTGATATATCATAAGGGAGAACATATAAACTCAATCTGATAGGACACACTCCTATGTGGGAAAAGATAATGATACACGGATGAGGATCACTACTAGGGACTTGGAGGATACCACGACTCATCCAAATTCAACATCTAAGATTATGATCAACATTTTGTAGGTTTGGTCACGTTGATATCGGACACTACCAGGGGTCAAGAATGTGTAGAGGGTATCACTTTTGGCCTCTAGGAGTGATTCCAAATGTATCTAGAATGTCCTGGTGAAGGGATCATACTCTTGTAGATGAAAACCATACCTAACCTTTAACAGAAATATTAAAGGGGTCACTAACTCAAATTAAACATGTCCATGGAATGATGGACATGTAAATCATGCCTTGTAATGAAAGGTATACGATGTGTAGAAGGGGTCACACTCCATGTCCACTGACTTTGGGTACTGTCTATGTAAAATTGTTCATGTTGAAGGAATGTCATGTAGAAGGAGGTATACATGGCATATAAGAGCATGAAATACCATGTTCCATTATCTGGGGAAGAGGCTTTGTATGCTAGTTATGTTCCCATACACAGCTTCAACCCGTGTGTCCCATACCGTGTACTAGTACACAGGGTGTTCTGTGTATCTGGCCATGGGGTGGAGTACACGCTATATACTCCACCTTATTTTTGCACCCCACCTGAGATACAAACCAAGTCCACATAAAGACCCACACACCATGTGAAAAGGGTCACATGTCGTGTTTGTGCTTCCTGCCACCCATAAATCCATCCACTGCTAGGAGGGCCCACACACAGTGTCCTCTAAATAACATGTTATGTTCTTCACCATGCGCAATGTTGAAACCCTAGTCATTGCCATATTAGTCCCACATGCTGCTTTAATTAGGATACGTGTTGTGTATATCGCGATATTTCGAAATAATTTTTCTTCATCACGGCACGTTGGGTACTCCATCAATATTTGATCAGGCCATTCGATCATCACAATACACTAGGTTTGATGGCATCTTGACATCCCATAGCCATTTACATCAGTTTTGGGCCTTTGATCAGCCTGAAAAAGGACTCCCAATCTACCCTCATAAAGAATTATTGAACAACGATCCCCTTCGATTCGATCTGCTTCTTCATCCACCATCATTCTCACGCCTCCATTAGGTCATCACAATTCTCAATCTCCAGTTTTCGATCGTTTCATTGAGAAACATATTCGCAACGATCTATTTTTATTCATCCCACAAATAACGCAAAAATGCAGGGCGTGGAGGGAAGAAATTCCATAATCAAATTGAGGAACGAACCTACATATTTATTTTTCACAACATAGATCTTCTCCCATTATTAGGTTTAATAGGTATAATTTAAAACAACCATTCTAATTATCATGAATAAATTCCCAGAATCAAAATCCCCAAAGAAAAAAAACACCCTACCGGAAGTATGCAAAATTCGCAGATTAACTTGTTCATGGGTTGATCCACATTCGTTGTTTATTCAAAGAATGGGGAAAACAAATAAAAATAACAAATCCAAACCTCAATTTAGTTGAATAGTGATTTTTGTGTCACCTTTGTTGTCAAGTTCCCTTGAATATGAGGTACATTGATCAAGTGATCCATCATCGTTCGCCAATGGGGTCACCTCTAATGATCCAATGGAAGTCATCAAAATCATAGGGTTATGTGTCTACCCATGTGTATTGTCTATAAACATATATTTATAGAGTAAAGTTAGGTCATAGCATCGTTAAAAAGTTTTAAATGAAATAAAATTTTAATTTATTTCATTTCTATTAAAACTTCTAAAAAAGTAATTTTGGAGTCCACCCACAGTGGTTGATATTTGGCCCCACCAATGGTAAATTCATTACTCTAAACGCAAAATATTCCTTGGATTACTGATCTGGTCTCCCGTTTTTATGTTATTCAAATTTTTTAGGAAAACTGCTCACGTGTGCTATTCCAAATTTTAAATTATTTCCAAAATTTATTTCAGGCACCCAAAGCCTTGAAATTACATGCTGTCACAAATCCTAATTTCATAATGATTACAAATAATATAAAAAATTATATACATAAAATCAAAGACATTGCATTCCCCCACCTTTAGGGTTTTTACGTCTTTGAAAATCCAAAAAAGTATTCCCAAACAGATGTGGGTATTGCGCACAAATATGAGCCTCCCACTCCAATGTGACCTTCTGAAAATTCTTGTGCTACCACTAGACATGCACTAGGAGAACAACTCACCCATGAAGGACCATATCCTGTCATTCCTCGATATCTATTGGAAACTCTATAGATTTCATTTCAAATTCGATGTCCACCTCTCCCCTTTTGATGATGTGCAATGGGTCATGAACTTACCTCGTCATCTACAACACATGGAATACATTATTTACTCCCTGCAATTGTAGCGGTAGATCTTGGTTGTACATGAACTCACCAACTCTGCGTAGTATTTGAAAAGGGACAATGATCATTGGAAAAAACTTGTCGCCCCAACCAAATCTCTGAAACCCTTGTCGAAGGGATACTCTAAGGAAGATGTGGTATCCCTCTTAGAACTCGAATATTCTCTGTTTTCTGTTAGAATAAGACTTCTAGAGGCTCTGTGAAGTCTTCATCCCCTACTGGATGATCTGTACCTTCTCAGTGTTAGCTTGTACCAGCTCTGGAACCTTGAGTGATCACTCATTAGGGTCGGTCCAGAAAAGCAGTGACCATAAGTTTTTCCCATATAAAGACTCAAATGGTTCCATACCAATGGTGGAGTTGTAGTTTTTGTATGAAAACTCCACAAGTGGAAAGTGGGCCATCTAACTGTGACCAAAATCCAAGATACAAGATCGCAACATATCCTCCATAACTTGAATGGTTTTCTCTATCTAACCATCTATCTAGGGATGGAACGTTGTGCTAAATCATAGATGAGTCCCAATATCTTCTTGTAATCCCTTCCACAACTACTATTTGAAAGGAACATCATGATCTAATACTATCATTGAAGGGATTCCATAAATACAAATTATCTCTTGCACAAAGAGGTGTCTCAATCACTCTACGAAACTCTTCTCTCTAATATCTAGGAAGTGGGATGACTTGGTGAGTCAGTTAAATATCACCTAGGTGGAATCATGTCCCTTGGATTTTTGTGGTAAGCTCGTCATGATGTCTATCGATAAAACATCCCACTTACACTCTGCCACTTCTAGGGGGCGAACAAACCCTATTAGAACTTGGATCGTAGCCTTCACCTACTGGTACTTTGGGTATCTAAAAATGAACTCTCCTCTAGAATTCTTTATACCCATCCACTAGGATTGACACCAAAGGTCCTGGTACATTTTTCCACTACAGGATGTACCACCAAGTGGGATGTATGAAACTCCCTCAGAACCTCCTCCTACGACGCCATCGGTACAACTATGTGCCCTCTAAAATGAACCAATTTCTCCTCACCTTGAGAATATCCATCAAGATCATGCCATCTAGATAACTGAGCACTTTAAGTATCATAGCCAAACTCCACTAATTGTTCTTCGCTGACACTCTATAAGAGTGGAGGTGTGAAAATGATCAGCTAGTGATAATCTGTATCATCTTCATCCACGAAGGATAACTGTTTCTAGGAAAACTACTTTGGTGCATCGCTCAATAGCTACGAACATGATCTCCTACTAATATAATCTTCCATAACATCCCACATCCTATGATTATATATGTTCTTGAAGAAATAATCCTAGATGAACTCTATGTGTCTCCTCTTCCTTCGATTCAGATCCTTTTGTGAGAAGATGTACTTGAGGCTCTTGTGGTTAGAGTAGATGAGAAATTGTTCACCCATTAGTTAGTGTGGCCACATCTTCAATAAAAATAACACTGCTTCTAATTCTATATTATGGGTCACATAGTTCTGTCATACAGCCATAGCTACTGAAAACCATATGTAATCACTTTCCACCTTTATATCAAGAAACATCCAAGCCTGATCCCTGATGAAACCCAGAAAACTACGTACTAAACACCCTCTTCTAGAAATATCAAGGTTGTTTCACTTGTCAAACTCTGCCTCCACGACTGGAAAGCATGCTAGAACCTCTCCATCCATATGAAGGGATACCCCTTTTAGGTCAAGATATCATCGGTGCTGATATCCAAGAGAAATCCGAGATAAATCTCCAGTATTATACTTCCATCCCAAGGAATCTATGCATATCTATCACACTCTAAGGTGGTTCCCATTATCAAACTTCCTCGACCATGGTTGGATACACTACTAATCCATCTACTGAGATAACATTTCCCATAAAGTGGAGATCTTGTATCCAATACATGCACTTTGAGAGCATCCCATAAAGATGGTTCCTTTGAAGTACATCTAGAACCATATGCATGTATCTCACATGCTCCTCCTCTGACGCCGAGTACACAAGGATGTCATCGATGAAGACCACTATGAACCAGTCTATGTATTGATAGAATATCTGATTCATAAGTCCCATGAACACTTCAGGGGTGTTCGCTAAACCGAAAAGTGTCAACAAGTACTCGTAATGACCATAGAGGAATCTGAAATCCATCTTGGGTATATCCTCATCTCGTACTCATAACTAGTGGTAACATGGTCGAAGGAAAACCTTCGAGAACCACTTTTCCCCTCTTAGTTGATCGAAGTGTTCTTTGATACTCTTAAGTGGATATTTGTTCTTTACTCTAACCTGATTAAGGTGATAGTAATCCATGAAAATCCTCAAACTCTCATCCTCATTCTTGGACAACAGAACGAGGGCCACCTAGGGTGAAACACATGGTCTTATGAAGACCTTAATCTGCAAATCCTTAAATTGTACCCTTAGTTAATAAATCTCTAGGTGGGATATCTATTATGATGGTGAGGATATAAGTCCCATCTTGGGGTGCAAGTCAATGCAGAAGTCTATCTCTCAATAGGGAGGTAATCTAGGAACATCTTTTAGAAATATGTCCTCGTACTTCACCTCTGATACTGGAAAATGAAAGCTCGTGAAATTTAATACTCTAAGGGTAAGGCTATCCAACTCATAGGTGATGGGATGCACCGTTCCATGAATGAGTCTATTCTGTGCTGCCTAGGTTTCCCTTTCACCAAAAAGGACAACCTCATTCCATCACTACAGACATAGAGCACTCTTAGTCTAAAGCATTCAATCTGGGAATTGACCAAATATAACCAATCTATACCGATAATAACGTCATAAAGCCTAGATGCTACCATAAATAGGTTCTAGCTGAAACTCTCACCTCCAAGGGAAAGATCACCCTATCTGCTATGATGTGTGATCATTGTTCTCTTCCCATAGGTGTCTCCATGCATAAGGTTTGATTCAAACACTCTAAAAGAATCTCTAGGTTTCGTAAAAGAAATGTGGAGAGGAAAGAATGATCAACACCAATGTCTATGATTATGGTATCAAAGATAAAAAATACATAGATTATACCTCAGATCATCCTTGGAGTTCTTGGGTTATACACCTCAACCACATGAAGTTGTCCTTGCCCCTATCCCCAAGATCCCCGAGCCCGGTGCGGACCTCCTGGGGGTGGTGGTGGAAATAGATCAAAGCCCCACAAATATCTCTCTTGGATCCTATTACATGTCTACTGCCAAGTGTTTCTACCATCTTTAGTCTCTGCCTCTACCTCGGTGGTCCATCCACCACCTCCATGTCAATAGCTCGAAGGGTTGGAAAGTATCTAGCAAGGTTTCCTCTACCGTTGCATGAGTAGAATCACCTCTCCATAGGCTAACTGGATCCAAACTGAGAGGCATGGACTTCAAATCCCCTATCTTGGGTTCTCTTGTGACATCTCTTATGTCTTGATCCATGTGTCTGATGTCGGCTCCCTACTACCAAGGTCTCTACACCTATCTGCCTGCTGTGGACTACCAATGGTGGTCTCTTCTTAACCAAGAAACTCTTGACCACAAAATATTCCTCGAGAAATCCTATATAAGTCGAAATGAAAATAGGCCTAACACATCCCAGATGTCCCATCATACACCTCTCAAAAAAAGGCTGAGCACTGACGTACTGATCTCTGACCGTTCCCATCAAGTACCAGATGAGGCTGGTGATCTTCGATTAATAGTCATCCACTGTCAAAATAGCCTACTGGACCTAAAGAAGCTCCCTATATATGTACTACACTCAGCGTAACCAAATAGAACTCCCCCCTAAATATTTTCTCAAACTACATCCATGAAATATAATCCTCTTCATGAGTATGTGTGGTCAGACTCCACCATTGTCCCGTTGAACCCTGAAAAACGATCTCTCCTAGGATCACCATCTGGTCCGTTGGTGTCCCCACCAGACAGAAAAAATCTGGTCTTCGCCTCAAGTCAGTCCTCCACTGCCTAAGGGTCGGGCTCTCCTTGAAACATTAGGTGTCTCTATCTCTAAAACACGGCGAGCATGCCCAACCTATGCTCCTCACCTGTCAACATTGCAGGTACCACATGCTGCTCCACTGGTGGTGGTATAGTAGGTGAACCACCTAGAGTTAACTCCTCGGGAACTAGTCCTTGAATCAAAGCCTCATCACTGAGGAGGTCATCCTCGTGATCATGTCACTAAATCCTAGTTGGTATGCATCGTGGAGGAATCCTATAAAGAAATAAGTTGTACCATGGACAACAGTGTATCAGGATATCAGACATAAAGGTATGTGGAAAACACAACTCATTCCAATATGACACATGTACCATTCTTTTGTTTCTCTGTAACAAGTGTTTTCATGTACCGAGTGGAAAATCTGGTTATCAGGGTCCTAGTGTAATGATACATCAGCAGCCCACACTAACACTGAAGTCTCTGGCCTAAAAGAATAACTTTGAACACTTGATACTATTTCCCAAAACCAATAACATAGAATCTTCATCCTAAGGTAGAACCAACTAGCTATGATACTACTCTGTCATGACCCATCCTAGTGGGGCCTATTCCATAACTCCCTAGGCCCACCTCCAATAGGATAGGGGATGGTGACTAGCACCAAGTAGGTATATCACAAACATGGGAGGAACTACATAAGTACCTATTCACACACACACACTTCTCCAAGCCCATAAATGATGAAAAGTAAATAACACTAAGGAACAAAATGCAGGCATACAACTAAACCAAACCAATCACGTACAATGGAAAGTAATGTGTAGAAAGTAAATTAGGCCGAAATATAATCCCACAAATAGAAAGAGTCTGCAAACAACAAATTCTAACCTATAAGTAAGAAATTAGGTACTGGTACTACTACTCGTAGCTGTAGAAACACCTCGTAGTACAAGGAAATCAGAAACCTCTGTACGTTTCTTGTCCACCCCAGACTCTGTCAAAAGGCCACTTGTCTGCACAAGACATGACACATGCCGGTAAAGCCTGTATAGGGGTGAGTATTACAATACTCATTAGAGGATCCTGAAAACCAAAAATCAATACAAAAGTAAGGGTACATTCATCTCTACACACTATATGTCTACAAAACATATAACAAGAGAAACACATTCAGATATACTTTAAACACATACCTATAGTCTAGAGGTTATTCAAAATGACCCCATACCTATTTTAGGGATTTAGTTCGATGGTTCCATGAAGCAATCATAAAGGATAACTCACTCCATGAGTCTGATAGCTCTGATAACATCTGTCTGAGAGGTACTATTCATCTAGAAAGTCCATGAGAGATATATGCACTGATAGATCTAAAAAATAGAACATATACACTCATTCAAGTAGTACGCACTATTGAGTGGGAACAAATCACGATACAGAAAAGAGTATCACTAACAGGTCCTTGACAGAAACCATGACTCGTCCATATTCACCTTCTATGTAGAGGATAGGCATCCTGTAAGATTGGTCACGTCGATACCTGACTCTACTAAGGGTCAAGAATGGCTATAAGATCACACTTTGGGCCTCTCACAGGGATTCTAACTCTAACTAGAATGTCATGTAGAAGGGATCATACTCAAGTGGATTCCAATGATGCCTAAACATTAGGGAAATGAGAAAAGAATGGCACAAACCCAAATATAACTTGTCCAAGGAATGGTGGACAAGTAAATCAATCCATGTAACAAAATTTTCATGACATGTAAAAGGGGTCACACCCCATGTCCACTGACTCCAGGTACTTCCCATGTACAACGGACTATGTCGAAGGCATGTCTAGTAGAAGGTGGTTTACATGACGTGTTAGAGTGTGACATGTCATGTTCCATTATCTGGGGAAGACTCCATGTAAGCTAGCCATGTGCTAGTACAATGCTTCAACCCGTGTGTCCTAGACCATGCACCGGTACAGGGGGTGATCCGTATATTCAGCCAGGTTTGGCTGTGTGGTGGAATACATGTTGTGTACTCCACCCTGTTTCCATGTATCTCTTGATATACTCGCTGAGTCCATGTAAGGACCCACGGGGTGTGTGACAGTGGTGACACACCATGTCAGTGCTTCCTATCACCCATAACTCCAACAGCTGTTGGTTGGGACCCACATATCACGTCCACACTGGAGAAATCCATGTTATTCAATATGTGCAGTGTATAAACCCTATCCACCACCATGTCAGTCCCACACTCTATATTCTTCGAGATACTCACCGTGTGTATCAAGATTTTCTAGAATCTTTGTTCTTCATCGTGGTGCCTATGGTGCTCCTATGATCTTAGATTTGTCTTTCTGATCATTATGATACTCTAGGTTTGAGGTTTTACTGACATCCCATATCCATTTTTGTTGGTTTCAGGCCTCTGATCAGCCCGAAAAATTAGTCCTTATCAACATGCACGAAGAATGCTCGAAAGAACGATCCCCCTCGATTCGAGATGATTCGCCATCCACCATTACTATCACACCTTTGCTAGGTCTTCATGATGTTTGATCTCTATTTTGGGATCTCTTCATTGAAAAATGAATTCACAATAATCTAGTGTTCATCACCCCATGAAGAATGTGATGTACGTGGGCCGAGGAGGGATAAAATTAAATAATAATATTGAGGAAATAACATTCTCTTTTGTTTATCACAGCATTGATACTCTCTCATTAGTAGGTATATTGGGGAAAATAAAAAACAACCATTCTAATTGTCATGAATAAATTCCCCGAATCAAAATACTAAATGGAAATGAAAATAAACACCCTCTCGCAAGAATGCATGATCCATGGATCTACTTGTTTGTGGGTTGATCTACGTTCGTCGTTTAATCGTACAAAGAAGAAAAATAAATCTTAATAACAAACTCATACCAAGATTTGGTTGAATATTTATAATCACATCACATTTTTTATAATTTTCCCTTGAATTCGATGTGTGTCAATCGATTAATCCATTGTCGTTCACTAGTGGGGTCCCCTACAATTCTCCAATGGTAGTCGTCAAAATCACTGGTTTTTGCTACTGCACCTATGGATTTTCCAAAAGAATATATTTATAAAGGAAAGTTAGGTCATAGTTTCATTAAATGTTTTTAATAAAATAAATTATTAATTTATTTATTTTCCTTTAAAACATCCCAAAAAACTAGCTTTGGAGTCAACCTGTGTTGATCGATGTTAGGCCCCGCAAAAGGTTAAGTCCCTACTCTAAATGCAATGGTGCCCTTGATTTCTGATCCATGCACCCATTTATAATTTATTCCATTTTTTTAGGATAACCACTCACCCATGCTATTTAGAAGATTAAATCATTTCAAAAAATTATTTCAGTCACCGCAGGCCTCGGAATCGCACACCATTGCAAAGCCTTGTCTCGTAATTATTCTATATAAAATTAAAAAACAATTCAATGAAAATATGAGAAATTAAAATAATAATACTAGAATAATTATAATTTTTATAAATCAATTATTTTTCTATGACAAACTATGACATATGTTATGATAAATAAACTGCATTACAATTAGGAAGACGGTATGTTGTACGTACATATGATTAAAGTTTCTGTTGACCATATATTATGATAGAATGAAGTTATGTGTTACTTTATCTTTCTAAAATTATAATTATATAATAAATATCATATTTTTTCTTTAAATTAACATCCATACACCATAAATGTTATTCATTAATAAAAAAAGAATTACATCACTTAATTAAGGTGTTAATCCTCATGTACGAATGAACGACGTTATCTTCATTAAATGAATAGAAATTTAAGAAAATATATTATATATTTCTTTTAAATAAATATAAATATGTCATAAATATATTATATATAAATTAAATCCATCATAATAAATATCTATGAGAGTTGATGATGGAAATAAAATATCATTGGTTCACGAGGTAATAGTTTGTTGTACACATAGAAGAAGGTTTTGTTTCCCATTTTTGGAAAGAGGAGATGGATGTAGGTTATGAAATTAACATAAAAATAATAATATATGAGAGATAATTATTTTATTATATACTCGTGGTTTAATAATTTTTTAAATAATTCTAAGAAGAAATAAAACAAAAAATATCAGGTAAGAATGATACTGCTTCTTTAGACAACCTTTTTTGGTTTAAACCAGAATCCTTCTAAGAATGGTCTTATAATCAAACCAATGTATCTAGGTCATGTTAAGATAATTCATGAAGAGAATAAAGTTTGTATTTTTTAATAAAAAATTATTTTTATGTGTGAATAAAAGTGAAGAGGAGGTTCACATTGATACGTGTGGGGAAGGGAACTTTTGGGATTTCTTAAAATATCAATTTAATATTAATTAATTTTCATGGAAAAAATGTGTAAAAACTAATAAAATAATAATTCAGGATGAGTATGGGTAAAAATAATTTCATCTAATAAAATTTTCATTATTTTTAGACTGTTTTTGTTCCATTATCTCTCTATTTTAACCCACATCAACCCTTTTTTACAATTACTGTGATAAAAACATTTTTTCGCTTTAAGGCTCAATATAGTTATAAAAAAAGTAAAATTTGACAAGAAATAGACCTTCTATGATATTTTAACCATATCCCAATAAAAAGGCTGAAGATAGTTTTTTTGGTGGATTTTTAATCATTTAATAAAATATTATATATTATAATATATTGTTATTTAAATTATGGGAAATACATTTAATTTAAATTTTAAAACAACATGAAATAAATTGGAATCAAATATAGTTCTTTATAATATTACTAAAATGTTATATTTATTTATAAAATTCATAGAACATAATAATTCATTCAATTTATGTAATAACCCGACCCCTGTTTTTAAGAGTTGGTTCTTTATTACATTATTTGGCATGATTACAAGAAATTTGTATCCTGAAAGAATGATTAGTTTAGTACATTTTAAAATCTAGATACACACATAAGTAAAACATTACTACTTGAAATGAAAAACTACAAATAAGTTCCATTGGGAACATCCACCACTCAAAGATTATCCTTCCAAGTCAATCATAATATACCTATCCACAACCTAGGAAAAATGAAACCTCAAAAGCGGTGAACTTAGATGCTCAGAAAGGGTGAAAATTACAGTGGAAGATAACATAAACATTATATGTGGTGAATAATTTAAAACACATGACTTTGAAAATCAACTCAAACATAATATGGTAGGAATATGAGTTGAGTAAATATTTCCACAATAAAACATAATAATAGGAATTATACTAGTCAAATAAACTCATGAAATTTGAATTTCTAACTTCATAATGAGGACAATGTATATTCCAGACATTCTGAATCATACCATCAAGGCCTCAGCCCAGAAATCTAAAAATGATTTAGACCTCTTCCCAAACCATATCTAAAAATGGGAAAGTCCTTGGACAAGTCCATATATATTTGTCTCATGATACCAACCAATTCATTGAGGGGATATATTGGGCCCCACTAGTCATTTAATAATTCAAATTCATTCCTTATATGAACGGGGATAAACATAAACATCATATACACATGAGATATAAATAAACTTCCCCAATCTGTAACATAATCACTAACCATTCGAAGTAGTAAGATGAATGGTATAGAAAATAGCACATCCATATTAAAATTTGTCATAAACCATTAAATATAATATGGTACATGAAATCATAAATTATTTGTCCTAATAATACATAATAATCAACAAGAGTGTTGAAGTACCTGAAAATACTCTTATAAAATCATCGAGTAATTCTTGAGATAAATACTCTATTACATTGAAAGGAAGATTTAGTTTGGATAAATAGTTGTATAAAATCCTAATTTAAGGAATATAGTATTTTCATTATAAATATTTTGAAAATAGATTGTATAATTTCCTTGAAAATAGGTAATAATTTTATAAATTCCTGTGAATTGTTCTTGTATTTCAGGAAAAATATTTCAATGGTCCTTTTAAAACATGTAACTCCCATAAAATAAATAAGGATTATGGTTTTTACACGTAAATATATCATTATAATAGAATTTATGAGGAGTAAATAATAATTATTATGAATTTAATTGGGATAAAGAGAGACGAAGAGTGACCCAAATGAAAATGGAGTTTCATGTGGAAAACCCTGACCTTAAGTATAAAGGTATTCCTCACGTGATCTTAAATACATGAATACCCAAATTTAAGATCATAAATTAATGATTCCAGAACATCCCCTAAATTTAATTGTTATATTATAACTGTATTATGTTCATCCATGGAATTTTGATGGGTTAAGATATTCAATTTCATGGTCTAGGAGCCTTTTCTTCCTTGGTTTTCATGATTGGTTTACTTATATTCATATACGGATAAACATGTAGAATGAGAATAGTTTTAAATAATTTAAGATATATTTGATTAGTGAACAATCATAATATTACATAGTTATAAAATTCATTTGGTTATTTGGATTTAAGATGAACCATTATATAAAACTTTAATTATAATAGTTTCTGTTAATTGGTATTTTTTGATCACAACGAACTCATTTTGATTTATATATTAATATCATGTGTAAATAGGGATTAAAGATCCATAAATATGTTATAATACATATATTATATTCCATTTCAACCATAAAAATGGTTTCACAACCAGAATGGAAGATGATAAAATAAATTGAAAACCCGTCGTCCTTGAATGTGATAAATTAACATATCTCAGATGGTGTTTTAATTCATAGTATAAATAAGGGTAAAGGAGAGATTATGATAAATTATTCCATTGTCATAACAAAATTCTTGTAAATATAAGTTACTATTTCATCAAAAAATTTGGATGAAAGGAGGTTAGGAAAGAAAAAGAAAATAAAGAAACTTGAAATGGATGAAATGAAAAGAGGAATTTACCTCTTGAAGTAATCTTTCTTGAGATCCACTTTAAGGAGAATGTTTTTGGTATTTTTATGAGGCCAAGATATTATGGACATGGGGTGGTTCTTGGGAGGAAATTTGAGTATAATTTAGACAAGGAAAATGTTTTGAGAGAAGTGAAGAGAAGAGGGAGTGAGGGGTTTTTTATAGTGGATGAGAGGAGGGTTTTCCCACTATTTCACACATTATTTTATTGTTTTGACAAAGACAACCAATAGTATTGATTATTATGACAAATAATAGTAATATTTTCAAAACCAAGTGGAATTAAAATGGCCTTACATCACCTATGACTCAACAAATCATGTATTTATTATTTATCATAAATTATCATATTTTAAAATTGACCTAAAATTTGCGTATTTTAGAATTAATCAAAAAATTCACCATAACCTTTTTTCAACATCTAGAATCCAAAAATGAAATCCATTTTATCAAAATATTGTCTATATATGTGAAATTTAATTTTTAAATAAAATCCTTATTTACTTGTAAAATACAAATTTTAAATTTTAAATAGATTATATAATATGTTCAAAAATTTATTGAGGTCTCGTAAAATTATCCTAATATCATAGGACAACAAAATATTTATTTTGGAATGATTTTTATGAAGAAAAATAATTTGTTAATTTATAAATTTAAAATTGTAATTAAATATTTATTACTCACAAAAATACCATCACATAATAATTAATTTCTAAAATTTAGTATTTTATTTATAAGACATCTATATTTTATTTTAACTTTCATGGGTGTGGTTACTATTCGTAAGGGTCATATTAATATTCATAAGGGTATGTTACTATTCATAAGGGTCAAGTTACTATTGACTAAAAATGTATGTTGATCTTATGAGATAATAAATATACTACTGAACACAACAGTTTGTATCCATTTTTAGAAATTTAATACATAGAGGTGGAAAAATTATGTGCACTAGCTAGGTTATAACCAATTTGTGTTTTGTAGAGACTCAGTGTTTCATGCATTCAATATTAAATTTATTTAAAAAATATTGGGGTGTTACATTAACCTCTCCTTACAAATAATTTATCCTCGAAATTACTAAAATGTTACATCACAATAAGGATTTGGGTAGTTCTTCATCATAATCTCCTTAGGATCCCATGTTGCCTCTTTGATTTTATGATTTTTCCAAAATATCTTTATCAATCGAGTAATCTTTCTGCTCTTCACTTGTTATTTATTTTCTAGAATCCAGATAGGATCTTCACAGTAAGATATTTCAGGTTCCAATTCTATACCTTCATAAGTGAGGACATGATTTGGTTATGGCATGTACCTTCTCAGTAATGAGACATGGAACACATTGTGTAATTTATACAGGCTAGGTGGCATAGCTAAATTATATGAAACGTCTCCAATTCTCTCTAGGATTTAAAAAGGTCCAATGTACCTAGAACTCATTTTCCCTTTCTTCCCAAATCTTATAACACCCTTCCATGGAGATAATTTTAAGAAAACGTGATCTCGCACTTGAAATACCAATTCATTCCTTTGATTATCAGCATAGCTTTTTTGTCTTCTTTGAGATGATTTGATATGGCCTTGAATAGTCTTTACCTTTATTATTTTTTCCTCCAAATAAATTGGGCCCACAAGCTTATTTTCTCTAATTTCATCCCAACAATTTGGTGAACGATGTCTCTTTCAATAAAATGCTTTCAATAGTGCCATTTAAATACATGAATGGAAACTGTTGTTTTAGGAAAACTCCACTAAAGGTGAATATTGATCTCAAATACCATAAATGTAGAGTTAACCTGATCTCAACATGTCCTGTAAGGTTTGGATCATCCTTTCTAATTTTATATCAGTTTTTGGGTGATAAGAAGTACTCAATCAAATTACCTTAACCAAATATTTCTAAATAATTTTATATAATTTTGATGTAAATAATAGATCATCATTAGACACAATTGATATAGGTTCTCCATCAAGTCTTACAACATAATTGATATAGAGTCATTCTAAGTGATCTAGTGGAAAATCCTCCCTTGTTGCGAGGAAATGTGTAGATTTAATAAGTCAACGAGCAATTACCCATATTGAAACATTCTTTCTTATAGTTTTTGGTAATCTTGTGAAACAATACCCGGTTATGTTTTCCCAATTCCATGTTGGAATAAGTAGAGGTTTCATGACTCCTCTAGGATGTTGTCATTCGGCCATCGCTTCTTGACAGACTAAACATCTTCACATATAATTATCAATTTCCCTCTTCATGTTATCCCTCCAGAAATATTAATTCCAATATCTATACATTTTAGTTATACTAGGGTGTATGGAGAAATTTGAGCTATGATCATCATCTAATAACCCCCTTTTCAACTTTAGCATAGAGGGAACACAGATCCTCTTTCTAAATTTCAAAATTCAATTATCAAACATGATGTTATCCAATTCCCCATCATTCATAACATTATGTTTATTTTTATGATTCTCTTCATTAAACTATCAAGCTTTAATTCTTTCCAACAATGATGGTTGGGAAACCATTTAAAGAAGTAGTGATGTTTCACCTTCTTTGATGATTCCCATATCCACCCTCACTAGATCCATCTAAAATAAATCCTTTTAAATCCTTTTTTTGTTATTAACTTCTTGATCTTTCTGGCTCAATGCATCAACTATCTTATTTTCTTTTCCTAGGTGGTAGGGTATGGAATAATCATAATCCTTGAGTTGTTCGATCGATCAACTTTTTTGTCGTGTTGAGTTATTTCTATGATAATATATATGTTCGACTCTTTTTATCTGAATATATCTCACATTTTTTCCATGTTGATAATATATCCATATCATCAGAGAAAATATTATAGCTGCTAACTCAAAATCATGAGTAGGATAGTTTTTTTCATGAATTTTTAACTGCCTTGACACATAAGAAATAACTATAATTCTATATATGGACATAACCAAGTCCTTTCTTTGATTCATCACTACAGATCACAAACAAATCATTCCATGATGGTAGAGTTTTGAACAAAGCATTCACTAATCTCTTATTCAATTCTTCAAAACATTCCTCACATTCTGTTGTCCATATGAACGTAACCCCTATAAATGCAATCCTGGTCATTGGGTTGGCTAAACAGTAGAAGTTTTGAATGAAACACCAATAATAAAATGTTAAACCAATAAAACTACATACCTCAGTTTCATTTATTAGAGTAGGCCGTTCTTTCACAATTTTTGTCTCCATAGGATCAATAGATATTTCATCCTTAGAGAAAATGTGTCTAAGAAAGGAAACTCATTAAAGACAAAATTCACACGTGCTAAACTTATCATATAATTCATTTCTTCTAAGAGTCTTCAGAATTGTGCACAAGTTATTTTTATGATCTAAATTTCTTTTTAGAGTACACCAAGATAACATCAATAAATACCACCAAAAATTCATCAAGATATTCCATGAAAACACTATTCATTATATCCATGAAAATAGAGCGTTCATTAGTCAATCCAAAAGTCATTACTATAAACTCGTAATGCCCATACCAGGTTCAAAATGATGTCTTTAAAATATCATCATTCCTTACATGAAACTGATGATATCCAGATCGAAGATCAATCTTCGAATAAATATTAGGCTAAATGAATTTGATCAAATAAATCATTAATGTGAGGTAGGGGAATCTTTTTCTTTATTGTTATAGCATTTATCTCCCTGCAGTCAATGAAAATCCTCTTAGATTTATATTTATTCTAAACAAAAAGAACAGGGGATACCCATGGAGGAACACTGGGGTGAATCAATATTTTATCACTAAATTCCTCTAGTTTTTCATTAGCTCCACTAATTCTATAGTGGCTATTCTATAAGTGGTCTTTGATAGGGTCCTTGAATCCAGAATTAAGTCAATTTAAAACTCAATTTCCCTCTCTGGAGGATGTAAAGGTAAATTATCTGGAAACTCATCAACATATTCATGTATAATAGGTATGTATTTTATTTGAGCATTCCTTTTATCACCCATAGTTATTGTATTCCCTTCCTCATTAATAATTGAATTTAGTAAAGCTGTTGGGGTGGATCTAGATTAGAATCAGATGGTGATGTTCCTACTCTAATTATATGGGACTCCACATCATCCTCAAAAAATGTAACCTCCTTCTTCATACAGAAAACTTTCACATCATGGTTCGAAATAATATCCTTACCATGGATTATATTAAAGTAAATCCAGGGTATGATAATAAAATCAGATGATAAAGCACATTAATATTCCATAATGGGGACTCCCTGACACAACAATGTCGCAATGATACTTCTCTTAAGAGTTTTTTCTGACAACTCCCTTATTAAATCATATTGTAAATATCTTATATCCTTGGAAAACTAGGAAGTTATTAATGAATTCAATGATCCAGAATCAAATAAATTGTTGGAAAATTATTAAGAAATAATTGAAGTACCTGCCACCACATCATTAGGAACATCAATATCAGTAGTTCTAATAGAAATGAAAGTCCATGATACTTTAGCCTTTTCAAAGGAATATTTCCTTGACTCTTAGATCATTCATTATAATTATGTCCCATATCCCTATAATTATTGCATTGAACATTAATATATTTTTTCTTCCCATTGAAAATAGTAGCATGATGTCCTTTCTGTCTACACTTTTATGACACTCCTTTTCCATTTAAACAGAAACCAGGGTGTTTCCATTCATAATTATCACAGGGTTGAAAGTCATCTCTACCCTTCTTCCCCATTTCCTTATTTCCTTTTATAGAGTTCTCAATAGCCTTATTCTTCTCTGGCTTTACTTTAAAGTCAGATGTCTTCGAGAAACACTTTTTCATCTTGATAGCACAAGAGACTATATCATCGTATGGTGATAAAGTTTGGCAGACCAGTGCCCACTGGAAGAATGGCTTTAGGCCATAAAATAATTGATCAATCGTTCTCTTAAGATTGTGTATATAATATATAACATGCATTTCTAACCTTCTTAAGTGTGATTTATACTTTTCAACATTGTCATCATCCTTTTGCCTCAAATTCTGAAATTGTATTTCCATATTCACTCGCTATTCATGAGGAAAATATTTCTCTAAGAAAATGTCATTAATTTCATTCCATTCCATGTTTTTTTATCTATTCCACCTTATTTGGGTTTTGAATTAGTGACCACCACTGATCAGTATATCCCGATAAACGATAAACATTCATGAAAACCTTCTCTATTTTGTTACTTCCCAAGGGGAGAAGTATCTTCCCTAAGGAACTTATCCACGTATTCAATATGAATGGGATTTTATTCCCATTAAATAATGGAGTTTATTGTCGCATAAAGTGATCTAACATAGATCTTTCATGTTCTGGATCCAGATGCTCCGTATGAGAATGATTATTATTCAAAACCTAAGTAAGTTGTCCAATAATAGTTATAAGTCTCTCCAAACCAGTCACATCTCGAGAGCCAACATCATTATCTTGTAAAGCAGTTAAATCCCTACATGGGATACGTGAATTCATTCGTTTTCCATTCCTTACACTAGGCACCGTTTATAAATATTGGAATACACTAGATTAGGTTATGAATCATAATGTACTATCTCAACATAGAAAAAATACTTAACATAAATTGAAATCATATCCATGGATAATCCCATAATAATAAACATGGTTTATCTAAGGAAAAATTTACATTTAAACCCTTTATAATAGATTGTAAAGAAAATTTGAATTATCCTAAACAATTACACTGTGATTTCCAATCATTGTGCGCAGTATGTCTCATTGTCATGTATTGGGATACCCTGGGTGAAGCTCAAAAATCCTTGTCATTTTTTTCACCTCTAGGTACATCTGTTCTAGAACCATGTCCACTAATAGTATCCATAAAGGGATTTATTTTCTAGAAATATCGACATAATATATTCTTTATCAAATGTTTAGGTTGTTCTTATTTTTATCCTCAAATACTATCTTAGGGTTCTGTTCCCTAATCAATGTTTTCTTAATCTCGTTTCTATGTTTTGTACAAAAATTCCTATGATACCAACTATAAAGACCAGACCCCTAGTTTCCCAGAGCTGGTGCCTTTTTATATTACATTGGAATGATTATAATAAGTTTTAATCCTAAATGAACAAATAGTTTAGTAAATTTGGACAGCCATATACAAACATAAGTTAAACATTACAACTTGAAATGAAAAAAAAATATGTTATATTGGTAAAATACACCACTCTAAGAATATCCCATCAAGTCAATATTAATATACCTATTCATTTCTTAGAAAAAATAAAACAAAAGAAGGGGTGAACTTAGATTCTCAACAAGGATAGACATTATAGCGGATGATAACATAAACATTAGGTGAGATGAATAATTTTAAACACATGCATTTAAAAATAAACATGAACATAATATTAATGGAATATGATATGAGTAAATATTTAGAAAATAAAACATAATAATTGGTATTCTACTAGTCGAATAAATTCATGAACTATGAATTATTGCTTCATAATGAGGGAAATTCATATTCTGGACATTATGAAATTTACCATCGTTGCCTTGGCCAAGACATCTAAAAATGATTAAGCCCTCGTCCAAAACCATATCCAAAAATGGGAAAGGACTCATCCTAGTCCATATCTATTTGACTCATGAGACATAACAACGAATCGAGGGGTTATATAGGGTCCCACCAATAACATAATATGTCCAATTCATTTCTCATATGAATGGGGATAAACAAAAACAATATATATGTAAATAACATTCCCCATTCTGTAACATAATCACTAACCATTATGAGTAGAAATATGAAAGGTATAAAAATATCACATCCATAGTAAAATTGATCATAAAACATTTTATATAATATATTATATGACATCATAAAATATTATTCCCAATTATACCTTAGAATCAACATGAGTGTTGAAATATATGAAAATACTCTAATAAAATCCTCGAGTAATTCAGAAGATAAATATTTTTTTACTTTGAAAGGAAGAGTTATATTTGAAACATATTTGTATAAAACCATATGTAAAGGAAGATAATATTTTTATAATTAAATTAATGATTTTATATAAATAATGGTTACTAAAAATAGATTATATATTTCCCTAAAAATAGGTGAGGATTTGAGAAATTCTCTTGATTCGAGCTTGTATTTCAGGAAAAAAATTTAAAGTTCCTTTTAAAACATGTAACTCCCATAAATGAAAAAAAATGGTTCTGGTTTTTAGACATAAATAGACCATTCATACATAATTTATGAAGAGTTCATAAGAACAATTAAGAATTTAATTTTGATAAAGAGAGACAATGAGTAACCAGAATGAAAATAGAGGTTTAGGTGGAAAAGCCTTACCTTAAGTCTGAAGGTGTTCATCACATGATCTTAAGGACCTGAATAATGAAATTTAGATTCATAAATTAGTGACTCCATAACCTCATATATATTTAACTAATTTATTATAACCTTATTTGGTTTATTAATTTCCTTTTATGGGTTAAGATATTCAATTTCATTGATTGGGAGCATTTTCTTCCATGGTTTTCTTGATTGGTTTACTTATATTCATGTAGGGACAAAAAAGTTGAATAAAAATGGTTGTACATAATTTTTTATATAAGTGATTATTGAACATACATAATATTACATACTTATAAAATTTATTTGGTTATTTTTAGTGATGGTGAATCATTATATAAAACATTAATGATAATTCTTTGTGTTAATTGGTGGGTTTTTATCCCAACAATTTCATTTTTAATTATAAATTAAAATCATGTGTAAAAAATGATTACATAACCTTAAATATGTTATAATACATATATTATAGTCTAGTTCAAATGTAAAATGGTTTCAAGACCAGAACTGGAGACGGTAATAGAAAATGAAAACCCTTTATCCTGGAATGTGATAAATTAACACATCTCATATGGTGTTTTTATCTCTTGTATAAAAGGAGGGGAAAAGGATAGATGGTGAGGAATTATTCTATTATCATAACAAAATTACATTATATTTACGTTATTAGAGTCATCACAACATTAATTTAAAAGGAGGTGAGGAAAGAAAAAGAAAACAAAGGAACTTGAAATAAAATAAATGAAGAGAGGAATTTAGCTCTTGAAGTAATCTTCCCTGATAGCCTCTTTATGGGAGAGTTTTTGGGCTTTTTAAGAGACCAAGGGCTTCTAAAATTGGGGGAGGATATTTGGAGGATATTTTAGTAGAATTTTGGAAAGTAAAATCTCTTGATAGGAGCAAATATAAGAGGTAATGAGGGGGGTTTTACAGTGGAGGAGAGGAGGGTTTTCCCATTATTTTACTCATTATTTTATTATTTTGTCAATGATAACCAATAGTATTGATTATCATGACCAGGAATAGTAAAATGTACATGTGAGTTTGAACCAAGTGGTCTTACATCAGCTTTACATCAACTATGACCCAATAAATCATGTATTTATTATTTATAATAAATTATCGTATTTTACTATTCATTTAAAATTAATGTATTTTTGAAAAATCCAAAAAAAATTCACCATAACCATTTTTCAACATGTATAATCTAAAAATGAATTCTATTTTATCAAAATAATTTTCTAAATATTATAAATTTAATTTTTAAATAAAATCACTATTTACAAGAAAATTATAGATTTTAAATTTAAAACTGATTTTATAATACGTTTAAAAATTAACTAATGTCCCATAAAATTGTCCTAAATCATAGTACAGAAAACAAAATTACGATTATTTTTTATGAAAAATAATTTTATTTATTTAGTAATTTGAAATTTTAACTAAATATTTATTACTAACAAAAATACCAACACATAATCATTAATTTCTAAAATACTCTATTTTATTTATAAGGCGTATATATTTTATTTATACTTTCATGGGTGTGGTTCCAGTTAATAAGGGTCATATTACTATTTATAAGGTAACATTACTATTCATAAGGGTTTAGTTACTATTCACCAAAAATATAAGTTGATCTTATCAAAATCTAAATATTTTACTGAACGTAACTATGTATGTTAGTTTTTCAAAAATCAAAACAGAGAGGTAGAAAAATTATGTTTACTCACTGCGTTATAACAAAGTTATTCTTTGTAGAGAATCAGTGTTTCATGCATTCAATGTTAAATTTTTTTACAAAATCTTGGGGTGTTACAATTTATATTACTTTATATATATATATATATATAAACATTTATTTTATTTTTCTATTAATTTAATAAATAATGTGTCAAAGAATTAAATGTAATTATTTCATTTCTAAAAAATAGAAATAAATTTCCATAGTAAAATATAATAATTTATTTTTTTAATTAATATTTATAACTATACATAATTTTTTTGACCCTATCAGAGAGTAATATATTTTTTAAAAGTAAGAAAGTGACAATTTTATCTTTAACTTTTACTAAATTATTTTAAAGGTAAAAATAAACAAATGTGGCACCATATGGAAAGATATTTGATAATTGGATTTAAATTTTAAAATTACACTCATAAAATAGGATGAATTCTTGTTTTATGGAAATTTTTTAATCTTTATCATATTATTTTTAACCTTAATTACCTTCATTTCCCTTACCATGGGGAAAATTATTTATAATATTTAAAATTCATAATATCTAAAAATAAAATCGGTCAATTTACCAAATTTTTATATTTTTATTCCAAATATGGAATAAATTTTTAGTTATTAAATTTACATATGTTTTAAAATTTAATTTAAAATTAGACACACAAAAAGTGATGAAAAGTGGTTTTTCAGGAAAATGCATTTTTCAAGGAAAAGAAGATTTTTCATGTACTTTATAACCATAAATCTTCATTATATGAATTTAAATTCATATATAAATATATATAAAATCTATAAATTTCATTTGAATAATTATTAATTATGGTTATTTTAAATTAGTTAAAATAGATAAACATTATGAACATATAAATAGATTCCATAAAAAATGTTTTTTAAGCATGAAAATATATTTATACCAAGATCATGAAAATTATAGATTCAAATAAAATTAATTTTATTATTATAAATAAAATGGATCATATTTTACTTTTATACCAAATCGAAAATATAGTCAAACATTAAATTACTTTATTTAATAAAAATAAATGGATTCTTTACAAAAATTGATATTTTTCACTATTCCTGGAAAACATTATTTTTCAATAAAATCTAAAATTTTTGTCAGAAGTTAATTTTTATATGATGGTTTGAAAAGTGATATCATATTTTTAAAATACAATTAATATAATTATAATTTATTAATTATATTATTCATGCACAAAAACTAATAAAAATCATTTCTTAAGAAAGAAAATTTTGAAGCATAATATGACTTTACACATAATTGGGTTCTTATTTATTATGACTGATTAGATATAATTATATTTGATAAAAAAATTAGGGATATGTTTCATAATAAGTTTATTCCAATTAATACCTCTAATTTTAACAATCACATTTAAATAATAATATTTTAATAGTATATCACAGCTTATTTAAACTCAATGTTGCGTGTGACATAAGCTATCAATGAAATAAAATTTATTTCCAAAGAAATATATTATAAAATTTGGGGATAATTTTTTTTTATTATTATTTATAATCTATTTTTATTTTTAAAATTCTGCATGTACAATTATATAATTCTAGAATTATTATTATTCCCATGGGTAATATATTAGTTTTATTATTTGATTTTTTTCCTTCATGAAATTATCGATATTAAAACCTAGCTATATATATCAACATATAGAAGTTTAGATAGGGGTAGAGATCTCATTTTGTGTTTCATAATTCATTTACACTCAGGATTCTTCTCTCAATGAAGAACATATCTAGGGTTTCTCTCAAGGCCAAGAGAATTACTGCACCTTCTTCCCCCCTCTCATGTTTGGGAGAATAAGAGAGACAAACCTCAGTCCTAAAAGATTATGTTGTGATCAAAGGTGAATAAAACAAGATAATTGGATCATATAATCTTGCACTCATAGTTTCATAGGTTTCATTTTTAGATCATTTAACATGTTTGGATTCCTCTAGATGGATTCTAATTTAGATCCTCTTGGTGTAAAAATGGTAAAACATGAATGAAATTTTATTAGTAAACATATAAATAGAAAAAATATCTCAAGACCTAGGTACTTTTATGTTTTTAAATTAATTATACATTTAGTATAGAATATCCTATATTCATGGTACAGGGATTATTTTTCAAGATTCTATAGGTATATTCATGTCCCGTGATGATTCTTTGTCATGTTATTAAAAATTAATCATTGGATATAATAAAATACATGTTGGGTTCAGGATTGACCTGTTCTTTTTCTACACCCAAGACAATCAAGTGGAATCAGAGTGGTCATTTTAAGATTTATAGTTATTTAATTTTATTGATAAATATCATTATTATTTAATTATATTTTCATTTTGATATAAATTTTTTATCCATTAAGTTGAGATAATGAGATCATTCGCTGCCATATGACTATGAAAGGTCAAATAACATGTTAAGAACAAATATATATTTCTTATAAAGGTGTAAAAGATTTTAGATTCACGGAAATATTACACTTCATATAACCCAATTATATAACATAAAATCTTGATGGACAAGATAGTTGAATGGTTGTGCAAATAATAGATAGTCATGTTGTGGTTAATTATGTATTGTGAAATCACATCGTGTATTGACTACCAAGGTATAACATGGTTTCCAGGGTTACAAAATGTGTAACAGTCATACATTCCATGCAACACGACGCAGTGGGTGCTCATTTTCTCACCACATTCAGCATGTAATAAATACACATGTTATATATTGACTACCAATCGAGAAACAAGGTCCAGTTATGATTACATGGAATCAAACTAGTATACATGTTGTGTATCACGATATTATGTCACATGGATTACACACCATGATCCATGGAGTGTATCATGGATGTCCATATAAAGTGGTGCATGACATTTATCAGGATTTTCATTCCATATAACATGTATAAGTGGATGTGGAGTACACACTAAACTATGTTGTACACCACAAATATTAACATGATATAAAAAAATTAATTATTCATATAATACCAAACTATAAGGTGTGTAGCTGGTGTATACACTGTGTGATAGGGTTTTGAAAATATTAAATTCCTAATTATTTTTCTTGTTATTTTGTAACTACACATCATATATGGTTTTCATACACACCATGTACTTCACATAAATTTTTTTGGTGTTTTGCATCATGTATATTAATGTGTTACATGATTAATACATGGTAAGATGACTACATGGATTGACACTCATGTGTTGTATGTTAAATACACTGGTATAGCTGCATGGATTAAAACAAGGAACTAAACATCATGTAATATGTGACATTCCATGTACTCTGCATTCCATAGCAGTGAACTATGCATTAAAAGTATAAAATGAGACACTATATAGTTTATATAGGTTCACGTTGTGTTTTATCCATGTACATGTCATGAACTTGAGTAATTTAAATAAAATTAATTTTATTTATTTGAAATTATAGAGGACGGGAATCTCATGTATCTCTCTGACAACCGAGATTAATAATTAATATAAACAATTAATTAATTAATAAGACCAAAATTTATTAATTCAATGGAAATTTATCTTAATTACAAATGATATTTTAAATAAATTCTTGAATTTATGAATGTGATGTCGTTTCTTGTATGTGACCAATCATGATCATGACCAACTAAAATTATATTGAGTTTAATGGTCATAGTATTTTCAATAAAAATTTGGGGTAAATTGTTGAGGAAATTCGTGTTAGGATATCAGGATTGGGGAGTCCACTTAAAGGATCATAGAGTTTCCGGAAATTAGTTAGAAAGTCCACCTACCTAAATAACTTATTATTTTAATTTCTATAATCTAAGTTATGATAAAGTAAATATTGATCATATACACTAAAATTACCACATTACAGTAAATTATGAGTCTAATAAAGATAGTTATTGAGACTTGAAAATAAAATTGGAAGAGGAATAATATAATTAATATTATTTCCACTCACATATTCTTGTAATCAAGATAAATTAGTTGATTTTCTTTTTTTGTATAAAAATGATATTTTCATTGATATTTATATGATCTATACTAGATAATGACTACCTCAATTCTATAAATAACTTCAACGATAGTTATAAGTTCTTATGCATTGTATTATTCCATGAATAGATGCTTTTTATACTAGTGGACCTCATTCTAAATCATCATACTAAGAGGTGAGTAATGAAGGGATCAATGTATACATAAAACAATTTGATTGGGTTATTTATATTTATTGTTTTATGTTATCATCTATGTCTGATGAACTCCAGAAGTATCATGAGAACATGGATTCATAATGAAAACAAAAACAAATCAATGATCTTTATCAAAATAGAGATAGAAAAGAGTGGTTTGAGATCTCCAAGGAAATCATTAAATGAAAAAATTGAGTGGGTTGAATAATTATACATCATGTGATTAGAATAATTTTATTTGTTAATCATATATACATTCTAGTGTTTAATTTTATCAATGAATTACAAACATATCAGATTTTTTCTTAACTCACTTAGATATTCTCTATCGTTATTGTTAATTTCGATATAAACAACATTAATAAGTACCTCCTAGATATCATTATCCAATTTCTTCATGTAAATAATACCATGAAACGTGATAATACATTAGTAATTATGGTGAATAAGAGAAATGGAATTCAAGGGAGTTTAATTTCATATATTTTTAATTCGGCATGAAGAGACACTAGAAGAATAACTACACCACAAGAAATAAGTAAGGGTAATATTAAGTTGTCTATGATATTGAATTCAATATTTCAATTTATAGATTGGGTAACCATTGGATTAAACGATAGGTTAAGCTAGAGACCAGGTTTATAGTACCATTTTAGCTTTTTTAGAACATAGGTTCTATGGCCAATTAATTGAATCTTCCACAAATGTAAAGTGCAATGAATGGTGTTTTCATGTTTCACAACTTCAATGTTATCACCGAAAATCTTATCATGTGATCAATGTGGATAATGTGGATCATGATATAGATGTTTCCTTTGAGGAACATCTAATACATGTGTTAGATTACAGGTATGAGGTGTTGTGGGAAATAATATACCATTGTTTCATGTATTGGGGTAACATCGTCTTGTGAAAGGGGAAATATGGGATAAGGAAGCTGATATGTGGGCTCAGTGGACCAATATTTTTTAATCATAATCTTATAGATTCTTAGGATTATACCTCAAGTATTTGATATTATAAGGCTGGGTGATTGTATTTTTTTTAGGTTTTATCGTGTGTTAATTTGGGTGAAAATTGGTTGATTTTGAAAGGAAGATGTTAGTGCACGGTTTGCACATGGTTTTCCAAAACCATGTGCCTGGCCTAGAAAACCATGTGAACCCAATAAGAGAGGATTCACATGGATAGATAATGGTTTTATAGGTTTTTCTCCCTCTAAGAAGTAACCAAGATACACTAATAGGTGATGAGCATGGTTAGGGTGCACGGTTAGGGGAAACCATGTACCACATGTAGGAAACTGTGGGTATGTGATTTTAAACCACCAAAAATTAGATTAAAATTATACAAACCCTCAGAATTCACCAATAATCGACCCAAGATTGGACCTAAATGCTTTATATCATTTTTTGAGTCTAACAAATGGATTCTAAGGACTTCTAACCTCCGTTCTTGATGATTCCAATACTGGATTAAGGATTTTTCACTTCTTCTAGTATGTAGTTTCTTCCCAATTATATCTCTCTCTCCCACTCCTATTTTATGGATAAAATATAAAAAAAATTATCAACTTTTAGTGGTGTGTTTGCATCTAGGAGTGTTGGATCTTGATCCATCTGATATAGGATTTTGGGTTAAAAAATAGATCTTGAACTTCATTATGATCGTGGTTATTTCACATCAACTACGGATTTTTTTAGCAATAAATTGTCAATGATATTGAGGTACGTGGTCTATTATCCACATCCCAAATTATTGAAATTAAATATGTGTATGAAATTTTATAATTTCTATTGAATGATTATAATTCTATTTTCTTAAATAGAATTAAGTCATTCGGTAATTTAATTAATTTGGTTATTGTGGAATTGATTAACTAATGGGGTTATAGAATTGATCAATTAATGCGTTTTGGTAACTCTTATATTGCGGAATTGGATTAACTAATTGGTCAATTCATTATAATTATATTGGGGTTGTGAAATAATATTAATTAATTTGTGAAATAATTAATAGGAAATTGGGATTGTGGAATTTTTATTAATTAATTAGTGAATTAATTAATGTGAAATTGGGATTTTGGAAATTGATTATATAATTAGTGGATTAATCAATGGGAAATTGGGATTGTGGAATCGATTAATTAATTATTGAATTAATTAATGGTAAAACATGATTTTGTAATTGGATAAATTAATTGATCAATTAATTAATGGATTAAAGGGATATATAGTTTAAATGAATAATTTCTCATTTCATTTCGTGTGATTAAATTATTGAGCCATGATTTGTTTTGGGAGTTGAAATAGTATATAATGATGTGAAATGTGATAAGCGTGTTAATGTTGGTTAACCTTGATTGATGTGATATATGGGATATATGTGTGTTTGATTGATATAAAAGTTTGGGACAGGGACTGAGACTCTAAATACCCATATGTGATTATGATTCTATGGGACAAGGACTGAGACACCAATTACCGATGTTTGATAAATAAGTGTGGGATAGGGACTGGGGAACCAAAAAACCATATGAGATAGATAGTATTGAATATGGACTGGGGATCCAAATACCCATGTGATATTAAGGTACAGGACATTGACTGAGGCTCCAAATCCCAATGGGGTGTTAGACACGGTGTTATATGCCAATGAGTTTGGCATTGGAATTTGGTTCTAATTTTCCATGATATGATTTAAAGTGAAATGATAAATTATAACCATGGTATTGTGATATGGTTCAGATGGCACCATTGGACGAAGCAGGTATTGAGAGTTTGTTTTCCTTGGGAACTTAGAGGTCTTTATGGTTAAATAAAGAGTAATTTAATAAATGTAATTTTTTTTTACATTAGTGGTTTTGTTTATTATTTATACCATTGTACAAACTATTTTTGACTGAATATTTTTTTAGATTATGTTGGTGTTGGCCTACTATGTTGTAATGAAACCCTACTTAGGCTACCTGATCGATACCTATATAGACTTCATATATACATGACAGCATAAGGGTAAGAGTCCTATATTAGAGGGATGATTGGGAGGGATCATAGATGATGGAACTAGACATGATTTTGGAAATTCATTATATGTTTCAGTGTATTTATTTGTTTAGGGTTTTTCAAATTGACACATGACCCTTATTTGGTAGGAAAAATCTACTGTTTAGTTTTGGATATTATATTTCCTATTATGGTCTTCTGGTGTTAGTGGTTCAGTTTTGTTACTATTTATTTCATTGGGCTATTATTATTTATTTTTGCAATTTTTCTACTAGATAGAGAGGGTATAGTCTCCCCATGATTGATATTAGACCCTTGATGCTATTCTGAATGCTCTAGAAATAAAGGGAGGTGGGCCTGAGGTCATGTGATCTACCGGATCGAGGCATCAGTGTGCGGTACATTGGTTAGGACTTTACAAATTACCATAATTGTCATAGAATTTAATATTAAAAATTGTTTTCTTACATATTATTTGTTCTTATTTTTTTAATTCATGTGATTATTTCCTAATGTATTGAATACTTTGAAATATCATATTAGTTCATTATTTGGATGAGAAACTTGAAGTTCTTTGACGATATTCTTAAAACATAAGTCCTGTGGTGGAATTACATTATCTTATGGGAGAAAGATGATATATGTTATCATGTGGAAGATTATAAGTAATTATTTATCTCATAAAGTTCTCACTTGGTAATATCCATGATGGGAGATTATGAGGATATACCTATTGGTTGGAATTTCATATATTTTAATGTCATTGAATATTCCTATATGTGAACATGTTTATTGGTTATTTGATGTGATAATAATTAATTTATATCATGAGTTACTTAGAGAGATATATTTTTCAAAACTATGAAAACCTATTTTCATGGTGAAGTATGATGTGTTAGGTGAATTAACAGTGATATTTCATTAATTAATTAGTTAATAAATTATTTTTCATTTCTATGAAAAAGATATGATATCTCAACAACTTGATTGAAATGAAATTTTTGAACTGAATTCGATGGATATAATGATCGATGAGTTCATTTCAATAATTCAATTAAAGGCATATTATGAATATAGGTTAATGACATGATTATGAAAAATTCTGGATGGGATATCATGAAAAATGTATTATATACATAGTGATAATTCATATGTTGTAGTTTTTATTATGATATTAACTTCATCCACTGTGGGTTCATTGATGTGTTATTAGACACTGATAATGGACTTTCTAAAATCTCACCAAATATCATCGGATAAATGGCCTAGAGGTGCACACATGTATTATTTCCATTTCTCCTACTTAAATATTATTGGTATTTGATCATTGGATTAAATATTATTAAAAATAACAATAAATAATATTTATTCAAGATTCATTTATTTTAATTATTAAATCCTTGATTATATTTTAGTTGTAAAATAAATGTGAGTTAAATGTTAAAATAAATACTGATTCACAAGATCATCAAATAGAGTTTTTTTACCTCTTATTTTATTCACAAGGTAATAATGAATATTTATTATTTTTCAAAAATGATATTTATTTTTACAATTTAGTGTGTTTTATTACATTACAATTATATTATTAATATTTGAATATGGAATATATTTGGTTAAAAATTTGATTAATTTCCTTTGTAAAATTATAAATATTAAACCCAAGATTTATATATAACTAGTTATATTATTTTAGAGAGGTGTCGAGAAATAATTTTATGTTTCGAAACAGATTTCCTCTTTACGGTATTCTCTCAAAAAAATATATCTAGAATTTCTCTCTATATTTTGAGAATTCCACCACCTCTTTCCTCTCTCTCGAGATATAAAGAAGGAATAATTCAATCCTCAAGCCGAAAGTCTTTTGTTGCAATCTAAGGAAAACAACGCAAGATGATTGAATCATCCATGCTAGAACTCAGAGTTCCATCAGTGTAATTCAGATATTATAGAACATGTTTGGATACTAATAAAGGGATTTTAATTTTAATCCACATGATGCAACAATAGTAAAACTCAAATGGGATTCAATTAATCAGTATCTACATTGAAGTAGTATCTCAAGACTCAGGTATTTTATTATTATTAAATTAATTATAAATTTAACATGAAAGATCCTAAGTTCTTTGTATTCCGATTCTTTGTCAACATCCTCTAGATATATTCATGTGACATGATGATTCTCCACAATGTTTTACATGACCCCCTCCCTCTACTGATACTCATCCTCGGCCGGTAGTGAGGAAAGGGAGATGATGACTGATGAGTGCCGCCTCCAGTGGCCCTAAGGTGGTTCACAGAACAAATGGTATACAAGTCTCACAAAATGGGTGGTATTTCCATTTTTTAAGAAACAATATCTAGAGATACGATGTTTCATCCAAAAAAACTCCATGATATAAAAAAACAAATCCAAATCCATCCCAAATGCATGTTTTAAAAAATGGAACTAATACAAAACAAAAGTCTCTAAAGTAAATACCAAAATTATTACTAGGTAGTGACATATAAATTTTCAAGATCCAAGAAAGTAAAGTACATTGTTTTCCATGAAGTCCTCAAAGAAACCTAAAAATTATTTTAGATACATAGTTTGAGTATAAAGGTATACACATTAAGAAAACAAATGTCTCCTCTACATATATGAAAGAATCGTACTAATTCCCCAGTGAGAAAATTGTTAAACCAAATTTCACCTAAGTAGGTATACTAACCACACCAACATCACCAAGGAACTCTCACCAAATAATGAAATTAAGGCAAAGTAAAATAATTCACATAAATAATAGGGTACCTCACACCACATTCCCATTGATTAGCCACTCTCACACCATAATGGAAAACATATGGGCACTCCCAACACTTCTGAACACACCACATCACAACCTGCATGCACACACCTAGGCCTCACAACCACACCTCATCCCATCACTGGGGCCATGATCCACATCACATCTCACTGACAAACACCTAGGCCCCATATCAAATCACATCCCACCTACAGACACCTAGTCTGCATACTACGTCACATTCTAAAAACACTTGGGAAAGCACAAAACATCTCATCTCAAAGACACAGGGGAAAACAAAATACATCTCATTCTGAAGGCACCTGGGAAAACACAACTCACCCGCACACACTAGGTCCCCACAAACCACAACCAACCTAAAAAATATTGGGCTACCTCCACCTAGAAGAAGGATTATGGAAGAACGGGTGGCCATCCATTAATCCACCCACCAGGATGTTTGGGAAAGACACCCTCCCACATGATGATGGGGGTGTTCAGCACAAAGTGATCAACTGGGTTGGGTGTGTATAGAAATCACAAAGGAAATACATGTATATATATATATATATTATACCAAACACTCCTACGCAATATATGGGTTGTCAAATAAACAACCAGCCCATAATACATCCAACTTCTATACTATCTCTAATTCAATCACCACCCAACAGGGAACAACTTCCTTCCAATTACTAATAAATTTTGTTAAACCATCGTAATTATTAATTCATAACTCATTTATGTATTACATTAACCAAACCAAAAAAAGATAGTTCCAAACATTATTAACCAATTATTTCTTCACCTATTTCATTACTATCTTGGAAACTACCAAGCACAACACATAAAATGCAACACAGCAACACATCACCACACAGATTAATCCCAGCCCATCTGCGGAACACTTCTCATCCATTCCACAATCAAACAATCTCTCAAACTCATATTCCAATACATGGTTAGGTTTATGTATCATATATAAGTTCATCCACCACACCACACAAACCGTCCCACAACATACACTTGTGCTTCACAAATATACCACGGTTAAAACTAGAGCATATCCACATATCAGACCATAGAAACTTCATATCCCATCTACCCTTCACACACAACCACACTATCCCACACAACACATCTCCCCACATACCAAATAATAACACAAATTAAGATTTAATGATGAATTTCTTATTAAATTCCACTTATTAATTCATGGGTTTTCATAGAAACTAGGTAATCCTATGGATTCCATTTACTAGCCAAGTGTATATGATTTACAAATTTCAGTATGCAAGTGTTCAACAGAAATCATCCAGTATGAGACTTGTTTAGTGAGAAATGAAGGACCACCAATGACAATTATTTTCAATGGGGTTTTTAGCTAGTATAATTCACCACAACAACCAAAAACAAATAACCAGTAGATCATATGTCACATTTACACACCCCCTTGTATATTGATATCAAACAAATTGAATTATATTCATTTAATTTGGATTCAACTATAATCAAATGAGAAACATTCATACTCTTTCCCCACATGATACACAATTTATAGGAATGAAGGAAACCTACTTTAAAAAAGACACGATTAACACTTTCTTATTGTGCCAAAATAGGGGGCACGCATGCAGTAGAAAAAGCCTCGAGAGAAAACATGATCCAAAATACTAAGCATAGACCCATGACTCCAATGGGGAGAAAGGTTTTTCTAACCTTGTACCAATAGAGAATAATAAGTAAATAAAAAGTATAATGTTATTTTTCCTTAGAATATCTAAAATAAGACCTTGGTTTAGATACATCATTAATTTTCCATTAATGTCATATCTAGTCAATATTACACACTTTGATTAATTAAAATCTCTCAGACTCTTAGGGATTTAAATATTTGACTCATAGCCCTTGAAATGGCTCTAAAACCACTAAAATATGGTACTAAAATTATTTTACATCAAAGAAATTTGTCAAAAAGGGAAAACAATAAAAATGGAAAAAACTAAAAAAAAGGAAAACTATTAGAATGACTCACCATTAGATGAGTCACTAGTGCAAGTCACATGTGAAAGTAACCATTACGAGTCATTAGTGCGAGTCACCATAGGAAGTCACCATTGCGAGTCATTAGTGTGAGTCTCCATTGAAAGTCACCTTGTGAATTCACTTTCATGAGTCACCATTGGGATGAGCTATCATTTGGTGAGTAGTAGTTTGTCGAGTCAAAATTCGACGAGGTACCATTTGGGGATCTACTATTTGGAGAGTCACTGTTTGGTGATATACCATTAAATTAGTCACCACTAGAGGAGTGATCATTCGGTGGGTCACCATTCAGTGAGTCTCTATTAGGAGAGTCACTATTTAGTGAGGCACCACTCGCGAGCTACCATTAGACGACACACCATTCAGTGAATAATCGATGGGAGTCACTGCTAGGAGTCCCCATTGGGGAACTTAAAAATATGGGATATTTTGAAATGTTTTAAAATAATTCACCTTGACTTTCGAGAATACTTCAAACACTGGATTTTTATAAACAAATTGTTTGGGGAGGTCTGGGCCATTACATTATATACCTCTCAAACTATTATCATCCTCAATAATTCAAAACTATCTTGGAAGAAAAGAGGAGAGTGGTATGAATAACCACCCTGTGAGATATCTCTTGAGACTCTCATCACTCCTCAATAACAAACACCAAATGAACATGAAAACCAAAACAATCACAAGACACACCACACAAGAATAACAACCACATCATCTCATACACATGAATCAGGGAATCCCTCCTCCATGTCAATATATTATTTGCTTTTGATATCACTAACTCACCTACAAGAGTTTCATCACATCGCAGTTATTGCATCTCTATTAGGAGTCTGGTCTTACCCATTTCACATGTCAAGAATTTATCACACATTTCACCACACACATCTCCACCTAAGGGAAAACAAATCAATTCCTAAAAACAATGTTCAAACATTACATTTTAAAACAAAATAGAACAATGAAAAACTCAAAACAACTCTGGGTACTGGGCACACATCTATGTTTCTCACTCCCATGTACTCTCTTCTAGGCCACCATACCCCTATAATACATGAACAAAAGGAATGGTTCGTCTATGAAGCACCTTCTCGCGATAATCTAGGATCTCTATCAGTTGTTATACATATGTCACATCATCCTAGATATCCAATTCTCTCTAGTTAAGGACATGGGATCCATTATGAAGATACCAAAAAAATTAGAGACATGGACGACATCATGGATCCTCTCCAACTGTGGTGGAAATTCCAATTGGTATAAAACTTCTCCAACTCACCCCAACACCTCAAAGTTTCCAATAAACCTAGGAGAAAGATTGATACCTCTTTCGAACCTCCAATTCCCTTGTCGAAGGGAAACCTTCAAGAATAGGTGGTCCCAAACCTTGAACTCTAAGGGCCTCCTCCAATGATTGGAATAAGACTTTTTTGGTCATGTTCCACTTTCATCTTCTAATGAATGAGGTGAACCTTCTCTATCATACTATGTACAACCTTGGAATCAAGAACAATTTTCTCCCTAACATACATCTAGCACAACAGTGAATGACAAAGTCTCCCGTACAACACCTCAACTGAAGCCATCCCAATGGTAAATGGATATATATTTTTATTTTTGAACTCTATCAAGGGAAGTTGTGGTGCCCAAGATCTACCAATGTCTAAGGTGCACACCCGCAACATATCCTCCAATGTCCGGATAGTCCGCTCGGCCTTCCCATATTTCTGTTGGTGGAAAGTAGTGTTAAGGAATAACTGGGTGAAAAAGAATTTTTAAATCTCCTCTAAACTCATGAGATAAACTGTGTGTCCTAGTCTAAGACAATGGTTCTCGGAACACCATGAAACCATACCACCTCATCCACATGCATCTTGGCTTAGGAATCCACTACACCTGAATCCTTGATCCCTAATATGTAATCTGATTTCTTCATCTGATCCACTACTACCCATATAGAATTGTAGCCTCTATGATCCCTGGGTAACCCTATGATGAAATATATCAAGATTTCATCCCACATCCACTCAAGGATATCCAAGGGTTTCGACAAAACACACAGAACATGATGCTTTGCCTTTACCTCATGGTAGACCCATCATCTTTCTACAATGTTCATTACTTCTAGTTTATTCCTAGGCCACCAAAACAACATATTCAAGCCATAGTACATTATATTAATTCATTTTTTTACTGATAAATGTGATTTATGAAAATCAAAAAGAACTCCCTCCAACATTTCCACTAGAACAAACAACCTTCCACAGAATAGAATCTAATTCTGACCATCTATTGACCATCCCTCTAGAGTATCACCATGGCCAACACAATGTCAGAACACCTCTTCCAATAAGTATCCCCACTGAGATTTCTCCACTGAATTCATAAGATAATATTGTACTATCATATAGAATAAACAATTACTACCCCCATCCATTTCTGAATCAATGTACAAGGCATCCAAATCCTCCATCGATTTCCAAGTGTCTACATATTCTTGAACAACCTCCTTCCATGAATCTATACTCAAACTATCATCCATGGCATTCCCCTTTCTTGAAGTGGTGGAGATCTCAAAATCTTAGTGTAGATGAAACATCATCCACATCTACTACTGAAAATTCATATCATGATGGGAAAAGATGTGCCTTAAGATCTTATGGTCATTGAAGACTATAAATCACTACCCAGTGAAGTAGTACTGCCAAATCATTAGTGGAAAAAATAACTACTGCTAAATCCAAATCTTGGGTGGTGTAGTTACACTCATAGGGATATAATTACATGGATCCATAAGAGATAACACCCCACTGCTACATCGCCACATATACCAAACCTGGATTTTGAGTGTCAAAAAATACTTCAAACGTCACTTTTTTTCAAGAAAATAGAGCACCAAGGAACTGACCAAAGTATCATTCAGGTAACCAAACATTGCCCAGTACTGATCAACCCATAAAAATTGTGTTTGTTTCTAGTAAGAGAAATCAATGATCCTGAAACTCGAGATAAATAAGGTAAAAACCTCTAATAATAGCCTATAAGACCAAGAAAATTGTGAACATCTACCACAATCTTGGTTTCTTCCCATGAAATAACTGCTTCACCCTTTGAAGGTTCCACCACTACAACCTAATGAGACACCACATGTCCAAGGAAATTTACCACCCATGTTTGAAACATACACATGGAAAACTTTTCATAGAGCTGCTGGCATCGAAGAACATACAGGATAGTTCTACGATTCTCGGAATGCTCCTCCTCTAACTTCGAGTAAATGTAGATATCATCAATGAATATGATGAATAAATGATCTAATAACTCACAGAAGATAAAGTTCATGAGTCTCGTGAATACGGTTGGTGCATTCTTAACACTAAAGTAATGACTTTGAACTCGTAGTACCCATACCTGCATCTGAATACAGTCTCTGAAATATCACCCCCCCCCCCCCCTTCACACTTAATTGGTGATACCCAGACCTCAAATTGATCTTATTAAACCAACTCCCCCCTCTCAGCTGGTCGAAAAGATCTTTTATCCTTGGAAGGGGGTAATGGTTCTTGATCATCACTTGATTTAACATCTAGTACTATATGAAAAACCTCATACTTCCATCCACCTTATTGGTGAACCACACTACTACACCCCATGGAGACACACTGGGCTGAGTAAATCCCTTATTCATCAAATCGCCTATCTGAATCCTAAACTCTCATAACTCAAAAGGTGTCATCTGATAAGGATCCATTGAAATCATAGAAGCACTGGGATATAAGTCTATCCCAAAATCATTGTCATATTTAGGGGGTAGAGTCACAACCTCCATCATAAAAACATTGGATAACTACCCAAAAATCCTTGGGACATCAACCATCTCAGTGTACTCTGATTCCACTAACATCTCAACCCACAAGGAAAGAAGAGGTTCCACACGCCGACTGCCCACCTGACAACCTCACTCACCAAAAAAGACACATACTGCCCATACACATCTATAAACACAAATATCTCATAGAATTAGTTGATAACAGTATGGATTGAATACAACCAGTCAATGTCGATAATGAAATATAATGGTCACATCTGTTGTAAGAAGGGATCCTTATGGGACTGATGTGGTCCCATCATCAGTCTACATCCCTGGAAAACATCAAACAACTTGGTCTAACCTCTGAATGGCATACTCAACACTAAGGGCAAGGTAAGATGATCTATGTCAAATCCCAAAGAATATGATACAGTGGGGAAACAAAGGATTGAAAAGATCTAGAATTAAACAAATCACAAGAAAGGGTATGAAACATGTTGATCTTACCTCTAATGATCTCTAGTCCTATCAAAACTCATTCCTATGCAACATGAAACGGACCACACCTATATCCTCTTCCCCTCTACTCACGACCACCTCCAAAACCACGCCTGGGTCAAGGTCCCTTAGGAACACCCTAAGGTCGTCCCCTACTTGTTCCATCTCCCCTTGGATGAGAATAATCCTGTTGTACCTACAACTAAATTTCCAGACTAGAAACTAATACTGAGGTTTGTTCTAATCCTATTATCCACCACCAAACTAATATCGAGATTCCACTATGCACTAACTCTGAGGTTTTTCATGGACCCCACATAAGAAACACATCGGTCCCAAACCCAATGAAAGGGCATAGGAACCCCTAGAAAAAAAAGGTTTGAAGGGAAACTATTGAGGTCGGCTCCCTTCCATTCAAAAACTCAAAGGTCCTAGAACATGGAACTTTCCGCTAACAACCCTTCCCCTTGAAGAACATTTCTTTCTCCCTCCTCACAGTAGACATTATTTTGATTGAATCCTCTCAATTACCTATTCTTTCTTCTGAACCTCTAGATATTTTGACAACATAAAAGGTGTAATATAATACTTGATAGAAGGGTGGAGGGCCTCCTCAGGCCATATCTCATGAAAATATTAATCCAAAAATAGATTTGAGGTGAACTAAAGAGGATACTTGAACATTATCCCATGTTTTGGCACTAACATACTCCCCTTCTGAAGGGAGAGTATCTCATGCATCTTCTCAGCCTTCATATTCGATGAAAGGAACTTCACCCATAACATCTTCAGAAAGTCAACCCACAACACATTGGCCTCATTCCTCCCCCAGAAAAAGCATCCACCACTAACGTGAACCTCCCCACATCTAACTTCCAACTGAAACCAGTACTATATCAGATCTAGGATCAAACTTAAAGGGATCTAAATACTCTCAAGCAACCTCTATATATTCATGTTTGAAACACTACCCTCTTACATTCCTGTGACCTATCACTGGAAATCATGTAACATTCTCTACCACTGGTATTCCTCTCCCATTTGATCAACCCTCCCCTGATCAATCATTTCATCCTACTAAACATAAACCACTCGATCCACACATGAACGAAGACTGGTTTCCATAGCTGAAAGGTAAAAAAATAATTACTAAGCCCGAGTATTTTGTAATTTCATTTAAGATTCATTTTTAATCATTTTTTCATCATATCCATTTAAAACATCCTAAAACAACCCAATTCATACAACAAAACAATTCATTAGGATGCATGTACCTTTCTTAGGTCTCTACCCTATGAATAACAAAGCCTCACTTTGTTTTTTGGTTGGCATAGAGTCCTGGCATTGGATCACGAGGGCATAAAATCCTTTGTCCTAACCGGTCTTCCCTAGCCTATGTCTAGGACTATGATCACCTAACATTGTTTCCCTACAATCCCATGTAATCTTCATTGTGTGTAACTCCAAACTCCATATTATCTCTCAACGAACAGTTGTGATACCATTCTGACATGACCCCCTCCTCCCAGAGATACCCATCTTGAGCTAGTAGTGAAGAAAGGGAGATGATGACCCCCATGTCCCACCTCCAGTATGCTCTGGGTGGTAAACTACACCCAGGGTATACAAATCTCAAAAAATTGTAGGCATTTCACTTTTTAAAGAAAAAATATCATGAGATAATATGATTTATTCCAAAACAAATCCATAATATAGATATATAGATATATAATAAATACAAATCCATCTCATATGCATGTTTAAAGAAAATGGAACTAATACAAAACAATAGTCTCCAATGTAAATACAAAAATTATAGCTAGAACACGATATAGAAATCGTCAAGATCAATGGTATAAAATTCTAGCACTGTATATGAAGTTCTCTTGGAAACCTGAAAATAGTTATATATACATATGGTGATAATATAGGTATACTTAGTAGGAAAAACAAAGGTCTCTCATGCACATGTTAAGAAAGAAAAATAATACCCTTGTGAGAAAACAGCAGAACCAAACTACACCAATGTAGGTATACTAACCACCCCAACCTCACTAATTCATGCTCACAAAATTATGTAAGTCATGTAATTTAATATAATTCACATCGATAATATGGAACCCCACACCACTTTCTCACTGATTATCCACTCTCTCACCCTAATAGTAAATGTCATGCCACTCCCACCTCTTCCAAACATACAACATCACCACCCTCATGCACACACTCAGACCTCACAATAATAGCTCATCACATAATCGGGTCCACGAGCCACATCACATCTGACCCCACAGACACCTAAGGTCCATACCACATCACATCACATCCACAGACACTTAATACACAAACCAAATCATATCACAAAAAATAATTAGGGAAGGGAAACACATCTCATCCCAATGACACCTAGGAAAACACATAACATCTCATACCAAAGTCACCTCGGAAAACACAAAACATCTCACCCCAAAGACACCTAGGAAAACACAACACTCCTTTACACACATGGTCCCCAAAAACCACAACCTACCCGAAGAATCTTGGGATAACACCGCCTTAATGAAAGAGTATGGAAGAGTGGGTGGCTAGCCACCCATCCTCCCACTAGGATGTTTTGGAAAGACACCATCCCCCATGATTATGGGGGTGTTCAGCACATAGTTCTCAACTAGGGTGGGTACTTCTAGAAATAAAAAAATACATGTTTATATAGATATAATACCAAACACTCTTTCCCACCCTATGGGTTCTCAAAAAAATTAACATCTCTCAATACTTCTAAATTCACTAATACCACTAATGCAATCACCACACAACAAGATACAACTTATTTCCAATTCCCAAACAATTTTTTTAATCCAACGCCATTCTTTATTCACAAATCATTTATTCATTTTGTTAACCAAACCAGTAAAAGAAATTTCCAAATTTTATTAACCAATTATATATTCATCTATTCCATTACTATCCAGAAAACTACCATGCACAAAACAGAACAACGCAATAGAACAACACATCACCACACATCCCAGTCCCCTCCCCACTGCGAAACACTTTGAATCGATTCCACAATCAAAAAAATCTCTCAACTTGAGATTCCATTACATGGTTAGGTTTATGTATCATCTACAATTTCATCCACCACACCACCCAAACCAACCCACAACACACACTTATGCTTCATAAACATAACAACTCATAAACCAAAGCCTATCGACACATCACAACATTGACACTTCACATCCCATATGCCTAGTACACACAACCACACTATCCCACACAACACATCACCACACATACCAATGCATAACACAAATACATATTTAACAATACATCCCTTATAAAATTACACTTGTTAAATCATGGATTTTTCACAAAAACTGGGTAATCCTTTGGCATCTGTTTATTATCCAAGTGTAAATGATTTACAAATTTCAATATACATGTGTTCAATAAAATTAAACCATAAATAATATTTTTTAGTGAGAATCCAAGGTACACCAACCACCATTATTTTTAGTGCAGTGGTTATCCCATATAATTCACATCAACAATCAAAAACAAATTACAAGTTGATCATACATTACATTACCCCACTCCTTTCATATTGAACATAAACTTATTCAATAATATTTATTTAATTTTTATTCAACTATATTCACATGGGAAACATTAATACACCCACACCATATAATACACAATTATGAGGGAAAAAGGAATCTCACTTAGAGAAAGACATGATTAGCACTTTCTTATTACGCCAAATTAGGGGCTACATGGAGTTGGAAAAGCCTTTAGAGAAAACACTAAAAAAAATAAGCTTGGACACATGATTCTGATGGGGAGAAATGTTTCAGGAACCACATACCAAGAGGGAATAGGAAGGAAATAATATATAGAATGGTGTTTTGGAGCTTAGAAGATATGAAACAAAGATGCGGTTTAGATACATCTTTAATTTTCCATTAATGTAATATCCAGGGAAGATTACACACTTTGACTAATTAAAATCCCCTAGACCCTTAAAATTTTAAATATATGACTCATATCCCTTGAAAAAACTCCAAACCCACTTAAATATTTTATTAAACTCATTTTCATCGAAGAAAGTCATCGAAATGGAAAACTAAGAAAAAATGGAAAAGAAAAGGCAAGTTGTTAGAATGACTTGTCATTAGATGAGTCACCATTGTGAGTCACCAGTTTCAGTCACTAGTGTGATTTACCATTAAAAGTAATCAGTGTGAGTCACTATTGGAAATCGCCATTGCGAGTCCCTGGTGTAAGTCACCATTAGATGTCACTGTCGTGAGTCACTGTTGGGACGAGCTATCATTTGGGGAGTCCTAGTTTGTCGAGTCACCATTCAAATAGTTCTTATTCAATTATTCACCATTCAGTGAGTTACCATTTGGTGAGTCTCTATTTATTGAGCTACCATTGAGAAAGTATCTAATGGATGAGTTATAGTTCGATGTGTTGTCTTTCTTAAAGTTACCATTTGGAAATTCAGCATTCAACAAGGCACCGCTTGCGAGCTACCATTAGATGAGACACCATTTTGTGAGTCACCGCTGGGATCACCGCATCGAGGTGCAATTTGATAACATGAAAAACTAGAAAAAAATTTAATGTATTGAAATAAGTCACCTTGACTTAATAAAACACTTCAAACCCCATATTTTGAAAATGTAATGGACTGGGGAGTTCCAGGCCTTTAAAATACTCTTATGGATTATTCATTCAATCCATCAAAACGCATATTGATTATGGGCCCTAAATCCACTTTTTCTACACCAATATCCTTCAGGTGGGAGTATATTTTGACTTATATAAGATCAAAGGTTACCAATAAAATATTATTCCAATATATATTCAAATTTAATTTCATTTAATGTCCTAAAATATTTTAGGGTATGTTTGTAAAGAAATAGTATATAAAGATAAATTTAGTTACCCAAACTGATCTCTAATGAATAAATATAAATTGAAACGTTCCAAAGATGATGAAGATGAAATTAGAAATAGTACTAAGTAAAAAATAGAAGTCATTAACATTATTGAATTTGATTTTAAAAAATATGGAAGTTTGAATACTTATTTATTGAGTTAAAAACTTGGAATATAATTCCTAATATCTCAATTATTAAAAATAGATTATTTTATATATGTTATTAATTAAAGAGTTTAGTGCAAGGGTTTTACGGAATAGTTTATTAGATATGTGGCAGAAATAACATCAAGTTGTAATCAATTTTAAAAAACCTAAAATATAGAAAACAAAAGGTATATGGGAAGTATTTTATATAAAAAATGATATTATCACTTATGTATGGTTTTATTAGAATTCTTAAATGGGTTATAAGAGTATAAAATATATCATTTTATGATAATTTAGTATATAATTTATTATTTTTCATGTTGGATACATATATTTTGTGATGTTTCCTCATAATTATCATCTTAGAGTGAAACTTTGAGTTATCCCTATATTATTGTTATCATATATTATTATAGGTATGGATTAAATGTTAAGGTAATTATGATCAAGATTTCATATTGAGATATAAAATATACACATGAGATGAAAAATGTGTTTTGTGTGAAATATGACACATGAATTATACCACATTGAGTGTCATACATGGTGTTATTAATATACTAGGGGTGAATATTTCATATTTGGATTTCCTTATTTCCTAAGGATGGAAAAGATACCTACCATGAGATCCCCCATACCTTTCTACATTAATTACTATAGCTTTGAGTCTGAGCTAATCAGGGGGTGGTTGTGTATGCTGATAATAATGTTATCAGTTGAGAATAATCTAGATGGGATTTTTCTTACTGTATGAAGATAGTGAAATTTGGTCCCTTCATTGAGATTGATTAAATAATTGTATGTTAGTTCTTAGAGAAGTGACATGTGATGTGTATAAGTAATGGGTGATTAGAATGTGCTGAGATTATCCATATGAATGAAAGACATGTGATGAGATAATTTGGGGTGGTTGGGTATGCTAATGGTTTCTAAATGTATCAAACAAAAAGATAATATGAAAATACAATATATTATATGATATAGTTAGTGGGAAAAAGTATATAGATACTTCTTTTGATATATATCACACTAGATATCCTTATAGATTGAGTAGTAATGATGCTTTTATTGAGACCACTCTTTTCTTATGTTTATGAATTTAAGAATTCATATTTTGTTTGAACAATATATTGTCAGGTGGGTTCACACTTTTTAGATAACGAAACTAGTATTTTTTTAAACCCATAGAGTTAATATAAAATTTATTTTTTAGTTTTATCCCAATTGAGTGTTGGATGGATATTTCCAAGGTATTACATACGATGTGATATAGGATGAATTTGATGATATCTCTCCAAAAAAAATTTAAAGATATCTAAAATGAGTTTTTCATATGATTTTTGATGTTTTTATGTATTATACAATGTAATTTAAAATGGCATGAAATATATGAGGATTTGGTATATTTGTATATTGATGGATATATGTATTAAAGCTAACATATATAGGACGTATTTTGGGTGATATCATAGTGTATAAAATATTGGTGTCATATAGTTCAATATAAATGGTATAAAAGGCATATTAATTTTATTTGTAAATATCATTTAATATGATATAGTGATATAATTTTTTCACTACATAAGCTAATCATAGTTTATGATTTATATATTTTGTAATGCAATGTTGTATGAAAAATCATATCATATGATTCACATAAATGCTCTATGATTGTTGAGAGAACCAAATATTAAGTCTTTCCATTTGGGTATTATTCAACATATGGTTATCATTTTGATCATTTAATATGATGAAAAATGTGGTAGAAACAATAAATTCATTTATATGATAAATTAAATATACATTTTGTTCGTATGTTAAAAAATGTTTTTTACTGAATGAATTTTATCAAAAAAATTATAATGTATGAGAAATTTCGTGGAAACATCAGGGATCTTCCCCAAGACCTATATAATTATATTTAATCCCTTGGGATGGATTTCTATTGAATATTTCATGCTATTTAGGTCAATTATCTTGATTGTAACATTCTCCTCCAGTAGTTGACACATGAGATTCTATCATTTCAAAGTTAAAAGGAAAATCCCCTTGAAATTTTGGGTGATTTAGGTCAACACAAGGATACACCATGGAGGAAGGGTTCCTTTATCTTTTTTTAGGGATATTTATTAAAAATGTGTTTGAATTTTGGTTTAGTATCCAATGATTAATGTAATGAAAATATATTCTTCATTATTATTATACATGGTTTTAGTTTCATATAATGCAAAATCATAGTTTTTAGGTCTTATTGATGTATTTCAATATATTAATAATCATTAATCTATCCATTGAAACAAATTATTGTATCTCTCTCTCTCTCTATGTGTCTGTGTTTGTGTGTTATAGAAACTATCGCACGCATTCACATAATTATTAACATGTTGTGGTTGAGGTCTATTGGTGGTGCCTACAAAGTCTCCATATTCACACAATATATGTCCACCTTGATAGATATATAGTTTCACATGTGTCATTTCATGTTTGAATGGGAACATGGATTTCTACATGGATATGATATGATCTATCAATGTAACATAATTAGAGTTTAGGTCCCCATAAATACGTGGAGTGTAAGAGGCCAACTTTGGTAGGAAGAGTCAAGTTTTATATCACCTCATCTATAGATTCATTATTAATTTTCCATAAACATATTAACTATACATGAAAAAATAGACCCAATCCCATTATCCCATAGTCTTTTTATGGATTATGTCAAAAAAATTAACATATTTTGAAAATGGGTCTAAAAAGGGGTTTCTTTATATGAATGTATCCATGCATAAAAATTTATACTAATAAAATACCTCACACTATCTTTAATTATTTATTAAATAAATTTTATTTAATAATTTTTTTACACTAGAAGGTGTTTCACATATCTAGTTTATTTCATTACTATGGTTGTGACGAATCCATCACATTGGTAATCCAATCATGTTTTCCTATTATTATTAAATCACTTACTAACATGCGTGTATTGACATCTCATTCACTTTCTACCTATATTCATTAGGCATCCAACACATCCACTTTCCTACCTATGTGCATCGTACCTCCAATTTTTTAAATATTTAATTTTTTAATTTATTTCTTTCTAGAATGAACCATTCCATACATTCATCTTATAACTACTTTCTAAAAGATTAGTAGCACTAGCCAATAAAGGACTTATGGTGAGTCATACACATGAAGGGTGGGGTTGAATTCTCATGAATCTAAATTCCATGAAACCTCAAATGTTACATCTTCCTATGTGCCTTCATGTCATTTGTCTCCCACATACAGTAATGTTACTTCTCATATATCACCTTCATGAAAATATTCATATGCATCTATCATGTTTAACCAATGAAAATCTATTAAAAATCCTATAAATGATAGGGCCTCATCACATACCTTGATAAAAAAACAAGTTTTCTTATATAAAAATGAAGGGTCTTTCAAATTTCAGCTCATAATAAAAACATCACAAAACAGCCAAACTATAAACCGATCGTGTCCATAATGGACTTGACCTGTTAGGATCAACCCACCTATTTTTCATCTTGAGTATTATTTTAAATTTAAACATTTTTCATGTTTTTTTCATATATATATATATATATCGATGACATATGATTATATAAGTATAATAAGTACTCCATGGTGTATATGATAAATTTTTTTTTTGGGAATGTTAGATATATTGATTGGACTTGTTTGATTTTCGGCAAAATATTTCATTTACCAATATTATCACTTGAAGAGGGTAACATTGATTAACATATAACTTCGGTGCTAGTTGTTATCCCGTGATGATTTAGGAATTATCTTTGGGTATATGGAATTATAGTTCAATTCAATAAATTACATGGGTTACTTAATTACACACAAATTACATGAAACCCTTTTATGTAAAGATTTATATTCATAAAAAAAATCTATAGCGCCCCTCACATTTCATTCATTGAAATTACATAAATTTTGTGGAATACATAAAACATTACACAGAAAAATGGCTTAAGACCGTATTAGTATAATTCCATTGGAAACATGGAAATGTAAACACTAGAATATAAATGAGCTACATTTTCTCTATTAGGTTCTTCTTGACTATCACCCATCTTAGACACATCAAAAATAATACATATCTTCATAACTTTAGAAAAGAAACAAAAAATTTGGTGACCTTAGATATTTAGTAAGGGTAAAAAAGGGAAACATGTAAGAATTATAATTACTAAAAAATCAGACATTAACAGTACTAGAAATAGCCTTTATCAGCACTATAAAGGTGTTGACAACATGAGCACCATTAAAATCCCATGACTTTTATTAGTGCTGAAAATGAATTGATAAAAACCCATTTATCTATAATTTAATTTAGAACTGCTAAAGGAACCCTTTATCATCACTTTAATTTATTACTTATAAAAGAACCCATTATAAGATAATTAAGTTATCACTGATAAAGGTCCATACTGCAGTATGCTATTACAATACACTTCAGTACCAGAAACACATTAGATATCAAAGAAAAAAGTCCCAATACATAATTTAAATGATATGAAATTTATAACAAAAATACTAGAAATAACATTATAAATAGACTTTTCAAACATTGGTTTATATAATTAAATAAATACAAATTATTACATAAATTCAAAAACAATTCTAACTATTAATGTTACCATGATTTTTGTTGACTTACTTGGTCGAACAGCCAATATTACATGAGTAGTTTCGAACATACCACCTGAACTCAAACAAAAGAATACACATGTATATGAAAATAGTTATTATGAGTAATACTAAAAATAAATATATTAAACATAAGTAATAAATTAATTATATGGATAATTATTCTACAAATAAAATATAAAGATTACCTCTATCATTGAGTATTGAATGGAAGATGAAAGAAATTGATAAATTTCAACACTCCAAGAGTGAATGTTTTTGGAAGATAAGAAGTTTGTGGATGTTTTAGTCGGAAATGTGATGAAATATGGGTAGATCACTAAAACATGAACAAAAGAATCCACCATTATAAGAAAATAATTAATATTTGAGTAATAAGAAAAAGAAAAAAAATAATCATACTTATTAAACAATACATTAATTCAATGGAAAATGATTTCATTTTGCAAACATCAATATTACTTCTGTAATTGAGCAGAGGCCTCATCGTTTGTCATCCTGCCAAGGTATTGTAGGTAACAAGAAATAATGTGATAAATGAACAAATGTAGGGGTGAAAATGATTTAAGGTATAAGGAGCATTAAATATATAAAGATCAACCCCAACTCAAACAAAATAATACACCTATATAAGAAAACAATTATATTGTCAGTCATAATAAAACAAAAGAAATTAATCATAGATATAAAACAATAAATTAATTACAAGGAAAATTATTTTACTGTAAAAACATCAATATTACCTCTGTAATTGATAAGAGGAAGTGTATTTGCACATCTGAAAAAATTAGTGCAGGTAATTTGAAGGAAAGTGATAAATGAACCACTATAGGGGTGAAAAGGTTTTTAAGGGAGAAGAAGCATAAAAGTTTCACAGAGAACCCCTAACTCAAACAAATGAATCCATCTCTGTAAGAAAATAATTATTAATTGAGTAATAAATAAAAATAAATAAATAAAATATATATGAAAAAATATATTAATTCCATGGCTAATGATTTAACTATGAAAACATCATAATTACCTCTATAATTGATCAGAGGTAGCATCGTTTCTCTTCCTGAAATCATAGTGGAGGTAACTTGAAAGAAACTGATAAATGAACCATTGTAGGGGTGAAATGTTTTTAAGGGATAAGGATTTTGAATGTCATAAAAATCACCTCCAACTTGAAGAAAAGAATCCACCTGTATAATAAATCAATTATTAGGTTTTTAATACTAAAATTTATTCAAATAAATATAAATATGATTCAATGCATTAAATATATAGACATTTATTTTACTATGAAAACATCAGTATTACCTCTGTGATTGAGAAGAGACAATGTTATTGTTCTTCTTAAAAAGGCATGACACATGGATAGAAATATTATAAAATATAAAAACCTCTATATGGGATAATTAAAATTAAATCAGAATTCAATTATATAATTTTTTGATGAAAAAGATAAATTATATCGTGACATTACCTTTACATCTATCCAAAGGGTTTCATTAATTATATTTTTTTCTTCAAATAGATTGGTAACATCATCATATGCAGAAGTCATTATATGTATGAGTAGTCAAAATTTTAATTTTTATTATTTTAATGCATTATAAAACATTTAATATTATGAGGGGAAAATAATATATTAAAAAATAATTTTACCTTTTAATTAAACTCGTATTATTTTTAAAAGGATTCAAAGATTTGGTTCCACTTTTGAGAATCCAAATCCCCTGTTTGTGGTCCTCTCTAATGTATGATACATTTTATATTTTGGGACTAACATGAATTGATTGTGATGTCTCAAGGAAAGGTTCATCCTAAATTGAATTTTCATCTGACTCGGTATTTATTTTAGTCACCAGTAGGAAAATCGACCAATTATTGTTTGCTAGATTATATACAAAAAAAATTTCACTTCTTTTAATGCCCTTATGAATAGCTCACCTTTTTCCCTTCTACAATGAAATTCACCTTTAGAAGTCCCATTTCATTAAATTTCACTCCATTGATATTGTCAACACATTTGAAATATAAAATAAACACTTGAAATGATGTAAATAAAACTTTTATATCTTTTTGATAATTCCAAAATATGACATATTTTTCTAAATTGGATTTCTATTCTTTGAACTAGATATGTTAATTGCTTCATCCATAAGATCAACACCATTGTTTCGTATCTTACTGATGTCATCATGTTCTTTTTCACAGAACATATAACTATTGATTACAAACCCTATGTAAGATAGAACCTTTTAATTTGGTCTTCTAAAAATCCATTGAAGTCATTCAGTAATTGAATTTGGATTTTTAGATAACTCCTTATAAATTTGATCTCCAAACCATCCTATAAATAGTTTATTATGTGTATCTGATATCGATATTTCATCTCTTTATGGATTAAAATCACTAAGAATTTTTTTTGGGCATCAATATACGGATCAAAATATTCACTATTATGTAATATGTAAATATATTCTGGATCCCACTTTTCCAAGGTAATTGTAACAAAATATCTTGTAGAAATACCTTCGCTCATAAGGCGTTTTCATTGAAGAGACTTTGGTAGACTGATGATTTCAACATCTGATAGGTAATCGATATATAATTCAATAGCTTCTTCAACAATATAATGTTCTGAAAAAAAACATTTTGGTTTACTTCAATTCATAACATGACCTTTCAAAATCTTCATATATCATTCAATGGAGTTTATCTATCTATAATGGATAAGACCATATAATGGAACCACTTTGACCAAGTTAAACATCAGGTGGGCCATTATATAAAACAATGGTGGCAGGAAGAACATTTCTAATTAACATATTATGATTGAAATCTCTTTATTCATTATGGGAAACTTTTACCGGGTTTACAATGTTACTGCATATGGATTTGAAAAAGAAGTAGAGTCTAGTTAATGTATGTCATACATTTTGAGTCGGAATGAAACAAAAAGAAATAGACATTAAAACATTTATAAAAACATTGAAGTTATTTCATTTTAGTCCTTGTATCTTCAAATTATTCATTGACCCAATATTCTTGATATTTGATGAATACCCATGAGGAACTTTTGCAATCATAAGTAAAAGGAAAAATTGAAATTTTCTTATCTGGATAGAGTGTAAGATGATAAAGGGAGAAAATTTCACCTTTTACCCTTCCCTAGTAGCAACTCTTCCCTTATCCCCATTTCAATCAAATCCATACAAGGCTTGATTCCATCTTTCTTTTTCCTGTGAACATTTAATAATATACCAATAGCACTATCGAATACCTTTTTTTATACATGCATGACATCCTGAAAATTTCTTACAAACAAAAAATTACAATATGAAAATTCAATGAAAATTTATCTCTTCTTCCAAATTTATTTTTTATGGTTTTTTCAAAATGGTTTATTGAAAATAATGTCAATTTTTTTATTTTTTGTACAGTTAATTACCCATTTCCGGAGATGGTGTTGTACCTTGTTTGATATTCCCATTGAATGTTGTCATCCTGGATCAGTATTTCTGTCATTGAGGTAAAGAAACTTAATTTCCTAAAAACACAGTCTTTGATGAATGTTTCAACCAAAATAAGTGTGTGTGCTTTTCAAAAATGGGACACCCCAACTTGTCTTTAATGATATAGCCTAATAAATTTCCATAAGCGGGGAAGTCATTTATCACTTCATACAACATGGCCCTCGATGTGAATTTCTTACTTATATGAGAATCATACATTGTAACACATGTATCCCACATCAATTTCATATCTTCAATCAATGGAGACAAATATACAACAATATTGTTATCTGGTTTCATTGGTCTAGATATATATAGAGACAACATAATTTATTTTCACTTCATTCATAACCATGGGGTAAAGTTATAATTTTCCTACATAATGAGCCATGTACTGTGAGTACTACTCTGTACACCAAAAGGGTTTATTCCATTTGTAGATAATTCAAGACTAAATATTCTCAGATCCACTCCAAATTCTGAAAACATGTAATCAATTTTCTTCCACTGAAGATAATTTTTTCATAGACATAGGTTCACATCTTCAGTTTTTGTGTCTATATTCCATGTTAATTGTCTTGTAGTTTCCAGACATCAATATAGTCTTCTAAAACATTTAATGATAGGAAGGTACCATACATATTTCGAAGGACATGATTCATTTTTCTTGTATTGATCTACACCACACTTATGAAATTTGATGAGTGATTCTTGGTCCTTGTGAAACAATACTCAATCATTTAGAGAATCATATATTTTTTAAAGATCATTCCTTATGAAAATAACATGTGTTTCATGTCATATGTTCAGCAGGGTAGATAATTTTCTTATGGTAGCATATATTTTTGAAGACGAAGTACTTCTATAAAGATGGTGTCACTCCATCTATTTCCAAATTTCAAATTATATAACTTCAATACACCTGCCAATGTTGTGTATTTAGTACAACTGGTATGCAATGGTTTCTTGGAGCAACTATTTAACTCCACAATCTACTTTGGGCAATCATGAAGGTCATCTTCAATTTCCATTTTCATTTCTTCCATGTGATCTCTGTCATCATTTACAAAGGTATTCATATCAAATAAATCATAAATGGTAGTATCATCCTAGTCGATGTCGACATTTAGTTTTTTACCATGTTTAATCCAACATTTGTAGATTTATTCTATTCTATGAAAGTTCAAACTTTCTTCCAACTCTTTCAAACTAATTTCTCATTAATAAAAATAATGTAAACATGGACAGAGGATTTTAGAAGGGTCACATGTACGCTCTCTTGAAATCTTGATAAAATATTCAACTCTATATTTATAGTGATTTTTCAAAATATTATTGTGAATCCATTATTGGTTCATATCTATCCTATTGGGTTAATAAAATATTAATTTTATATGATATATAAAGAAATACACATAAGATATTCATTAACAAAATGAAAAGTTATTTAGAATTTTAATAAAGGTAATATGGATCATTTCTACACGAATATCTGAGCGCCAATATATTCCAAATACTCTAATAAGGTCTGTTGGAATTTGAAAAAATAGAGGGAGATAAAGGCATATAGCAAATGATATTATCTCTAAATATTATTGGTGTAAACTGGAAGATGGATAATGTAATGACCCAAGCCTGAATTACCCCAAAAACACCAGGTTAGATCATCTTATGACCTATAACACACCTCAATGTCACTAAAGAATGGTATAATCATTGGGTGTAAAAAACCTTAGATGGGAGGTGGTCCCCACCCAAATAGAAACAATTAGTAAAAGACGTCGAACAAAATTCTGGCATGACCCTTGGGGTCAATAGACATTCAGACCCAAAATCATCGTTACATGATATAGGCAGGCTTGTTTGACAAACAACTTTGGAAATAAATGATCCAATAGCTACATGGACACACATACATGCCATGACTGTATAAAAACTCATTCAATTATAGTCTATAAGAAATATCAAAAAGATAAAAACCAAATATTCAAACATAACGTGAACTGAAGGAACCATAATGATTCAAAAAGTGAAGGCGTGATGTGATAAAACTTCATGTGATTAATAGGTGATTGCCCATTTAAATATTCTCCACAAGAAAACTAGATACCATAGTGAATTCTAAGATTAACTAGATATTATGATACATATAATCAATAGATGAACATACATCACTCCACTAACTAGGTTACTGAAAAATAGCATTTGAATTAGCATGCCCACTGAGGTGTCCATGAAAGGTATCAACATATATATATTTTTTAGGTAACCACCAATGTTCCTCAAATAAGTAGTCAATAAACAAGAATATACATGAAAATTTATACATGTTTATATACATATATGTAAAAAATTCGTAAGAAGATATAAACCATAGTAGTAAAACAACAATGAATAAATCCAAGGTTCAGTGTCAGATATAAACAACAGATCATACACCGGTAGTCAATAAAAACAATAGACCACAAATCATTCCCTAATCAATGAATCAAAAAAATTTATAAACAATGAATCATAAACAACAGATCATAATCTCATCATAGAATAAGAAATCAAAAACAAACCCAAAAATAAACAAAGAAATCGGAAGGCCTACCTTTCTATGTGAAATAAAATATAAGACCCTCTTTGGATGTCGTACGATATGTTTGAAGACAGTCGAGTTGTGTGATTCGACCTTCAATACACCAAGGAGTAGCGATTCGACCTTCAATTCACCAAAGAGCACTGGCAGAGGGTGGATTTCGGTAAAGCTTCTATATCGCGACGGGTTCGCAAATGGATAGGGTTTTTTAAGATAGATCAGGACACTTTTATCAAAGCTTACCAATAACCACTGATAAAAGGCCTATTTATGATCTCTTATTTAGTGGTGATAAAGTTAGGTATTTATCAGCTCTAAATTTCAAGCATTGATAAATCCTCATCTTTATCAACTCTTATTACTGGAGCATTGTCAAAGGATTTATAATAAAAATTATAAATAAAAAATTTCAATATTTATAAATACTTAATAAAGATAGATAAATATAAATATAGTAAATATATTCCTCTTAAATTATATTTATTATATTTTTATAATTATTTATTTATAATAAGCGAAATAATTTAGAAAAATTTTATTGATATCATTATATATATATATATATATAATTATAAATACATATTTAATAAATATATATAAATATAAATATTCTATATTTATTTATTATTTAGGTAAATTTATTATACATTTAATAATTATTTAAATATACATAATTATTTATTTATCATTATAGAAATACATTTAAAAAAATATTTAATTATTTATAATTATAAATATATAATTGTATAAATAAAGAGAATATACATTTATAAATATATTTATTTATAAATATATTTATTTATAAATATATTTATTTATAAATATATTTAATTTTAATCTTTTTTTACAAAAATATCGTTAATGTTATTAATGTATATTTAATTTTGAGTGCATGCATATTTATATATATATAAGTGTGTAATTTAATAAATTGAGAATATAGGAACACTTTAGCAATATTGAAAAAATGGATAAGTTATGTGTGTGTGCATATTTTATATAAAAACACATTAGTTATACATATATGTGAAACCAATATAACAGGAATTTGACCTATATTAAATTAAAAAATAAAATTACATTCAATAATATACATGTCGAGTACTATGCCATTAGTCAATATTTTTAATTCATATTAATTTTTAATTATCACATATTATTCAATAAATATATGAAAATTTAATGTAAACAGCGTAAATATTTTGAAATGTATAACCATGTTTATATTCATTAATATATATCTATATATTTAATATATAAAATTTAATAACATTAATTATCATATTTATCATATTAATAAAAAATTATAACATTTCATAATGTATAATCAATCAATTTTTTTTTGTCAATAATTCTTTAATTAATAAAATTTTGAATATTTTTTTAATAAATTCAATTTTAATTTTTTATATATTCAATTATTTCATTTTATTAGTGTTAAAAATGTGTTGATGAATGAAATATTTATCAGTTCTAAACATAAATCACTAATAAAGCATACTGTTTATCAGTAAAAAAATAAAACGTTGATAAAGGATACACTTTATTAGTGCTAAAAATAAATAACTGATAAAGATTTCCATTATCAGTGCTAAAATAAAAGCACTGATAAAAGGTTAAATTTATCTGCACATTCTTTATCCAAGATAAATTTCCCATTTATTATCATTCTCTTCTAGTGTGGATAAAGAATAGCGCTACTAAATCCATGTTTTTTAGTAGTTAATCATAAGCATAAGGGTATGAGAACATGAACAAGAAAATAAAAGATCATACCCATCATATCAAAGATCATAAACATGAATCCTGGCATAAAGATTGGAAGTTTATAATCCATGAATGTCACGACAAAACCTCGGGGCCCGTGCCGTGACTACCCAAAGCACACCTTCCATAGGTCTGGGGCTAGTGACTAGCACCAAAGGCGTAAATCCCTAAGCTGGAAAGGCAATTCTATTATAGAAGTAACACACACACACAAACAGAGTAAGCTATAAGCAAATTCCTAAGTGAAAAATGTATACAAAAAGTAGTGCTGAATGTAAAGGGGGTCAAAAATACAAGCCCAACATTAAAGCACAGGTACAACGGAAAGCAAGTACAACTAAAAAAGGGACAACAGCTAAAAAGGGAAGCTCCTGAAATTTCCATTGAGTATCCTACCTGAAGGGTAGGTACCGATGTCCACCTCAGCACTCCATGTCTATCGGTCTGCTATGTGTACCATCTCGCCATGTGGTCCACCTCCGGGTACCATCCACTTCTGGCTTGATCATAATTTAATAATTCCATGCAATTCAAAATAGATCAAATATTAGAAGAGACAATTAATTAATTGATCATTAATTTAAAATGTGTTGGCACATTCATGAGAGGAGGGTGGAAAGTGTCAATTAAAGAGGGGAGGTGTCAAATTAATTAAGGGGGCTTTATGGGTAGGTTAAGGGGAAGTTGAGGGGCTAGGATCGTGTGGGCCCCACCACACATTATCCTCCCATGGGAGGTTATGTGGGATATGGGCCCCACCTCTAACACCTCTTTGGAGAAAATAACAACCCCTTAACAAAAATTATGTAACACATAATTTTTTATTTATTTTAAAGAAGTCCCAAAAATTAACTTCTCCTCCCGTACAAATGCAACTGCGGTGAAGGTCCCCTTAAGAAAATACTGGTGTTGCGAGTTCCTCGGTGCCCTCGGATTTCAATTTCTAGAATCTGTTCAAAAGATATAAAAACCCACATGTACATTTACTAAACGTACCCGAAAAAAATTTCATAAAATTATTCTGGGTACACCGGGCCTCAAAATCGGGTGTTGTCAGAAACTATGTAATTGTAAAATTCCAGAGAATTTAAGAAAAAAAATTCCTTGAAATTTTCAGGTCATTACATTACCCCCACCTCCGGGCTTTATGTCCCTATAAAGCTACCACACTCACTAGGGAAACAAAAGTGGGTACTGAGCATGCACCTGAGCCTCCCACTCCCATGTGCTCTCCTGGAGGTTCCCGTGCTGCCAGCGAACGCGCTCCAGAGGAATCGACCGTCCACATAGGACCCGTTCCTATCGATTCTCAATCTCCAATAGAACCTCAGTGAAATTAGTATCATCATCTATTTCCATCTCCCCATGGTTGAGGATGTGGGACGGGTCGTGCACGTATCTCCTCAGCTGAGATACGTGGAAGACATTGTGCACCTGATGCAACTGATGTAGAAGGGCCAGGCGATAATCCACCTCACCTACTCTACTGAGGACCTGGAACGGCTCGATAAAATGTAGAGATAACTTTCTGCCTTGGCCAAATCACTGTATACCTTGATGAGGTGAGACCCATAAGAAGACGTGGTCTCCATCCTCGAACTCTAGTGGTCTCCGTCTCCTATCAGCATAAGACTTTTGTCTGCTCTGTGTAGTCTTAATCCGCTGCTGGATGATCTACACCTTCTTCGTCGTAGCCAGAACCATCTCTGGTCCTAAAAGTGATGACTCCCCTAGGTTTGTCCAGCATAGAGTTGATCTAAAAGGTCGGCCATATAGTGCCTCTTATGGTGTCATCCCGATGGTGGAGTGGTAGTTGTTGTTGTACGCAAACTCCACCAAGGGTAAGTGATCCTCCCAGCTGCGACCAAAGTTAAGGACACATGCACGGAGCATGTCCTCAAGAGACTGAATGGCCCTCTTAGTCTGACCATCCATCGGAGGATGGAAGGTGGTGCTTAAGTGATTTTGTGTCCCAAAAGCCTCTGGTAACCCCTTCTATAGCCGGGAAGTGAAATGAGAATCTCGATCGGAGATGATAGTCAATGGACCACCACGAAGTCATACGATCTCCTAAACGTAGAGGTGTCTAAAGCTCTCTTCTGAGCTCTGCTATCTGATCGGTAGGAAGTGGGCCGACTTGGTGAGTCGATCAAAGATCACCTAGATAGAGTTGTGTCCTCTGGATGTACATGGAAGCACCATCGCAAAATACATGGATATTCCATCCCACTTCCACTCTGGGACCTCTAAAGGTTGTACCAAGCCTGTTGGTACATGGTGCTCCGCCTTCAGCTGCTGACAAGGGAGAAATCGTGATACAAACTCTGCTATAACCTTATTCATACTCGGCCACCAGTGTTGTCGTCTGAAGTCCTGATACATCTTTTCCACTCCTGGATGTACCGTTAGAGGGGAAGGTTGAAACTCCCTCAGCACTTCCTCCTGTACTTAAACTGGTAAAATGGTACGTCCTATGAAGAGGATGATGTGTTCCCCACCTTTAGAAAACACATCTAGTTCCTGTCCTAAGGATATCTGAGCTCGTCGCGTCTCACAGTCAACATCCCCACACGGTGCCTCCCTGACTCGCTAAATAAGTGGAGGAGTAACTGTGAGAGACTGAAGAAAAACTGCTCCATATCTATCCACAAAGGATATCTATAACGAGGATAGCTACTCTATCGACTCTCCTAGCTGCTGAATGCCCGATATCCTACTGAGATCATCTGCTACAATGTTCCCCTTCCCAGGAGTATAGACTATCTTGAATTCATAGTCCTGGAGGAACATGATCCAGCACCGTTGTCTCAAGTTTAGGTCCTTCTGCGAGAAGATATACCTGAGACTCTGGTGGTTAGAGTATATTGTAAATCACTCACTCATCAGATAGTGCGACCACATCTTCAAGGTGAAGACCACTACTGCTAACTCCATGTCATGTGTAGCGTAGTTCTGCTCATGCCATCTCAACTGCTGTGAACCATACGCGATAATTGCTTGCTCTTATATCAGGACACACTCGAGTCTAGTCTCTGATTCGTCCCAGTAAACTACATACCCAACTCCCTCCTTTGGTAGCCTCAAGATGGTCACACTGGCCAATCTCTGCCTCAGCTCTTGAAAGATATGTTGGCATCTCTCTGACCACACGAAGGGTTTTCCATTCTTCGTCAAATCTATTAGTGGTTCTGTAACTTTGGATAAGTTTGTCACAAAGGTAAGTTTGGCAGACTCTTGAATGATCGACTGCACCCTCTTATGAATGATTCCATCCTGTGATGCCTAGTTTTTCCTTTTTGCCAACCAGGGAAAACACCTTCCCAACGTTGAAGATAATCCACACCCTTTTCCCTAATATATTAAATCTGTATATGAACTATGGTTTCCCAGTCCATACCAAAACTAACGTCGTAAGGCCTCGACGCTTCCACTAAGAGGTTCCAACCGAAACTCTCACCTCAAGGGTCATATCACACTGTCGGGATAAGTGTGATTATCGATTTTCCTCCCAAAGGTATCTCCATGCGCGAGGTTCAACTCAACGGCTTAACCAGAAACTCTAGTTCTGGGACAAGATTCGTGGAAGGAAGGAATGATTGGTACACATGTCTATCGATGTGATAGCTAGTAGTAGAAACAGACCGTACCTCAAATCATTGTTAGAGCCCTTGGGTCACACTCTTTAACCGCATGCAGCTACTCTCTTCCCTTGCCCTCCAGCTCTATGAGCCTAGTGGGGACTACAAAGGTGGGTGGTTGTAACATGTTGAAATATTCACCACCACATGATTCTCTCACAGATCTATTTCCACATCTACTGCCCTATAGATTCATCTTTCCTTAAAACCTCCTCTTCCTGAAACATCTCACACGCCCAAGCCTCTGAGACTGATGCCAGTTTCATGATTTCCAACTGTTAACATTCACTGGATGTATCCGCTCAGCCAATGAACATTAAACCACAATGGTTCTCTCTATCACCCCAACAAAGGTAAGAATTCAGAGAGGAAAAATTGATGGCTCGAATATCCTTAAACACACCTTCCTCATAGGTCTAAGCTCTAAAGCACTGATCGAATAAAATTCATCGAATACCAATAATGATAGGTATTCCTCAAGGAATACTCAGTTGCCGACACGTCATCCTGCCGAAGCTGTATAAGTTCTAGAAAACTCTCATCCACCTCCTCAAGCTAGTCCTTAGCTACTTGTGGGTTGGGCTCTCCTCGGAACATGAGGGATATTTGGTGTTGAAACACATGTAGAAACTAAGCCTACAAGTGTCCTCTACCGGTATTGTCGGTACTGTCTGCTAACCAATGGGTAGTGATATAGTTGGCAAACTTCCTGAAGGTACCATCTCAAAAAATGGTCCAAGTACCGAAACTTCATCATTATGCGGACCAACCTCATGGTCACTCCCTGGGAAACACTAGTAGTTAGTATTACCATCCACTCTATTGTTGTATCAACTTGGTGGAGAACTCTATAAATCACATCCAGTCAGTCCTCTACCGCCTGGGAATATGTCTCACCTCGTAACCTCAAAGGCCTCTTCCGCTGGGACTTGTGCAACGTGCTCAATCAATGTCCACTATCCGCCAGTGCGGCTGGTGGCATCTACTTCCCAACGGGTGGTGGTGCTGCTAGTACACCACCCAAAGGATCCAACATAGTAAGAGGGCCCTACAATGGAGCTTCATCGCTCAGTGGGCCTTCATCGTGTACTCTCTCTCAGGAACCCTAGCTGGTTGTCTTCGGAGTGGCATCCTGATAAGTACCGGGTGTGCCACGGTAAAAAAAAGTTATACCTAGTGAGCTGACTCAAAAAGATCACAATGGAAACTCTTGAAACACACACACAATCAGTGTTTTCGTGCACTAAGTCAGAAATCAGAGGTCGGGGTCCTGGTGTATAGATACTTCAGCTGCCGCACCAACACTGGACTCCCTGGACTAAAATCCACACTCAATACTCTTAACACTATTGCTTCACAGAGAAGAATGATCAGAGTCCTATGTTTTGTGGTAGAACTGTTCCCTTTGATACCAATTTGTCACGACCCGACCCCGGGCCCCGTGTTGTGACTACCCCATGCCCGCCATCCATAGGCCATGGGATGGAGACTAGCACCAAAGGCATAAATCCCTAAGCTAAGAAGGCATTGCCTTTATTGAAGTAACACACACACAAACAGAGTAAGCTGGAAGAAAATCACTAAGTGAATACTATATACAAAAAGTAGTACTGAACGTAAAGGGGGCCGGAAATACATGCCCAAAAGTAAATCATAGGTACAACGGAAATCAATTACAACTGAAAAAGGGACAACAGCTGAAAAGGGAAGCTCCTGGAACGTCCACCAAGTATCCTACCTGAAGGGTAGGTACAGATGTGCACCTCATCACTCCACGTCTATCAGTCTGCTCCGTGTACCGTCTTGCCGTGTGGTCCACCTCCAGGTACCGTCCGGTCCTGGCTCGCTCATAGTTTAATAAGGCCATCCAATTCAAAATAGATCAAATATTAGAGGATCCAATTAATTAATTGATCATTAATTGAAAATGTGTTTGCACAATCACGAGATGAGGGTGGAAAGTCTCAATTAAAGAGGGGAGGTGTAAAATTAATTAAGGGGAGCTTATGGGGAGTTTATGGGGAGTTTAAGGGGAAGTTGAGGGGTTAGGCTCATGTGGGCCCCACCACACATTATCCTCCCATGGGAGGTTATGTGGGATGTGGGACCCACATCTAACTCCTCTTGAGGGAAAATAACCACCCCTTAACAAAAATTATGTGACACATAATTTTTTATTTATTTTAAAGAAGTCCTAAAAATTAACTTCTCCTCCCGTACAAACACAACTGCGGTAAAGGTCCCCTTAGGTGAATATCGGCGCTACGAGTTCATCAGTGCCCTTGAATTTCAATTCCAAGCACCTGTACAAAAGATATAAAAACCCACATGTATGTTTACTAAAAGTACCCGAACAAAACTTTGGAAAATTATTCAGGGCACACCGGGCCTCGGAATCAGGTGCCGTCAGAAACTGCATACTCGTAAAATTCCAAATAATTTATTAAAAAAAATTCCTATAAATTTACAAGTCATTACAATGAATCATATGAAAATAAATAACAAAATCCATAAATCATATCATTGGAATAAAACATGGAATTATGTAAAATACATAAGCACATAAAATGATTTCCATAGTAGTCAAGGCATCACTACCAAGGCCATCATAGTGAACAAATTCCTTTATTGAACTAGGTTCACACCCCTTTTTAGCCATGTATTACAGAACCGAGTTCACTCCTCATTTCTACCCTATAATACTAAACTGGGTTCATTTATTATTCTAACCATGTAATACTAAACAGAGTTCATTTATCATTCAAACCATTTTTATCCCATGAGATATAAATTGTTACCCAATTAATTGGATGGAGATATTGGTCACACCCATCTTAAAATGAAATCATACATACATGTTCCACAGTACCATAACAGATCATATCATAACCCATGAAATAAAATGGTTATCATAAACATGTAATCTATCATAACCTATAGAAAAATATATAGGTTTCGTAATCATTTCATCAAAAGCATAACCCATACAAAGAAGTGGGCCTCAAAATCATATAACCTATTGAAGATAAATGGGTGTCACAAGCATCAAACCATTAGAACATAAACCATCCAATAAGGAATATTAATGGAAAATAGTGATCATTTCTAAGAAGTTCATTAGTAACATCAAAAATTCTTTTCTCATATGAACAATAAATTTGATAGATATTTTTGAAAACATTTATAAGGAAAATATAAATTCTTCTCGGAAAAATGATCTTTAAAACATAAACAACTTTTGGAAACCATATCTAAAATATAAACATGAAATATTATAAATAAATCATGTGATATATTTGAAAACCATTTTTCATGAAAAATTATAAAAGAATCTTAAAAATCAATAGAAAAATACATTCCATGATAAATAATTTGAAAAAATATAAATAAATCATGAAAAAATTTTGAAAGCCATTTCTTTGAAAAAAAAATTAAAAACATTTTCTTAAAAATTTATATTTTATACATTAAATTAAAGCTTCATAGAAATAATGGTGGGTAAATCCGTATATTTCATATGAGGTTAAAATAATATTTATTTTTATCTGATAAAACAGTTAAAAAAATTCCTTATTTGAAAATAAATAATAAAATTAACTTTTAAACATTTGTAAAAGAAAAAAAGGGTAAATATGACTTTTAAATATTATTTAATAATGTCATAATATTCATGCAAACCCTTTTTAGAAAACAAGGTTTTGTAGGAAATCATATTTCTGGCCGAAGAGAGGGTAAAGTATGGATTTTTTAAAAGAACTTTCTAAAATATACTATTTAACAAAGAGTGTAGAACTATAACCAATGCCTTTTTACTACATGAATAAACAAAGGATAAAAATATTCATTATTTTTCTTAAATGATGGATCATAAGATTTCATAAATGGAAGCATAATCATAAACATATTATCACTTGGTAACATTGAATCACACTCCTCATATAATAAAATTAATTTAAATGATGATTAAAATATCATTAAATTAATAAGATTCATTATATAACTTTTTAAATATATTATATAAAAATTCAATAAAAATATAGGTGCATAACCTGGCATGTGTTTCAAAGAAGGAAAATTGAGACAAAATTACTTAACCGATTTGGTGACTTTTGAAACATATATCCTGTGAAATAAAGATCCTAGAATGGATATGTAGATACATATTAATTTAAGAATATCATCATATAATAATTTATAGGTTATTATATACCACACTTAAGAGAAAATAGTTGTGAACATGGCATGTATCTCATGGATATAAAAAGTGAGATGAAAGTCCCTTACCATATGTCTTGACTCTCATCGTACTCATTCAGTTAATATGTATAATAAATATAAATTTATTTTTTATATATAATTGAATAATATTATTATTTCTAATATCATATATGGGTTTATTATGATTTTATATTACCTTCTTGTTAATAATTCTATGTTAAGGTTTCAGTTCGGGTAATATTCTCTTTGTTTTTCGAATTATCTTAATTTGTTATATTGTTGTCCCTTCTACTTATATCATGATTTCAAGAATTTACATCATGATATAAATTTAATTTATATTATTTATGTTTTTAGTTTAATAATCTATATAATATATAAGTATTAAATGGAACACATTGATCATTAAGACGGTAGGTTTTACGTACGCATGAACGATGTTTCCGTTTAATTATCATTTTGAAAGAAAGAAGGTAAATTAAATATATGTATATATATTTATATTTATATATATATATATCATTATTATAGTATAATAATTATATAATATATGTCATAAAATAACTAAAAAAATCCTTAATACATTCCATGTAGTTTTTAAATGAATCACACCGCCTTGAGGGGGTGGTAGTCCACACTTCCCCAAACGAAATTATTATATTTACACAAACTAGAAAGTATAAAGGTATGTGTTGTAAAAAGATTATAGAAGAAAAAATTCCAAATAAATATAATATATAACACATATAAATTGATTTTCTATCCTAATTTCCTCCATGATAGGTGGTAAAGTTAAAAATGAACAATCATCGTTTATTGAGGTGGTAGTTCTCGATACACATAAACATTATGTTTGTTACACATTAGATGTATGTTTTTATAGGTGTAGGTAATAACATTATCCTAAAAAAGCTCATTATATTTATGATACTTTTTTGTTTTCTAATTAGGGAGTAAGTTAAATACATGGAGTGAAGAAATAAAATAAAAGGAATGAGTTTGAGGGAGGGTTTTACCTCTTAATCGGGTAACTCCTTTTGGTTTGCACCAAAGGGATTCCTTGGAATACTTTATACTAAAAGGTAGGGTTCCATACACATTTTTCACAACTAAAATGGATCCAATAATGGAAACAATTTGATAAACGATAGTATATGGTTGAAATATGGCTATCCAATGGCTCTTGGACAAGTTTCTAGGTCGATTTGAGTCTTAAATATAAGGGTTAGTCCTTAGTTATGCTTAATTTTAACTTAATCGATATAATTAATGTAAATTAAATTCACTAATATTTTTGGTAAAAAAATAATTTCACCTTATTATAAATTTTAAATTTTTATAGTTCATAATATTGAATCCATTTTTCTAAATTCCAATAACAAAAGTGGTATAAATTAATTTAAATTTAATCCCACTAACGGGATGACACTTCGGGGTTTTAAAATAAAAATGGTCAAATGTTTGGTAACTTTTTATAACCAATTTCAATGTGAAATAGGATCCAATGACAAAAATTTGATTAATTGATAAAAATATTATCTAATTAAACATTTAATTCAGTTTAAATATTAATTTAATCTTATAAATAAGTTATATTAGAAATCATTTTTGAACTAAAATTCATTATCTTCAACTATTCATTAAAAATGAAACTTCACAAAAAATTAAAAAAAATTATCATAACCTAATCATTATGCTTATATTACGAATATGAAGTTTATTTTAACATATTGAATCTATTATATTTCCAATAATTGGATTTAAAATGGGTTCTCCATTAAAAGGCTATAAAAATGCCTTAATAAAATATATATGTTTTTAAGCATAAAATTGGGTTTTTTCTTATCTTTTGTCTATAAAATCTATTTGATATATATGGAAAAAATATTATTGAATATAAAACATAAATATTACATTAATAGAACTCACTAGGGGAAATTATTTTAATTTAATAAGTTAAAACAACTTTGTGACCATATAAATATTAATGGTTTCCATTATATTGAATTGGTTTTCAAATTCATTTATAACTAATTGGTTACATATGAATTTATATTATATTTATATAGACCCAATATTTTCTTAAATTAGTTAATATTATTCATAACGGATATTTTAACATCTACTTTATGTATTATTATATTAAATAATAAAATTTTAAATATATTTTATTGTTTGGTAAAACTCGGCAATGCATGTTACACAAGACATTGAGGAAAGTCATTATTCTGTGTAATGAAAGATAAATAATGTGTTCTATGTAGAGAAAGATAATATTTATCTTCTTTGTAGTGCACCATTAACTTGGTGTTTCCTACAACCTGATACAAAGATAATAATATAGTGTTGCATGAAACAAAAAATATTAGAAAGACTAAATTAAATTGAAAAAAATAATACAAAAAATCTATGGGTTTTACATTCTACCCCACATAAAATTAACTTCACCCTCAAAATCTATATGGGTTATAAAAGGTTTAATACTTGAAAGTTTCATTCATAGCAACCCACATCATAAAAATAAATACTATAACATCCCTTAAAATGGGAAATTTAGAACCATAACGGTTACCGAAAGTAACATACAATTGGGTTTCCAAATAGAAGAACCTAGGTTGGGAGTGAAAATTGGACATGGAAGAAAAGAATAAATATATATATGGTGTTATTTAGTTCCTCGATCACAAACATGTGAGTGATCAAAAAAAAAATTGAGGTCCTTTAAGTCATAAATTTTTGATGATTTTAAAGGCCATCGGTTTAACAAAAATTAAGGTGTTAGGACCTCACATTTGTTATCATTATCCTAACATTGAGTAATTATTTTATTAACCATAATCATAAGAAAATATACATAGTTTATATATTTAAATAAAAAATTAATTCTTTAGTTGTGTTTTTATCTATTTATTATTCAAACACTAATTTAAGAAATGGATGTTTAGAAATTAACATTCATGCCTGAAGTACTGAAAGAATATCTTAGCAGATCATAAGTCCCATAGAAGAATGAAATGTACCACAATTTGTCTCTAACTATTATTCAAACTCAATATGTTTAATACATTTATCTGTAAACCTAAAAAGTAGATCTACTATTTAATTATTAATATTTATTCAATAAAAATAATTACACAATAACCATGACTTCGTGTAGGCTAGTGGTTGGAGTGAAACCCTTATCCTCTTTCCGCCATGGGTTCAAGACCTGTGGCCTAGCCGAATGTGATTGTTTGTCAATGGAAACACGTGATTTTTTTTTCTAGAACAACATTAATATAATTTCCAAAATAAATATGATGGAAATATGTGAAATAAGGTTAATAACTAAATAGAAATTTTAACAAAGGTTTTCAATACAATCTCAATACATAAATAAATCCTATGAAGTTTCACTTAAAATTTTCAGCAATTATTAACCTTATAAACCTTACAAAATATGGAAGTCCAAATATTTAGAATGAAAGTAATGAAATTATATTGACATGGATCACCAATATATCACAAAGTACCACTTGGAGGTCAAATTCCAAACTTGTGAATACATTCATAAATTATTCTCTTGAAACATCGTAATAACCTAAATTACCATAAATACTTTTAGAAAACATCCATTATTCTTTATTCTATATATTACTAGATATATTCCAGAAATCAAAGAAGTTATAAACTTCATCCATGAAATCATAAACTACTTATCAACAATTCCTTAATTATATCCAAGGTAATTCGTACCATACAACTTACTTATACCCAACATATCAGTATCCAAACAACATTATCGTAACAAATAAACCATATTAAGGGTTATATTTTCCTTCATCATATCTCTTCTATGTAAATCTCCTTTAAATTAAATTATATTTATATTCCATCCTATACATTCAATGTATTCTTGTAAATCAATAGTGAAAAATAATAAATAGGACAATCATTATATATTTCACCTTTCGTAATTAATGAATCCAAATACATAAAAACGTAGATTTATTCAGCCTTTATTTATTAACAAGGCTACCTAAACTTATCACATAAAACCTCTTTTCTTTCAAATTTCATCTATAGTATCTTCATTATCAGGAATGTAACCATTACTTACCCCACATTTCTTATTCCCTTTAGTAGATTTCATCTTGGGACATTAAGTTATATAATGACTATTTATTACACACATAAAACACTTTACCTTTGATGGTGTCTTAGGGAATCCAATTTTATCATCCATTTCATTAACTGAAGAATTCATTTTTCCCTAGCAGTCACTTACTTTATGTCATTCTTTTCTATAATCAAAACATCATCTTATTCCTCTAATACATTCACATTAGGAGTTCCTTCCACATTCATAACACAACGGAAACTGAATATTCGTTCCTCTGTAGTCTCCATTACCCAAACTCTTAGTCAAATTTTTTTTACTTTTCCTTTGTGAGTATGATAGTTTGTTAAGGTACATATTGTTAGTCATGTTTTGTGAAAACTCATTAGGCATGATCACAACATATATCACTCTAGGGATCATACCACAAGACTTCTCATCAATAAATCATCCATTACATTCTGAATTAATTCATTTCTATCCATTTCAAGCCATTAACTAAAACCAGATGCATAGTTTGATTATTACGTATCATAGTATAAAACCACATAGTTATGAAAATAAATACTTATAGGATTTATAACTCATAACACTTTCTTTAATCTATGAAACCCTATTTTCATCCTAGGTTATTAATATACAACTTATATTTAAATTCTTAATAATGGTTCTTGATTTGTGTGTGAATTCCCAAAGCATATCCCCTGATAGTGTCAAATTGGGTGCACATTAAGGCTCATTAACATGTACTAGATTACCCGAATTCAGGACTGGGACATCATTTCAGAGTTGTTACCCATAGGTACATCTGTTCAATATCCACAAACACGTTTAGTATCTAAAAAGATATTTATTTCTAGGAAACCACTCACTCTATAGTTTACCAAAATTTTAGGACATTTTCATATACTTCTCCTTATCTTTAAACTTATATACATGTCCTTAGAGTTCTCTATAGGTTTTTCACAACCTAGTTTTCAAAGTGTAACTAAAAAATTACTATGATATGAAATATAGAAACCCTCACTTTTATTACATTTACATTACCTAATTTTTTTCAAAATACTTATAACATTATATAAACAAACACCCAAACACTGTATAAATCTAGTGCCGTTGGAAACATAGAAACATAAAAATCAGTACATAAATGAGATACATTATGTCACAATAGGTTCTTCTTGAATAGAACCCTTCTTAAACACATCAAACATAATATATATCTTCATAAACTAAGATAACAAACATAAAAAGTGGTGAACTCAGTTGCTAAAAAAGGGTAAAAAATGGTGACCTGTAAGAATAATCATGAGCATAAGGGTATGAGAACATGATCAAGATAATACAAGATCGTAACCTTCATATCAAAGATAATAAACCTGAACCATGGTATAATTATTTTAATTTTAAAATACATAAATCATATGGAAATATATAAAATATTCCAAAAACATATCATAATAATAAAACATGCAATTTTGTAAAAACCATAATCATATATAATGATTTTCGTAGTAGTTAAGGAATCATTGCCAAATAATTCTTTGTGGACTATGTTTTTTACTGAACTGAGTTCACACCCCATTCTATCCATGTATTACTGAACTAATTTCACTCCACATTCCAGTCCAATAATACTGAACCAGGTTCATTTCATGTTCCATGATTTCAATATTGAACCGAGGTCATTTCTCATTCTATCCATTTCTATCTCATAAGATATAATTATTTAGCTAATGAATTGGAGGGAGATATAAGTACCCGCATCTCATAATGAAATAATACATAAATGAGCCACAAAATCATTAACAATAAAATCATAACCCATGAAATGAAATTGGTATCATAAAAATGTAATCATATCACAACATGTGGAAATAGATATAGGATTCATAATTATTTCATCAAAATAATGACCCATGAAAAGAGGTGGGTTTCAAAAGAATATTATATTTAGAACTGAAATAGGTGTCATAGGAATAAATCCATCAAAATATAAAACATTCAATAAGTAATTTGAATGTATCCTTTGGATCATTTGTTAGAATGGAATGATTAACATCCGTAGATTTCGTTATAAATTAACAATAACATGGAAAGATATTTTGAAAACATTTCTTAGGGAAAAGATCAGTTCATCATTAAGAAGGAATATTTAAAACAAAAAAACATTTTGAAACCCATTTTATTTATTATAAACATTAAATATTCTTTATAAATCTTTGAAAAAATTTGGAAACCATTTTCATTAAAAACATAAAAAATAATAATGAAAATATTTTAAGAAACACTTTCCATGAAAAATAGATTGAAAAAATATAAAGAAGTATTTAAAAAAAAATTGAAACCATTTAATTTAAAATTACATTTATAAACATTTTCTAAAAAATTAACCTTGGAAAATTTCAAAGGAAATCTCACAAAAGTAACGTTTGGTAAAATTGTACATGTCGAATGAGGTAAAAAGAACTTTCTTTTTTGCAAGGTAAAAATGTTAGAAAAATTCTTTATTCTGAAAGTGACAATAATATTCATTTAAAATTTTATTAAAATACAAAAAATGTTAAAATTTCTTTTAAACATTATAGTAGAATAGTATAATATTCTTGGAAACCCTTTTTAGGAAACATGGTTTTGAAGGAAAGATATTTCTGATCGAAGAGAGGGAAAAGTCAATATTTCTTAAAAACACTTTATTAAATATCTTATGTACCTAAGAGTATTAAAATATTACCAATTAATGATTATATCCTGAATAACCAAAGTATAAGAAAATAGATTACTATTCTTGAAATATGGATCATAATATTTCATTCATGGAAGCATAATCATAAACATCTTATCACTTGGTGACATTAAATCACACTCCTCGTGTAAGAAAAATAAATTACATGAACTTTGAAATATCAATAAATGAAACATATTAATTATATAACATTTCAAATATAGTATATACACATTATATAAAAATATAGGTGCACAACATGGAATGTGTCTCAAATAATGAAAATTGAGATGAAATTACTTTACCAATTTTGTGACCATTGAAACATAAATCCTATAAAAGAAATATAATAAATGGATATCTAAATACCTATAAATTTAATAATAATAATCATATAATGCATTCAAAGTAATTATATATAACATGAAAGAGAAATTAATGGTAAACATTACATGTATCTCACAGACATAAAATGTGAGATAAAAATTTCATTGCCTTAGGTCTTAACTCTCTCCGTACTCATTAATATCTCCTGTATAATAAATATAAAATTATTATAAATCTATCATATAACTATATTCATAAATCTATTACCATATATTGTTTTATTATTACTTTATATTACCCACTTTTTAATAATTATATGTTAATGTTTGAATTCGGGTAATATTCTCTTCGTTCTTCGCATGTGTCTTAATTTGTTATCTCATTGGTACTTATACTTATATCATGATTTTCAAAATTAAAAACATGATATAATTATATTTTATATTCTCTATATTTTAATTATAATAATCTATCAAATATAGAAGTTTGAAATGGAAAATTCTATTCGTGGAGGTGGCAGGTCGTACGTACGTATGAATGTTGTTTCTATTTAATTGTCGTATTGAAAGAAATTAAGTAAATTACAAATATTTCTATATATTTCTATATATAATTATTATATTTGAACTATTATATCATATAATTTCACTAAAAACGTCTTTAATACATTTCATGTTGTGTGTGAATGAATCACATCACTTTGAGGGGGTGGCTGACCACACATCCTCAAACAAATTTTTTATATTTACACCAAATGGAATCTATAAAGGTATGTGCTATGAAAGGATTAAATATGATTAAATAAAAAATAAATATAATATATAACATATATAAAATGGGTTTCCATCATAATTTCTACCATTATAGGTGGTAAAGAAAAAATGAACACTCATCATTTAGTCAGCTCGGAGTTCATCAAACACATAAATAGTATGTTTGGTAACCATTAGATGGATGTGTGTGTAAATGTATGATATATACTTATCATAAAAAAATATAATTCTATTTTAAATTCTATTTTTTTATAATCATTTAATAATATTAATTGGGGTAGTGAAGAAAAAAATAAAAGAAAAGAGTTTGAGGGAGGGTGTTACCTCTTAATCAGGTAACCCCTTTTTGTTTGCACCAAAGGGATTATTTGGAATGCATTATGAAAAAAGAGAGGAATAAAAAGAAAAGGTAGGGTTTGGGGTAATATTTTAATATATTTTTTTTGAACCTAAGTAGTTTTAGTGCTGTAAAGAAGTAGAAGGATAAGAGGCCCTTTATAGTGGGGGAGGATCGGCACTCTTCTAATATTCTGAAAATGGAATTCCATAAACGTTTTTCACCTGTCATGTGGATCCAATAATGTAAAAGATTATATCCAATGGATGATATGGTCTAACTATGGACATATAATGCCTCTTGGAGAAGTCTATAGGTCATTTGGAGTCTTTAACATAAGGTTTAGTCTTTTGTTAACCTTATTTTTATCATAATCAATGTAATTAATTTTAATTACCTTCACTAATATTTTTGGTCAAAAAATAAATTTACCTTATTATAAATTATAACTTATTATAATTAAAAATATGGAAGAAATTATTTCAAATTAAAATCACATAAGTTCCCAAAATTAATTTAAAATTAATCCCACTAATAGAATGACACTTCATGTTTTTAAAGTAAAAATGATTAGAATTTGCTATGTTTTTATATTCTATTTCTATGTGAAATTTATTTTAATGAAAATAATTGGATTAATTTAAAAAAAATATTATATAATTAATCTTTTAAACAAATTTAATATGTAATTCAACTATATAAGAAAATTATATGAAATGTAATTTTTGACCTAAATTTCAGTATTTCTCATTATTCATTGTAAAATGAAACATCACAGAAAAATACCAAAAAATTACCATAAACTAGTTATTATATTATTAATTAAAAGGTTAATTTTATTTTGAAATACTAAATCAATAATAGTTACAAAAATTATAATAAAAATGGTTTTTCCATTTAAATGTGGTAGAAATGCCTTAATAAAAATATAGGTTTCTAAGAATAAATTTGGGTTTTCTTTTATCTTATGTCCATAAAATATAATGTAAAAATATAAAAAAATACTTTATTGAATATATAACATATATATTACAATAATATCACTCATTAATTGTAATTAATTTAATTTAATAGGGTAAAACATCTTTTCAACCATACAAATATTAATATTTTTTTATATTCATTTCTAATTAATTAGTATCCTATGGATTCATATTATATTTTTGTAAAACAAATATTTTTCATTAATTTTAAAATACTATTCATAATTGTTTAGTTAAAAGCTGGGTAATTTCTTATTATATTAAAAAATAATATTTCAATATTATATTATTTTTTGGTGAAACTATATCATGCATGTTACACAAGCCATTGAGGAAATTAATTGTTATGTGTATTGAAAGATAACCATTATATTCCATTTAGATCAAGATAAAATTTATATTTCATGTAGTATATGATTAACTTGGAGTTTCTTATAATGTAATCCAAACATATAAAAAAACATTTTCAGTGTTGTGTGATTTGAAAAATATCAGAAAGATTAAATTATTTCAAAAATAATAATTCACAAAATTGACGCATGTTACATTCTACTCCCTTAAAATAAATTTTATCCTAAAAATCCATTTTCGTTATCAAAAGATTAATACGTTAAATTTTTATTCATAGAAAGTCACATCATAAAAATGAATACTAAAACTTTCCTAAAAAGAGAATGTTGGAACCATAATGGTTACCCAAAGTAGCATATAACTAGGTTTCCAAAAAGAAGAACCTAGGTTGGGAGTAAATATTGGACATGGATGATATGATTAAATATTTACAGGGAGTGATTGAAATCATAAATCACAAATATGTGAATGATCAAAGAAAAGTTTATGGACTCAATGTCATAAATATGTGATGATTTAAAAGGGCATCGGTTCCACAAAAAATAAGGTACTAAGAAAACACATTTTTTATCATTATCGTAAATTTTTTTAATTATTTTATTGACCATTAATATAAAGAAATATACTTAATTTATATATTTATATATAAAATTAATTAATTATTTTTATTTTTATATATTTTTAATTCATCCATTACTTCATGAAATGGATGTCTAGGAATTAACTTTGACCCCTGAAGTACTAAAATACACTTTTAGCATATATTAAGGCCCATAAAAGAATAAAATGGATAACTATTTGTCACTAAAAATTATTCAAAATAAATATGGTTAATACATTAATCTTTGAACATAAAAAGTAACTCTACTGGTTCGTCATTAATATTTATTCAAATAAAATAATCACAAATTAACCAGGGCATCGCATAGGCCATTGGTAGGAGGGAACCCCTTATCATGCTTCTATCATGGGTTCAATACCCACATCTGTGTCAGACATGATTTTTTGTTAGCCGACATACATGATGTCCTTTTCTAAAACCACACTAATATAATTTCCAAAATAAATATGATGGATATCCTAGAAATAAGTTTATTCACTAAATATCTTTTTGAAAAAGGTTTTCAATAAAATCTCAATATATAAATACTTCCTAAATATTTTAACATAAACTTGTCATTAATTTTTATCCTTTTAAACTTTTCAAAATATGGTAATCCCAATCTATATAAATAAAATCATGAAATCATTTGAACATTGATCTCTCGTGTATCAAAAAATGTCACTTGGTTGTCACATTCCAAACATGTGAATACATTTTAAAAGTGTTCTATTGAAACATGGTAATAACCTTAATAACCATAAATAATTTTGGAAAACATTCATTATTCCTTATTCCATATATAAATGGATATATTCCATAAATCCAAGTAGTTGTAAGATTATTCCATGATAACATGAACTACTTTCTAACAAGTCCTTAATTAATCCATGATAGCATGAACATTGTTTTCGTTAATTTTTGTATTGAAAGAGAGAAGGTAAATTAAATATATGTATATATATGATAATTTTAGTATCATTATTATATCATATAATTTCACTAAACTCATCCGTAATACATTCCATGTAATCTGTGAATGAATCACTTCACTTTGATGGGGTAGTCCACACTTCCTCAAATGAAATTATCTTATTTACGCAAAATGGAAGGCATAATGTTATGTATTTTAAAAGTATTATATAAGATTAATGAAAATAAAAAAATAATATATAACATATATAAATATAGTTTCCATCATAATTTCCACTAAGAGAGGTGTTAAATGAAAAATGAAAAATCATCATTTTGTGAGGCGGTAATTCACCGTACACATAAACTGTATGTTCTTTAGCCATTATATGGATGTGTATGTATGTTTCAGTCAAAAACGTATCATAATATAATATAAGTACATTTAGTTGACTTTTTTTGTATAAAAATGTAATAAAATGAATTTATGGAGTGAAGAAGGAATATAAAAAAAGCAGTGTGGGGTAAGGTGTTACATATTAATCGCGTAACTCATTTTGGTTTGCTCCAAAGGGCATCCTTGGAATAATTTATTCCAAAATTCAGGAATCAAGGAAGAAGTGAGGGTTTTTGGTAGTATATTTAATTTAATATTTTCTAAACCTAATTAGTTTGATATCTGTGAAGAAGTGGGAGGAGAAGAGGCGTTTTATGGTGGAGGAGGAGTGGCACTCTTGTAATATTTTGACAAAGGAATTTAATATATGTTTTTCAGATTTCAAGTGCATTAAATAATGGAGAAAATTATATCCAAGTGAGTATAGGGTCAATATATTATCATCCAATGGATCTTTTATAATTTTATATGTCATTTGGAGTCTTAAGTTTAATGTTTATTCTTTGATTAATCTTAATTTTACCTTAATCGATTTAATTAATTTTAATAAATTTCTCTAAAATTTTTGTTAAAAAACCAATTTGACTTTATTATACGTTATAAATTTTTATTAATTTGAATATTGAAACGATTTTTTTCAATTAAAATCATAGAAATTGTAGAAATTAATTTAAATTCCATCCTACTGACTGGATGACACTACGAGTTTTTAAAGTAAAAAATGATCAAAAGTGTGGAAACTTTTTATATACATTTTAAATGTGATATTCATTATAACTAAAAGAATTATATTCATTCATAAAAAAATATCTAATTAAACATTTAAACAAATTTAAAATGTTATTTAACCTTATAAATAAATGATATGAAAATGTAGTTTTGAACAACAATTCAATATTTTTTACTAATCATTGAAAAATGAAAATTCATAGAAAAATACCAAAACATTACCCTAAACAAATTATTATGTTCTTATTTCAAATAATAAGTTTATTTGGACATATTAAATCAATAAAAGTTCCAAAATTTTTATTTAAAATGGGTTCTCCATTGAAAGGTGGTAAAAATGGCTAAATAAAAATATGTGTTTTTAAGAATAAAATTTGGGTTTTTTCATATTTTATGTCTATAAAAACTATTGGATAAATATCAAAAATATTTTATTTAATATATAAAAAGTATATTACATTAATATCACTCACTAATGGTAATTAATTTAATTTAAGATTGTAAAACAGCTTAGTGACCATACAAATATTAATAATTTCAATTATATTAAATTGGTTTTCAAATTCATTTCTCATTAATTGGTAATCTATTAATTCCTCATATGTTTTTTCAAACCATATATTTTACTAATTTAGATAATTGCATTCATAACTGCTAATTTAAAGGCTAGTTATATCTTATTATATTAAATAATAATATTTTAATAATGTATTATTGTTTGGTAAAACATAGTCATGCATATTATACAAGACATCGAGGAAAGTCATTGTTGCATGTAACACAAGCTAACCTTAGTGTTCTATGTAGAAAAATATAAAATTTAGGTTGTGTTTAGTGCATGATTAACTTGGTGTTGGGTATAACATAATCCAAACATATAAAATAAACTATTTTTAGTGTTATGTAAAAGGACAAATAATAAAAAGATTAAATTAATATGAAAAAAATCAAAAAATATATGGGAGTTACAAAATACCTTCAAGATTAAAAATTTTATGAAAATTTTACATCCCCCACTTTTCAGAAAAAACCTAATCCATCAGGATAGGAAGAATTCAAACCCAAAGTCCCACTATTCTTGAATCAATACACAATGTAGACCTAAATTTTAATATATTCGTAACACATAATATATATAAATCATTACAAAACATTACTTATAAGTTTATAACCCATAAATCATATCATATTCATTGTTAAACATAACAAAATCTTATGTATTACCTTGTGCGTAACTTCTTATATGCATGTTATGACATTTATAAGAACTAGTTTAACACTTTAAGCATATATTCATTTGTAATAAAACAATTTAAATTTTTAAATAATTAAAGGAATAAACATAATAAATTGAAAATTCAGAAATTTAGATATGAGACAACTATTTTGGAAAATTTTATAAAAATTATTATATACAATTTATAATTCTATAAACACATGAATATGAAAATTTCAAATTTATTTTAACATAAACACTTTCATTTTTTCTCTTTTTAACTAGTTTTTAATATGAACTCCTTTATATTTCAAAATTTTATTCAATTATGAAAATTTTTATCATTTTGTAAACATTTAATATTTTATGTAAAATATTTACATAAAAAATAAAAGATGTTTTACTTCATTTAAGTCATTATTTAATCCACCAAAAGTCTTTTTCCCATGACTTAAACAATTTTCCTAAAAAATTCCTTTAGTATTAACATTTCATATTATAATTTTTGGATATTCCAAAATCCAATATATAAATATTTATATTTATATTTATATTTTTTTCAAATGTTATAATTTATAAACATTTAATATATTAGAAATACATGAAAATAAACTTTAAACCCACATCACATCCACCAAAAAGTTTTCTGTAAGGTTCTAATCCACCATCAGATTTAATACAACCCTTTTAGGCCAACACTACTAGAGTTGGTGCACTAGAACAAACATACTATGTTCTTTTGATTACCTATAATTCCAAAGAACATAATATTAATAAATATATTACCATATGATGAGTGTTATTCTATATATCATTAATGTGATAATGTTCTTATAAAATTTTTCATGTCGAAATGTTATCAATGTTTTCCTCTATAATTAAAATCGTCAAGTGTTAGGAAATATTATTAAATATATTTAATATAGTCGGAATACACCTATCTAATGGGATATAGGAGATGTTTTACTATTAAGTGTCGGTGTATCATAGTACATTGAGACATATTTTTATAAATTTCACACTTTTTAATCACCAAAATGATAGGATATGAGTACATACCAACCCATATAAATTTATCATATTCAGTTTATCAATATATATTCCTATCCAGGGACATGTGTATTAGTCCTTATACTAGATATTATTATTAATTTATATCGTGAATTACATACTTTAATGTATAATTAAAAACCCTGATGGAATAATATGGTGATGTCAGAAATATTGGGTTCATTATAAGTGATATGAAATTGATAGATAATTCAAGAAATGATTTTTCTTTTCCATGTTGAGAATATAAAATATCAATACCCTTGATTGGAATGGAATAGTTTAATTAAGACCATGAAAATGGTGACTTTATCAATGAGTTCATTTTAGGTAATCAAAGAAAAAATTATCAACCAAATAGGTTGATGTCTTAAGTATGTAACATGTTTTTCAAGATATCTATAAAAATATATTATGTTACCCAAAAATATTCCTTGTGATGTTTTATTATTAATACATTAATGTTTTTTTATATGGGTTTCTTGATGTGTTTCTAGATGTCAATCATTGATTTTATGAAAGATTGCCACTAAAAAGTAGCATAAAGGTTCATACACTAGGTGTATCTATTATCTCAATTAAATTATATTATAATTTAATATAGGAATAAATATTATTCCCAAAATCAATCAATAATAATTATCTAGATTATGTTGATCTCATAAATTCAATCATGGGTTATTTTATTTGAGAATATATGTGAGTTAAATTTTAATAAATATTTATTATATTATTAGTAAATATTATATCTATTTATTTAGTTATTGAATAATATGATTATAGTGACACAATATTAACATACATGGATATTAAATCATTTTAGATAAATATTGAGAATATTACAAAAATACATGCACGAGGATCATAATAGTTTATTATATTTGGAAACATGGAACACAATATTATAATCTGGTGAAATATCTTCAATGTATCTAGTAAATATCTCTCCCTTTAGTAATCATACATAAAAACCATTCTTCATAACCTAGTTAATGGAAACATAAGAAAGGGGTGATCTCAGATTCTCAGTAATGGAAAAGAAGAGAGATACGTAAACACAACATTATAATAAGTGAATGAGAACTTGATTGTGTCATTAGAAGATCTTACCCTAAATATAAATGATCATAAACATGAAGCATGGTGTAATTATTAGCAATTAATAATACATAAATCATAACATAGTCAATAACATAATCCATGAAATCGTAACATATTAAAGACATGGAATTATAGAGTACACAGTAGATTATAACATTATGAACATGTATAAGTAGAAACAAGTTCAATAATTCAGTTTATGAAATGAAATCAGCACCTCGCATGAACTTATATACATGAAACATGTTCTACGCATAACATCATGAACATGCAATCAGGTTCACACATAACATTATGAACATTTAATGTGGATCACACATAAACTTCTGGACATGCAACCTGGTCCATGAATAACATTGTGAAAATGTAATCATTATTAGGCATAAAAATTTGAACATGTAATAAGGTTCAGTCATAATATTTTTTAACATGGAATCAAATTCATGCATAATCTTATGGACAAGAAACTGGGTCCATGCATAACATTGTGAATATTTAATCAGGTTCATGCATAATTTTTTGGACATATAATTAGGTTCGCACATAACACATATACTAATGATTCATCCGTCATTACCCTATACATTGGATGAAGATATAGGTAACACCTGACTCATAATGAAATCATACATGCATGTTCCATAAGATAACAAAATATTCATCATATCATAACCCATGATAATTAATGGGTCTCATTAAAGATTCCACACATAATAACCTCGGGAAAAGGGATAGGTTTCAAAATTACATCATCAAATCATAACTCTTGAAAAGAAGTGTATTTCAAAATAATATAACCCATTTAAGAGAAATTAATACCATAAAAATCATTCCATCAAAACACAAACCATTTAAGAAATAATATTAATGGTATTCATAAACTATTACAAAGTATGTCATCATAGACGGAGAAGGATATTGAAAGGTATCATTATTGATTTCTTAAGGAAAATAGCCTTCCATTGAAATAACGTTTCATAAACCCATTTAAAAAGCTATTTCTTATAAATATGTATTTAGAAAATCATTTAAAACATTTTTTGTGTAAAATATCTTTTTCTCCTTGAAATTTTTTTTAAATGTAATTCATTTTCAAAGACTTATTATTTGAAAATAAAATGAAAACTAAAAATGATTGAAATAATTTTAGAATTATTTTTCTATAAAATGGTTTCAAAAACATGTAAATAAAATATTAAATAATTAAAATTATTTTCATTGAAAAAAAAATAGAAAACTTATAAAGGCAGCATTAAAATCATTTAAAAAAATTTTTAAACATAACATTTTTTTGATAATCATTTTATTTGAAAACCACTTTAAAATAAAATAATTTCCATATTTTTAGGAAAATAAATCCTTAAACATAATCTTTTAAACTTATAATGGAAGATTTAGGAAAAAGATGGTTATGAATGTGGGTAATTCTGTACATGTCAAACATTCCTTTTGCACATTAATAATTTTAATAAAGTTCCATAATCAGAATATAATAAGAATATTACATTTAAAAAATTAAAAAAGCTAAAACATATGTAAAAATTTCTTTTAAAAATATTATGATAATATTAAATCTTTTTTGAAAACTTTTATAGATAAATTTTTTTTAAAGAAAACAGATTTCTAACCAAAAGGATAAATAAAGTTGGATTTTCATAAAAAAAACATTCCTAATTATCTAAAGTACCCAAGAGTGGAAAATGGTAATAATAAATGAATTTATCATGGATAACAATATTATAATAATATCCATGAGTGTTCTTGAGATATGGATTATAATATTTCACTAATGGAAGCATAATCAAAAATATGCTCAATAAACTATAAGATTATACAAATAAATAATTACCATTCTTGTCCCTAATAATCATAATAATATTGAAATAAGAAAATTAAATGAATCTCAAAAAATCAAGAAAATAATTAAAGTAATTATATAACCTGTAAAAGGTAATTATAGATAGATAATATAAAAATATAGGTGCATAACATGGCATGGGTCTCAAAGAAGGCAAATCGAGACAAAATTACTTTACCAATTTGGAAACTTTTGATCCATAAGACTGATGAAATAAATATAATTAAAATGGATACATAAATACCCATAAATTTATTTATAATAATCATATAATACATTGATGGTCATTATATACACCACACAAAATAAATTGTCATTGAATAAGGCATGTATCTCAAGGATATGATAATTGAGTTTAGAAACCTCTTACCTTAAGTCTAATATGTAAAGTGTGTATTTATCTTCCTGAATAATAAACTTATAATAATTATATAATTTATTCTTATCATTTTTATTTTTTATTATTAATTTTATATCAGTTATTACAATTTTTTGTACAATTACTTAAATAATTTAGTTTACATCAATTTTTTTGACCAAATTTGGTGCATGTGTTAAAAACGAACTTGGATGGTAAAATATGGCCAAAGGGGAAATTTTATAAACATATAATTAATAATAATAATGAAATAATTATCATATTAATACATAAATTTTACTTTTAAAACCAATCCTAAAATATAGTTACGAAAAATAAACCAACATTACAATCACTGAGATGGTAGCTCATGTGTACTCATGAATAACGTTTCCCTTTTCCAATGATCGTAAAGGGAAAAGGTAATTACAATTTTGTCTTTAAATAATAATAATTATATAATAAATATCATATTATTTAATCATACACTTTTATATGTATAATTATTTTTATTTAAAAGGAATCATATCGCGTTGACTAGGCGGTAGTCCACACGACCGTGAATGACGTTATCAACATTTTAGTGTTTTAAAAGAGTAATAAAGAAAATGATATATTATATTTAAAGAAAGGTAATTATAAAATGAATCTCATATATATTTCATTTATGACACATATTTTTAATAAAACCCATCCTTAATACATTTTATGAAATTTTTTAAAGTATCACATCGCTTTGAGGAGGCGATAGTCCACATGTCCCCAAAAGATGTTATCTTATTCTCAGAAACAGAGTGCATAATGGACTATTTCTTGTAAAAAATAAATAAGAAAAAATAAATTATAAATATCCTAGGTATAATAAATAAACATGGTGTCTATCATAATTCCTTCCCTGATAGGTGGTAATGTAAAAACGAACAATCATTGTTTTGTGAGGCAGCGGTTTTTCACACATGGACGGTAAGTTCGTTACCAATTTGATGGAAGTGTGTGTAATTTTTGGTATAAAATGTAACATAAAAAATTATCAGTATATTAATTGTGATTATTATATCCTTTAATCATGGAATAATAATATGTTAGGGGGTGAAAAATGAAAATAAAACAAAAGATCTTGAGGCAGGATGTTACCTCTTCTTTAGGTAACTCATTTTGGTTTTCCCCAAAGGGAATACTTAGAAGAAATTATTCCCAAAAAGAGAATTATATTATAATGTTATATATTTTGGGACTTTATTTTATCAGATTATTTGTGAGTGAAAGGGCCATATATGTGTGGATAAGTGGGAGGGTGATTTCTTTTTTATAGTTGAGGATGAGTGGCATTCTTGTAAATTTTTGAACAGGGGATTCCACCTATGTTTTTCCTATGTCAAGTGGCTCCATTAATGTATGAAATTTAGTAAAATTGATGATATGGTAAAAATATTAACATCCAATAGATTTTTTAAAATTTTATAGGTCATTTGGGACATTAAATTTAAGGTTTAGTCTCTTGTTATTCAAATGTTACACATAATAAGTGTAATTAATTTTAATCACTTTCACTAATATTTTTGGTGAAAAACTAAGTTAACATAAGTTTATATTATAAATTATTAGGATTCAAAATATAGAATTCATTTTTCCAAATTCCAAATGCATATCTAGAATAAATTAATTTCAAATTAATCTTGCAAGCAGGATAACAATGTGGGTTTTTATTGTAAAAACATTCAAAACTTTGCTGAGATTCTATATCCAATTTTAAATATAAATTGATTAAAATGGGCTATATTGGATTAAATTATATAAAATTTTTATAATTACACTTTAAAATAATATCAAAAAAAAATTAACTATATAAATAAATTTTTTTAAAAATGTAGTTTTGAATTAAAATTCATTGTTTTACACTATTTATCAAAAAATTAAACTTCTCAGAAAAAAAAAATTACCCAAAGAAAAATTTGATTTTATAATTTCAAAAACTAAGTTTTATTTTTAAAATAAAAATTATTAATTTATGAAAAAATATATCCAAAAAGGGTTCTCCATAAAAAGATGTTGAAATTACCTTTTATAAAAATATATCTTTTTATTCATAAAACTAGATTTATTCTTAACTTATACTTATCAAATATATTAAATTAGTATCAAAAATATTTATTGAATATATAATATTTTTTAAAAATTAATCAAAATTGGTTTGTTCAATTTATGAGATAAAATTTTGTTTTTACATAGAAAAAAAAATTTCTTAGAAAATTAGTTTCTTTATTTTAAAATCATTCTTTCATTAACTTATACAAATTTATAACCAAAGTATTTGTTTTATATACCTGTGTTAATAATATTTTATCAATTTATTAAATCTCATTATTAACTTACATTATAATGTCTAGGTGGTCTCTATAATAATATTTTAATAATATTATTAATAGTATATTTTAGTTTGGTAAGGCTTGGCCTTACATGATATGAAAGCTATCAAAGTAACTAAGCATATTGTGCAACATAAGAAAAATATATTTTTGCATATACCAAATGATAATATAGGTGTTGGGTATTGTAGAATCTTAACTCGGTGTTGCATATAATAAAATCCAAACTTACTTATCTTATATATATAATAAGAAAATAAATATTCATTATTGTGGGAAGTGAAAAATTTACAAAATATTTAATTAATTTGAAAAACAATCATCAAATATTAGGGTGTTATATTATTCACCACATAAAATAAATTGTGCCCTCAAAGTTCCTATGGGTTATTAAGGGTTTAATACTTGAAATTTCTATTCATAGAAACCCACATTGAGAAAATTAACACTAAAATTTTATTTTAAAAAAGAAAGTTAGAACCATAATGGTTACCCAAAGTGACATATTATGAGGTTTACATATAGGATAACTTAGTGTGGGAAGGGAATATTGGGTATGGAATAAAACCATAAATCATTACAGATATTTATAATGATCATTGATCACTAGAAATTGAATGTTCATTGGAAAGTTAAGGGACTCATAACTGTTAATCTATGATGATTTATAAGATCATTGATTCAACAGAAATGAAGGTATTAGGATAAATCTATTTAAATATGATTTTCCTAGAGTGGAGGACTTATTTTCCATCTAATAAGATAGTGAAATATAATTAATTAATTTTATTAATTTTAATATGCACAATATCACCCATTGGTTTTTCCTTTATCAATTTCCAATTCATCACTAACTATAATTAATGAAGGTGAATTTTTTTTTCTGGAAGAAGTAGCAGATCAAGAGATCTATAAAGAGAATTAATGGTTTTTCATTTATCATTATGAATCTAAAAATGTTATCACATGTTATCTAATATGAATAAATCCTCATGAGGTGATATAATATCTTAAATCTATAAAAACTCATATTAAGTTTAATATATACTATTCCAAAAATGGTTGACCTTATAACCCTTCCAAAAAAATTCATCTTTTCTTCCTTGGATAAGCTCTTATCTTATACCAGAAAAGTTTCTATTGGATACATGGGTTCATCCATGCACTGATAGAACATTAAATGTTATTTTTTTTGTTTTAGTATCAATATAAATTGATATAATCACATAAATAAATAACTAAACGATGAACAATAATATTTTCATATGTATTATTCATAAAAAACAAAAAATGAAATTTCCAACTAAGGGGTGAGGATTAGTTTTCCCTGATTATCATGATTCACTTCATCCATTATGGTTGCATAAGCTTTCCCATTTTCCTTTTTCCTCTGAGTTTGTTGTCTCTTATCATCCATATTAGACCGTGGATTGGGGAATTCATTTTCATAATGACCAAAATTCTTACACATGAAACACTAAAGTGTGGGTGGTTAATTCTATTTATTTTTCTCCCCATTTATTTCAATGAATTTTCTCTTCACATAACTTGTACATTATTTTTCTTGAGGTCTAGTATTCCCATCCTTGAAACACCTTATTATCCCTTTTAAGAAAACTCTTATGTTATCTTTTCCAAAGTTAGGTCAAGTATAAGTCTGAAAAATTTTCATTACTCAATGTGACATATCATTGGATTATCCATAGAATCCCATTCTCCATTTTTTATCACCATAAACAAGAGGGTTTCTATCTTACATTTCCACATTTAGTGCACATGGAACAATTTCTTCACAGCATTCAAAGTCCCTTATGGCTAACATTATTTATAGAGTTGGTTTCAATCCACTGAATAATCATTAATACTTACTTTTAGGATAAATTATAATAGTGGAATAGTACCCTTCATGTCTTATAAAATTTTCCTCATAGGAACCAATAGATTCCCCATCCCTCTTCTTAAGATCTTGGAATTCTATCTCTATCTTCATATGGATAATTTTATGAAAATATTTTCTAAAAAGTTTATTCTAGAAATCGTCCCAATCCATGGTGGAAATTTTATCTTGACGCCTTTTATTCTTGAAAATATCCCACCATTGACATGCCTTACCTTCCAGAAGTTTGATATCCAACATGACCTTTTCATGATCTGAAAATTGGAGTATAGAAGATCTCTTTTTAGTGGTACTGATCAATTATTTAGAAACTAAAGATCGATGGAACCATTGAATGAATGCAAGCGCTGCTTTATGAAGGTCTCAACATATCATTGTTCTCTCCTTTTATAGCTTGGATGTTTTCTATGATTCATACCTTGAGAAAGCATAGAAACATGGTTTTTCATTTCAATCTCCCTTAAAACTCATTTTCGCAGGAGGAAAACCATTATATTATCCCTTGAATTCCTTATAAACACCATTCCTTCAGGTTCCAGACATTGATTAAACCATAAAGAATAGTTTGAGCATCACATATCTTGGTAAAAAACCAAAAAATCATTAAAAAAGTAATTATAGTTTGTCAAAATCGTGACATATACTACTTTAAAATATGGAACCTCATTTTTATCCCATTTTATTTATAGTAATCCACATTTTAAATCTATTATTATAGTTTTTGAAGAGTTTGTGAATTCCCAAAGCATATCCCCCAGGATTTTTCAACTTGGTGTGCAGTAAGGCTCATTTTCATGTACTAGGTTATGCTCGAGTCAAGCATGATGCACCTTTTCAAATATGTCACCCCTAGGTAAATCTGTTCCAAAGCCACATTCACTAGTAGTATCCAGAAAGTGATGTATTTTTGGGAAACCACTCTCACTATCCTTTACCAAAATTCTCAGAAAATTTTCTAAACATTAACTCATACTTAGATACATCCCTACACATTTCCTAATAAATATCCCTAGGTATCTCACAAAAGTTTTCTCATTATATTTTTAAAAGTTTTACTAAAAAATACCTTTTATACCAATTATACTGACCCAGGATTAACATATAAGAATATTACATCATTTTAGATAAATATTAAACACATTAAAAAAATACATGTAAGAGGGTCATAAATATTTAGTGTATTTGAAAACTTGGAACATAATCAGATAATCTAGTGAAATATCTTTAATGACTTGAATAAAGATCTTCCCCTTTAGTACTCCTACTTAAAAACTATTCTTCATAACTAGGGAAAAGGAAACATAATAAAAAGGTAATCATAGAGGCTCATTAAGGGTAAACAAGAGATGTATATCATTATAACATGAGAATAAGGGAATGAGAACAAGATCACATCATTATAAAACTATCCCCTACATTCCAAATATTTAAAACATGAATAATGGTGTAAAGATTAGCGGTTCAAAATATATAAAACATAAGATAATCAAAAACATAAACCATGGAATCATAACTTATTTATAAGACATGGAATTGTGCCATAGACATTAGCTTATAACATTTTGAACATGTATAAGTATAAAAAGGTTCACTCATTATGTTAATGACCTAAAATTACGTCATCGCATAAACTTTTGTACATGAATTCATGTCCACATATAACATTCTGAACATGCAATCAGGTCCACACATAATATTGTGGGCATGTAATTAGTTTCATGAATAAACTTATGAACTTTCAACTAGGTCCATCCATTACATTGTGTAAATTTAATAAGGTTCACTCATTAAATTGTAAATATGTAATAAGTTTCACTCATTACATTTTGAACATTTAATCTGGTTTACACATAAACTTATGGACATGAAACCAGGTCTATGCATAACATTATGAACATGTAATCAATTTCACACATAACTTTGTGAACATTTAATCATATTCATTCATAACACATATACTCATGATTCATCCATCATTATCTAATGAATTAGAGTGAGATATAGGTATCACCCATCACTTAATTAAATCATACATACATGTTTCATATGATAATAAAGCATTCATCATATCATGGCCAATGAAATGAAATGGGTATCACTAACATTTCTTCACATTATAAACTATGTTAAAGGTATATAATTCAAAATAACTTCTTTAAATAATATCCCATGAAAAGAAGCAGGTTTCAAAATCATGTAACTGGTTGAATAGAATTGGGTTACATAAACGTCATTCAATCAAAACACAAACCATTTAAGAAATAATATAAAAGGTATTAATAAACAATTACAAAGTATTTCATCTTATATGGAGAAGGATTTTGAAAAATAACATGGAACATTTATTAAGGAAAACATCCTTTATTGAAAAATACATTTCATAAACAATTTTAAAAATCCATTTCTTATAAATAGGATTTATAATTTCATTTAAAACATTTCTTTATGAAAATATATTTTCCTATTTGAAAATTGATTTTTTAAAACATAAAATCAATTTAAAAACCTTTTTCATTAAAAATAACTTGAAAACATAAAAAATTCATGAAGTAATTTTGGAAATACTTTTCATGAAAATGGTTTGGAAAACTTATAAATTAAAATTTAAATCATTTAAATTATTTTCATTGAAAATAACATTTTTAAAACATATTACGGTATCTTTTAAAATCAATTTAAAAATGTTCGAAAAATAAAAAAAATTGAAACATTTTTATCAGAAAATAACATTAAAATATTCATATTTCCATATTATTATGAAAACAATTTTTTAAAAATAAAATTTTAAACTTACAAAGGATGATTTATGGATTTTGTGGTCATAATGGTGAGTAAGTGTATACATTACGATCATTTCGTCTACACCTTAAACATTTTAAAAAATATCCTTGATCGGAAAATAGAAATAATTTTAATTTTAAAAAGCATTTTTTTAAAAGGTAAAAAATTGATAAAAATTTTGATTAAAGATAATAGGATAATATTAAATCATTTTTTATAAGATTTTTAGAAAACATAAATTTTAAAGAACAAGTATTTCCTACCGAATGTAGAAATAAAGTTGGATTTCCATAAATACAATTTAATAATTTTCTTAAGTAACATATTGTGTAAATATGTTACAAACACAAGAAGATATCCTAGATAACCAAAGGAGAACCAAATTAAGTATTTTTCTTAAGAGATGGATCGTAATATTTCATTAATAGAAGCAAACTCGTAAACAATCTCTATAAATGATGATATTGTAGCAATAAATTGTTACTAATAAGGTAACATTGAAAAATAATAATATGGAAATAATAACATTATATTAATATAAAAATTTCATTAAAATAATTATATTCCTAAAATAAAATGTCAAAGGGTAATATATACCCCTCGCAAGAAAATGAAGGTGAAAAACATGGCATGTGTCTCCAAGAAGGAAAATGGAGTCAAAATTACTTCATTAATTTGGTAACATTAACTATAAACTACATGAAATAAAGATCATAAAATATATTTTTAAATAACCATAAATTTAAATATAAGAATCATATAATACATTCATGCATAATATATACACCACACAAAATTAATGAGTGGTAAATAAGGAATGTATCTAAGGGATATGAAAAGTGAGATGAAAAAACTGTTACATTGGGTCAGACTTGTCACATGTTTATTTATACTCCTGAATAATAAACTTATAGTAATTAATTTCTTTCTTCATCAAATTTTTCATTTTTATTATTATTTTTAATTCACTTATTACATTATTTTATATAACTACTTAATCTATTAAGTTTATGTTGGGTATTTTGATCAAATTCCGTTCTTGAGTTAAAAAACATTAGTAGTTAAAATATGGTCAAAGGGTACATATATAAACATATATATAATAATAATCATGAAATAATTATCATATTTATACAGAAATTATACTCTTAAAACAAATCATAAAATATTTTTAAGAAAAATGAATGAATGTTTCAGTCATTGAGATGGTGAGTTGTACGTATGCATGAGTAACGTTCCCATTTTTCAATTATCGTTATGGAAAGAAGAAAATTAACATTATATATTTATGTAATGATAATTATATCATAAATAACATTTTATTTAATCATATATGTTTATCTATATATAATTATTGTGATGTAAAAGGAATCACATCGCGTCAAGGACGCTATAGTGCACATGACCACAAATGACGTTATCACCTTTTTCGTGAGTGAAAAGAGTAATAATGAAGATAATGTATTATATTTAAAAAATTAACTATGTAATAAATATAATATATTTAATTCCTGAAACATATGATTAATTAAACCCATTCTTAATACATTCCTTGTAATGTGTGAATGTTTCACACTGCTTTCAAAATGTTGTAGTCCACATGTCCACAAATGATGTTATCATATTTCCATAAATGAAGTGAATAAAAGTATGTGTTATATAAAAATTATATAATAAAAAATAAATTATTAATATCACATATATCATATATAAATAGTTTGTTTATCATTATTCTCACCATGAGATAAGGTAAAGGAAAGAACGAACAGTCATCATTTCATGATGCGGTAGTTCGTCATACACGAATGGTAAGTTCCTTACCCATTTGATGGAAGTGTGTGTAAGTTTAAGTTTAAATCTCAATATAACAACATATAAGTATATTAAGGATATATATATTATTATTTAAGAATTTAATAATAATATTTTAGGGGTTGTAGATTGAAAATAAAACAAAATATCTTGAAGAAGGATGTTGCCACTTCTTTGTGTAACTCTTTTTGTTTTGCACCAAAAGGGTTCCTTGCATGGATTTATTCGCAAAGAAAGGATTATAAATTTAATTTATGGAATTTGGGAACTTATTTTAGTGAATTGTGGGTGGTAATAATGGATTTATAGGTGTGAATAAGTGAGAGGGGTGAGTGCCTTTTATAGTGAAAGAGGAGGGGTATTCTTATAAATTTCTAAAAAGGAAAATCCGTACACTTTTTTCCCATTTAAATTGGTTCCAATAATGGAAAAATTATAGAAAAGGGAATATATGGTATAAATATTAACATACAATATATTTTTTACAAGTTTAATGGTCATTTTAGACTTCATGATTAAGGTTTAATCTCTTGATAAGATAATTTTATCCTTAATTATTGTAATTAATTTTAATCACTTTCTCTAATATTTTTGGTCCAAAACTAATTTCACATTAGTATAAATTATATATTATTATTATAAAAAATATTTTTACCCATTTATTTAAATTCCAAACACAGAATTGGAAGAAATTGATTTAATATTAATCCCTCTTTCTAGATGACACTACGGGTTTTTAAAGTAAAAATGATCAAAAGATTGAAAAGTTTTTATATCCAATATGAATGTGAAATTGATTAAAATGAAATAAATTATATTAAAGGATTTAAAATTAGTCTAATTTAACTTTTAAATAAAATAATATCATAATTTAACTATCTCAATAAATTATTCAAAAAACAGTTTTGAATTAAAATTCGGAGATTTTTATTATTCAATAAAAAATGAAACTTCTCAGAAAAATACCAAAAATTCACTAAAAGTAAATTTTGATTTTTTTTTCTTGAAAAAACGAACATATTTTTTCAAATAAAAATTATAAAAGATTCAAAAATTAGATTTAAAATGGGTGCTCTATTAAAAGGTGGTAAAATTACTAGTTATAAAAATATGTCTTTTTTATTCATAAAAATAGATTTATTATTATCCTAGAAAAAAAATATTGGATGAGTATAAAAAAATATTTATTGAATAAAAAATATATAATTTTTATTTAATAAACTAATCAAAAGTGGATTTTTTAATTTATTGAGATAAAATTGTGTTTTAAAATTAAAAAATAGTTTTCATATAAATATAATTTCTTAATTTCCAAATTATTCTTTCATTCAATTATACTAATTGATAACCAAATGATTAATTTTATATAAATGTGTAGATAATATTTTCAGAATTTAGGTAATATCATTGTTAACTTTTATTCCATGATCTAGGTGATAGCTATAATAATATTTTGACAATAATATTAATAATATATTGTAGTTCAGTAAAAATCACCCTTGCATGTTACGAAAGCTATCAAACGAAATCCCAATTGTGTATAACACAAGCCAAACATAGTGTTACATGTACGAAATATTAAAACAAGTGTTTTATATAGCATAATATTAACTCAATGTTGCATATAATTCAAATCAAACCTAGTTCTTTCATATATAAGAGAATAATTCTTTATAGAGTGTCTTGTGAGGTGAAAAATATCCAAAAGATTGAATTAATTTGGAAAAAAATCAAAATATATTAGAGAGTTACAATGAATATATATATTTAGAACAAATATTTATTATTAATGGTTCAATAAATTATGATGGGTATTAAAGGAATGGGTTAAGGTCCTGATAAGAATGAAATATATTATTTAATATCATTTATATAAATTTATATTTACTTATTTCAGAAATTGTGCTTAAATATATAAAAGTCAGTGCATGGAATCTGATATAATTAAAATGATATTATTATGATTTGACATGGGATTTATTTATTGTTAATATTTAGATAATTAAATATATTTAAATATTAATTGTTTAACCCTAAGAATATAATCCAACATATATAATTTTTAGGGATAGGAAACAATGAATGTGCACAATGATATTCACTAAAGAAACTTTTCTCTGGAACAAAAAGATATCTCAAGAATGAGAGATGATCATCCTTCTACACATTCTAAAGACTAATAGAATTAAAAAAAAATTCAATCCTAAATGAATTCTTGTAACGATCAATAGTGAATGATGTATGAAAATTGGTACTTCCAAACTAGAAGTCGAAGTTTCATCAGTGACATTCAAATATTCATGGAGATTTTATGGATAACTCTAGGGAAATTATGCTTTGGATTATTCATTGAAACTGTGACACGGTAAGAAAATCAACAAAATTTAACATTAATTATGAAAGAATCATTTTATTTTTGTGCTTATATTATAAATTAATTATAAATTATATGTGAAAATATTATCTTCATGAATATTCATGGGTTGTGTTTTTCTAGTTCGGAAGATTTTTTGAAAGAAACTAGTAAAAACATTTTTGTTCATTGTTCAAACATATTTTATTATTCCCCATAACTATAAATTGGCATAAATAATTCACATATTAATTTATAATTATTTATTATTTGTCGATCAATGATTCATTTTATTGTTATATTCTTATTTCTAGATTTTTGTTCTTTAAAATGAAATTTAAGATAATATAATCATTTAGTTTCATATGAACAAGAAAAAGACATTAAAAATAAATTACACACTAAGTTCCCATTTGGAAATTCCAGGAATTATAGCTAACAATAAAAATTATATAGAATATAAAAAAATACATGTCATGTTATCATGTTCTACCACACAAGGGTGAATCATGCTAATCACAAAATGTTTTGTACTTGTCATTATATACTTTTTTTAATTACACACCATGTGTTTACTATCAACAAACATGTGGACTGAAAAAAAATACACAACATGTATTCGGTGTAAAAAAACATGTAACTCCATAAGGTTTTCCCCCAGATAAATTAGAGAAGGTGTGTGGTTAATGTATATGACATGTGATTAACATGCATCATGTAAGGACTATTTATAAGTACTCAGCCTTAAAATATTACATAATATTGAATTAAATGAATAATTCACATTGATGATCTTTTCAGGTTTAGAGTTTTATGGAATTAGTATATAACTATTACACTCAAAATCATACAAAGTATACACTTCTACTCAGTTTCCATTTTTTGACAAAATAAAAACTCTTGAGAAAAAAGATTCATCTCTAGTTACATGTTTTAAATAGCATGACTTTTCTTTGATCACATCCCTAACCCTATTCATCTTTAAATCCTATGAAAAACATTTCAAAACAAGGGATGAGCATAAAAAGCTAAATAATGGCTATAAAACAAATAATGAAAACATTATTTCATCATTACATACATAAAATAAGCTCCTTAAAATAACTCATGAAATCATATGATTTATGAATAACACATAGAAAACATAAATCATAAAGTTAATTTGTGGAATCCATATCATACTTACATTTTAGCTATCACAGCTATGTAGGGAGTTACATTTAGAATACCCATCATAGTATATTCACTAAATCTCTTAGGAGAAACATTCACATTTACCTCTATCACGTTACCCAATGCATTGTACAGCTATCTCGGGCTCACTCGCCCTAGGTTTATCCCAGAACCACCCGTATATGTAAACAATACCTAAGAACCATAACATATTCATAACACATAAAATAAAAATAAAGGAATGATAAAATTATAATCACAATATATCATTTGAAATAACAAATCTATTATCAAAACCATATTCAATACCAAAATACATAAAATATTATATGGTATTTATTTTCCTTTTAAAAACATTTCGTCTTATTAAGGAAGCCGAAGAACAAATAATACTCATGGCGGCGTAAAAGGTCGTTTTCATCACTTACGTTAAAAAGAAACATTCTTTTTTTTTTGAAATTTAGTAAAATGCCTCATAGGAAAATATTCCATTTGAATGAAATGAAAAATAAAAGGTATTTTTATACACCGTATAAATGAAAGTTGAGAATAAAACAAAATATTCCTCAATGAAATGAGATTGAGATGAAGTCCTTACCTCGTGTCCGACTTGACTCGATCGTTCTTTAATCTCTTAAATAATAAACTAAAAATAATTTCTAATTTATTAAGAAAATTTTTCATATTTATTATTCCATTTATATAACTTATTAATATGTTATAAACATTATGTAATCAATAATGTTATTAATGGTTGTTTCGTCGATAGTTGGTACTTGAGTAAAAATGAACACCTTATAATAACAAGTTGCCCAAGTGGTCAAATATCCATTATTTTCATAATGATATTAATAATTTAGATATCATATATAACATCTATATCCAGTGTATAAATTTATTTATATTAGCACATAACATTTGGAGGTAAGAAATTAAATGCACTGTTCATAGAGATGGTATGTCGGACGTACGCAAGAACGCTACTTTCATTTCCATTTCATATTTTGATTGAATGAAAACATAATGATACATATTTATATTATAATTACAGTATAATATCTTAAATAACATCATTAACTTCATCATTTATTAATTCCACATAAAGTATTAACGAGTCATATCACTTTGATGGGTGGTAGTCTGCACTTCCTAAAATGAAATTAACGTGTTTACCCATTATGGAAACCATAAAGGTATGATATAAGTGGAAAATACATAAGAATAGAAAAAATAAACATTATATATATCATATATAAATATATTTCTATCATAATGGCCACCATGAGAGGCATTAGAAGATAATTGAACAATCATCGTTTCGTGAGGCGTTAGTTATCCATCCACAAAAACATTATGTTCTTTACCCATTAGATGGAGGTGTGTGTAAGTGTAGTTTGAATAGTTCTCATAACAGCATCCTAGTATATTTAGGATACTGTTTTTGTTATAAAATAAAGGAATAAAAAGAATTTAGGGGGTTAGAGAAGTAAAATAAAACAAAAGAACCTTAGAGAAGACATTACCTTTAAATCAGGTAACTTCTATTGGTTTGAACCAAAAGGGTATCTTGAAGTGTTTTCTGCCTAAGAAAAGGCTTCTAGGTTGAGGAGAGGGATCTTGGGAGATTATTGGAGCAAAGGTTTTATGATCCAAAGGCTTTAGAAGTGTGACAAATCGGTTATAATTGAGGGATTTTTATAAGGGAGAGGAGGGGCTATTTAGGAAATATTGAAACAATTATTTTATTATAACCTCATCTTCGATTTCAAAATGTCAACTATTCTTTAATATCAAATTTAAGATGAAACATGGTTGAAATAAAATAATCAAATAATAATTAGACAGGTTTGGATATTTTTTTAATATTTATAATCTTATTTATTTAAATCATTTATTAATGAGGTAAATATTGCATCATTATTGTGTCATAAATAATTTTATTTATTTGATGTCCAAAAATTATTAAAAAAACATGATGTAGGAAATCATTTTATATTTACAAGGAATATTTATATTCTAAAAGATAACTTATATATCCCCATGTAAAAATTTATTTACTAAAAGATATTTGTTTGTGTCATTTTTGTCTTGACTTTAAATTAATTAATATAAAATGTCATTATTACTCCCATGTGGCTCCATGGGTTCTCAAATTCACCCAAGGATTCCCATGGTCGTATATGTATCAAAAAAAAGGATTAGGACACATAATAGGTTAATTTAAAATTATTATAATATTATATTTTACCTTTATTTACTATATTTACCCTTTAATCTTGGTAAATAAAATATTTACTGAAGTAAATATTTAAAATGTCTAAAAATAAAAGTTACTAATTACACAATTTGGACCTACTGATTCCAAATATGGAATCCATTTTTCCTAATTAAAAATAGAGAAGTGGCATAAATTAATTTAAAATTAACTCCTGCTGTTAAAACAAATAGCGTGTTTTTAAGAAATAATAACTATTAATAGATTGACACTTGTTGATGTCCAATTTCAAAATGAAATTACTTCCAATGACCAAAATTTAATTAAACGGTAAAAATATATTATAACTAAACTTTAAAACCAATTAAAAAGATAATATATACATATAAAAAAAATATATTAAAATGCACTTTTGAATTAAAATACAGTTTTTTCACTATTCATTAAAAAATGAACATTATCTGAAAAATACCAAAACTTCATCCAATGTAAATTTTGATGTCTAGATTCCAAAGAAAAATTTTATTTTTTCAAATAGAACATATAATAGTGAAAAAAATTAGACTTAAAGAGGCTTCTCCATTAAAAGGCGGTAAATTGACCTTTTAAAGAAAATTATGCTTAAAATTTGATTCATTCACATTTTAATCCTCTATCATTTATTGGTTAAATTTAAAAACATTTTACAAACATGTATAATTATATTATAGTTAGTTCTATTCATTCCTACAAATAAATTTTCTAGGCATTAACTACCATTTAAAATAAAAATATTATATTATTAGTGTGCAACGTAAGATTTCAAAGAAACTCGCTGTTGCGTATCGGGTACGCTATCGAACATAGCATCCCCATTAAATTAAAGTTAATATTTAATTCAGAAATATTAATAAACATTCAAATGTATTATTCTTTATTTACATAGGATGTTACACTATTATCTAAGAGACACAACATTACATGAAATTCATGGAATGTAGCAGGCTTTACACATCGTATAACACATAACAACCCATGAGACATACACACCAAGTCACTAAGTGTGTGGTGTAGTTTACCAATAATGAATCACATGTTGTGTATATAGTTGGACATGGTATATCATTTGGTCCAACTCATGAAAGTTACATGAATATATATAAATGTTGTGTTAGTCTACACATAGAAAAATTAAAAAATTAAATTAAAACTGAATTATATGCATATAGCTAGTCCTGCACACTGTGTGGAAGGGTTTTATAAATTTATTTCACACCATTGAATTTTGATAAGTTTGGTATGATATTAAATTATTTATCAATATTTTTTAAGTTATTCTTCAAATACTTAATGTGTATAGTTTGTCACACATGTCATGCACTTCCAAAGAACATCCAATAGTATTTTCCACATATGTACAAGCATATAGTGTGGTTAAACACACTATACAGACTATATGGGTTGAACATATAACAACACACTATGTATATCATGATAATATATATAGGAATACATTACATATAAGTAAAAAGAACACGAAAAAGACCATATACATCATTAGTCCCATATTATTCTTTATAATGGTACACATTGTGTGACAGTTAATCTCTTGAAATCGATTTTAACATAAAAATAAGGGACCATATTGCTCTACCTCCAGTACATGTTGTGTATTTAATTAATTTTAAATAAAAATTATTTATTTAAAATTAAAGTGGATAGGAATATCAATGAATACTTTTTATGAATACTTATGATAAAGAATAAATTAATTAATAATAATATCAATTATTACTTTTATTAAATTATCTTAATAAATAATGCATTTAAATGAATGATAGTAAGATTAAATGTGTAATAGTTTCATGCATATATGATCATGAGATTGGTATGGACCCACTATGTTAAACGCCATTAGATATGGGTGAATTTGGGTACGAAGTATTAAAATAAGAGCCCCTTTGATCTTGTTTCTAATGTAAACAAAATTATTTTATCTATTATAATGATAACATAATATATATCATGAAATTAGATCATGTGAGAGAGTTGATTTTACATAGTTCACCCTAACCAAGATAGTCAAAGGATCATTTAAAGGTGGTGTGATAATGTAATAGAATCCACTGTAGTGAATTGTTGTTAAAACATTATGAGAAAAATCACTATCCATCTTGGTCTATAGCCAATCATTATTTTAAATATAAATATTATTTATACTAATGTGAATGCACCGATCCACTAGAAGAGTCTTCTATTGTTCTAAATTTTCTTAGATTTGGTTCATACAATTTCACATGTTTCATAAAGATACTTATTCACCTAATATATGAAATCATCTATTTCATGTAGGATTTAATTCCTATAAAACTCTTTCATAAAATTTTCTTCTCCTTATATAGTTCATTTTTTACCACATGATTCTATAAACTTTTGTCACCATGTGAATCCACCTTGATATGCCCAAAATGTATTGACTTATGTGTCCTAACCCATGTAATGTCTTATGTTATATCCCATGAATATTTTATCTTTTGGGTATTCGATTAGATTTTCACCATTCTCTAACTAACCCCTTGTATGAAATGATTTTTCATACACCATCACATGTTTTTATTTCACTATGTGACACATTCTAACTTAGAAAAATTCTTATTAAATAAAATAATCTAATAGTTTTTTATCTCCAAATTATTTGATTAGAGTGTCCTTATATAGGTAAATCAATCAAAAAATTTAATCACAAAATATTATTCACCCCTTCACCATAAATTCCATATGTTTAAAGCATTCTACCGTTTAATCACGAATGATGACCTTCTCATGTGGCATCATGCGATCCTCCTCTATATAATCTCATTTCACATAAACTTTCATGTCATTGGGTCAATCACAATAACATCACTACAAATTACTGCCTCCTCATGAGGTCACAAAATCCTCTTTTCCAGTTCACATGATTCTTACAAATTCATGAAAATATCATGCAGTCAAACGATTCTATTATGTGGTCTACAAATGCTTTTGTAACATAAAATCAAAAAATGACCTTCTCATATGGATCATGTAAAGTTATATTGTGGTTTTCTTGAATATTGCATAGTATGAATAATGGTAATGAAGAAAACACTATTTTCCTTAGATTTTTTATACCAAAAAAATTAGTATGCACAGGGAAATGACACCACCAATTCTACCACTTCTGAGAAACCACTAAAACATTATCAACTATTAGTTTTAAACAAACAAAAAAACCCAAAATCTAGGACATTCCTATAATAGGTATTCTACACAACAATGTCTCCTTTTAGGATTGTTGAAATTTATTCATCCTTTGATACCATTATAAAAATTTTGAGTAAAAACAATTATGCACTTGTTTCTTTCACCACTATTCACATCAAACAACTCCAGATAGTGTTCAATGATATACTCAACATGTAATCTAAACCAACCTGATCTACATTCAATGTGGGAAACAAATAATCATGTCATGTTCATCAATGAATTAATTTATTATCCATAATTTATATTAAACCTTTCTAAATACAAAATATTATATTGAGACCAATTAATTAAGAAATAAGATACCAAATTTTATTGGTGATAAATTCCAATAGTTTCACATTATGGAGTAGGGAGTGTATTTCTCAAGAATATCACTTTATAGACCATGCTAGTAAAATTATTTCATCATAAACCCATAGTCATCCTTTTGTGATATATCTTTCAATAAATAACACCTTCAGCATTGTCATATTGAAACTGACCCTATTACTTTACTCCCCTAGACCATCAGGGAATGCTCTCCCCCAGTCAAAAATCATTCCACAAAGACCACTTACTTAACCATACCTGGAAAAACTATTGCATCACAAACTCATAGTCATCCTTTTATGTTATTCTATCATTTAAATAACATATTAAACATCCTTAGATTAAGACTAATAATATTTCAATGCTCATACTAGATCATTATGGAATGATCTTCCCCTATCGACAAACTTTTCCCCATGAATTTTCCCCCTTTGTTAATAAACCCAAAAGTAACTACTTTTAGTTCTACCTTAGGTAAAAGAAAAAATACTAATCACATTGGGAAAACTGACCATAACATAGGGAGTTAGGATCCCACATCCATACTGCTTATGTGTCAGGAGTTAACTGGACTCTAGGATCTTGCTAATGTATTTGAAAAGCATCCTTGGGTAATGGATTTATCAAAAAAATTATGACTTCACATTCAGTTGGAACTTACTCCACTCTCACCAATTCATGTTCCATTTTCTCTTTAGTGGAGTTATATTTGGTTTCAATGTGATTTATCCTTTAGTAATGGATATGATTTTTTCTAATATTTATAAAACATTAATTAAAATAGTTGATTCAAATAAAATACTTCACTTCAAATCCAATTTCTTCACATTTTTTCTTTATCCTAAATAATTGTATCTAGTCTTGAGTGGCCACAATATATTCAACATCTATAGTGCTCAATGAAATACAATTGTATTTATTAATTAGATAATAAATACAAAATTCACCAAGACAGAATGCATCACATAATGTTAAATTTGTGTGATATACTAAACCATCCTAATAAACATTTTTATATCCCAATAAATCATGTTTTCATGTTTCGTTATAAATAAATATGAAAACCTTTTTACTTTGATATATTATATTATTCCCTTAACTAAAATAGTGATTCATTCACGGGGATTACTTTGATTCCATACCTCATGGAATATGGAAAAAAATATCAGGTCGTGTTAGTGTTAAGTTCAGTAGGTTTCCTATGATATTCCTGTATTTTATGAAATTGATCACTTTTCAATCATTATGAATTTAAAATTTTATTATAGTAGAAACAAATGATTTCATCACCTTGGATTACTCTATTCTAAATCATCTTAGAATCTATATATCATATTTATATTAATAAATAAAAATAACTTTCCTTCCTTTTGACATCTGAAAACCATGGAAAGACATTATCTCTCCAATCATCAACATTTAAAATACATACTTTATAAATTTTCAAACATGTTTACACTATGTTTCATCTAATCCCCCAAAGACTGTTTCATCTACATAAACATTCAAAATCAACATTTGAATACTCTCATTATTAGTATAGATATTTTAATCAACTATACTAAATTGGATACCAAGCTTCTTCAAGCAGTGGTCATGTCGTGACTACCATACCCGTGAAGTCTACTTAAACCCATTCAAAGAATTATTTCTCCAAAAAAATATTGTTCTCATCTTCATGAATGATAACACCATTTTGGATGTTTGATGTAAACTTCTTCCTCTATAACTCTATTTATAAATGTTCATTTTACTTCTATCTACAAATAGTTGAATTTCAATTACACTACAATGGACTTGAAAAGTCTAATTCTTCCTAGTATTTATATGGATGAAAATGTCTCATCAATATTGATATCATTGATTTAGAAGTACCCCGTTCACACAACTCATGTATTTTTTTGAATCCCCATGTTGTATTTATTTAGCTTCTTAAGGAGGTCTCATTCCATCTCGATGATTTTTATGTCTGTTAGATCCAAAACAAATCTCTAAATTCTTATTCTTTGTCATTTAGTCAAGATATTCATTCATCAAATAAACCCAATTATCAACTCTAGTAGATTATTCATATAATTTTGGATCTACCTATGATAGGAATATGGTTTTCTTAGATAATTAATTATTTTTTCCTATATTTTTACTATATGATCATCGATGATGTTCTAAATATCAACTTTGACTCAAATAATTGGTTTTTATATAGATATTAGTCCAGCTTCATCCTACTCATCAATAGTATCTTCCTCTGAATATAGTTCAAGCTCTTTCACTCCCCTTTAACTGGTCAACTTGTAATACCCTGATAGTTTTGTTATGTATTCTTCATAATTTAATCTTTTCATTACATTTAATACTATGTTTATCATTCGTTACACTCAACACTGATATTAAATGAAACATGACATATTATTTAAATATTATTATATTATGGTTATCACATAGTTGTAGGAATGGTGGGTATGAATATGATTAAATATATTATAAAAATATATTATTTACAAATGTGTATAAAATTAATTATTCGGTGGCTTATTAATTAAAAATGAAAAATATATAATTCAAAATAAAGGAAATATTTCATTTTTAAAAACTTTTTTTATATGAAAAAACTTGTTTTACCTCAATAGATTAAACAAACCAATTTTAGTTAACGGTTTTAATGGTATTTATATATTTAATATTCAAAATTTTAAAATTCTTCTTATGTGTTTTCTTTAAATGAGATGTGAATAAATCCAATTTTACCCTTAAAAATTATATTTTTTTTAAATGTTGTTTTCTCTCCTTTTTTAAATATTACTATAAAAATGATTTTTTAAATTTTGGAAAATTTATTAGAAAATATAAATTTAATTTTTTAAATAATCAAATAAAAATTATCTTATGTTGACTTTTTTAGAATTTTCTAAAATAATTGTGTGATGAATACTGAAAAATACTGAATTTTAATTGTAAAATGCATTTTTATTTAAATTATTTACAAAGATATTTTATATAATATTTAAGAAAAATTAATCCAATTATATATCTCTAAGTTCATATTTGTTCATTGGAATCATTTTAATATTTACTTTTGAGATAAAACATTGGTAGGATTTTAAACATTTTTTCTCTGAAAACCCGTTTTCTCATCGCATATATGAGATTAATATTAAATTAATTCCTTCAATTTTGTAAATATAATTATAAAAATTTATTATATATTTTTAATCAGATTAATTAATATTATTTAATAAATTCAACATATTTTTTACCATAATGAATAGGAAAAAAATTTATCGTTGTTATGGTAAAAATGGGATTACGGGAGGATAAAATAAAAATATATTGGTCAAACTGGCCTAAAAACTTATCTAAAATATATGTTATGGATATATTTAGACCATATAATGAATAATTATCTATAATAATTCAGTTTCGATCTTTTTTTCATGATAAAATCATGGTTTCACCTTTTCTTTTTCAAAATAATTCAATTGTGCCACTCACCTCATTTAGAAAATGGCCACCCCCAATCCTCTCTTATTCCCACTATAAAACATTTTTTCTGCCAAAACCTACCCAAATCCATTCCCTAATTATCACCTATCAAAATATAATCCTTATTTTGGTCCAAAATCTGACCTATGAAAGATTTTGGTGAAAACCTAAGGTGTATACCTGATGAAGAGGTAACGATCTTCAACGAGTGTTTTTATTATTTTTTATTCTTCCTCATCCTTATATTATTATTAAACCATATTGATATAAAAGCGTATTTATATTAAAAATATTAATATGTTGATATTTTAGATTTAAGACCGACAATCAGTTTTAGTTCCATCAAATGGTTTATGAAATCACTATTCATGTGTATAGTAGAGTACTACCTCACGAACATTTGTCATTCATTTTTTCCATCCCCACCTCTCACAGTTGATTATGATGATGGATATAAATTATATATATGATATTTATATAATAATTGTACATCGTATTCATTTTACATAAAAAATACTTTCCGTTATTGTATATGATAATATCTATTGTGTGTACAGTGGAATACCACCTAATGAAGCAATTTTTTTAATTTTCACAATCATTTTACATTGAAAATAATAAAAATATATTTAATTAATATATGTGATATAAATGATATAACTTTTTGATTCATGAAATATTTATCATTCTGAAAATATAATATATTGTTTTATTTCTAACTTTTTCACTAATGGAAATATTATAACGTCATTCGTGTTTTTGTGGACTACCGCCTTCATGAAGTGACGTGACTATCTTTTCATAAGAACCCCCCACATAGATGATATTTATAAGTATATTTAAAGAATATTAATATGTATATGATATTATTATCATTCCTTTAATATAAAATATTATATACCTCTTTTTCATAAAGATCGTTGAAAATTAGAAATGTTGTTCATGCCTACGTATAGCCTATCGTCTCTTTGATCATAACATAATTAATTTCTCAAAAACATCATTCATGATTAGTCTTAAAATTATAATTTATTTATAAGTATAATAATTATTTTCTTATTATTATCTGGTAGATTATGTAATTATGAATAAATTAAGAGGCCAAAAAATGAAAGATCAAAGCATATACACAAAACAATGAACTGATTGCCAAAAATGTGTCTTCAATATGAAATTATTAATAAATGGGTAATAAAAGTTGAAAAATAAATCTTATATGATATTATGCATATATTTATTCTTCTTTAATATATTTATACTAAAATCATATTTACTACAGCGGAGGTCCAAAAATCTTCAAGGGATATCGAGACTTAAGGTGATGTATTTCTGTCTCAATTTTCCTTCATAGAGATATATGTTATGTTATAAACCAATCTTCCTTTATGAGGTGTATATACATCCCCTTTTACATTTAATATCCTGAATTTATTAATATTTATTATTTTTTATGTTTCATTTAAGAAGTATCCTTCACGCTTCTTAAATTTTAAATCTTCCAAATTGGTAAATATTTTTTGTTAATATCTCATCGTTTATCGAGATTGTTTATGATTATATTTCTATTGGTAAACTATTATGATCGATCTCACAAAAAAACATGAATATTAATATTTTCTGGTTATTCATGATATTACAATTACCATTTTCCTCATTGTCGGTACTTAAAATAATTTAGAAAATGTTTTTATGAAAATATGACTTTACTTCTCCCTTAAATAGGAGATCTATTTTCCTCCAAAACCAGATTTTCTAAAAATGTTTAAAAACAATTTCATTATTATACTATGATTTTTAAAATAAATGTTTTACCATTTTTTACTATTTAAAAAAATAAATGAATCTTTTTATCATTTTAAAAAACAATGCCCCTTTGAATTTTACCAAAAATGAAAAAGGAAATTTTGTTTGTATATGTACGAAAATAATGGAATTCCCTTCCATAATGAACAATATTTTATTTGAAGATTAATTAATAATTTTTCACATTTAATTTCAAATAAAATAGTTTTTTAAAATACTTCATGAATTTTTAGTTTTAAAAAGTGATTTTCATATTAAATTTATTTTCCTAAATAAATTTTCCATGTGATATTTTGAAATCATTTTTTATCTAAGTTGAAATCCTTGGGTGTTACTTATTCAATAATGGGTATATGATTCAAGGATAAAATTATTATTTTTATTTATATAAATGTTTTATTTTTATGAAGACAAGATATTTATGAAACCTATTTCTCTCCCATGGTTTATACCATGATAAAATGTTTATGAAACCCATTTCTCTTCCATAGTTTATAACATGATAAAATGAATATAAACCCTACTTATTTTTATGGGTTATGCTATGATTAAATGATGAAATTATTATGAAACCTGTCTCATTTACACAGTTTGTGATATTATGAAATGATTGTGAAACCCATTTCATTCCATGGGTTATGATATGATGAATTTTTTATGATATTGTGGAACACATTCATATGATTCTCATTATGTGAGGTGTGGGACCTATATCTCCCTTCAATGAATTTGGTATAGATTTATATCTAGTGAGATAGACAAGACAAAAATAAGGAGTGTACCCAGTAAAGTAAGGGACGTTTTCTACTACGAAGATCTTGATAGTGATCCATGAATACTATGATGTTTTGGGAAGTGAACTCATTCCACTATGATTGACTTGGCAGTGGTCCTAGAATACCATGGAAATTATTTTCTATGATTATGTTTATGCAAAAAATCCATGTTCTAGGACAATTTTATGCTCACATATCTCATGTTATTTTATTATGTTATGATTATTATATTATTAAATTACAATATTTATGCTATTACTCAATATTATGACCTTTCATATGTAGGCTGTGGTTTTAAAATGTTATTCTTAGATTCTCATACCCTTAATTTTTCATTATGATTACAAATATCCCTTATTTTTCTTTACAGGTCATCTGAGCTCACCCTTTCTTATGTTTCCATTCCATAGGTTATGAATAAATGTATAATGTATGATATGTCTAAAATTTTGGTTAGTTATGAATAAATTAGAGGGAGATGATGTAGTTTACCTATGAACCAATTGTTTCTTTTTTATAGTTTCCAATGGAATTATTCCTTTGGGATATCCATGATGGTTCCCCACTCCCTCGGTTATTCTCTTTCTATCGAAATCACTAAATTTATTTTGGTGTAATTCTATAATAGTGAGTGCTCACACTTCTCCAGATTCCCCTCTTCCAATTTCAAGACTCTTAGTCATCTCTCTACTAGGTTTCCTCTATTTATCTCCTCTTCTATTAGCGTTTCTATCTCCAACTATTAGGGTTTCAATCACAAACTATGACTTCCCAGCCTAACAAACCCACCATGCCTCACCACACTTATATTCATGTTTAGTGTTCTTTATAGTGGTTTGGAATGTTCTAGTATTTTTGGATAGTGTCATATTGTTTTATCAAGGTTTAATCGTTATATTTTGGGTGCTTTGGATTCCTTTCTACCATCTTTTCTTGTACTCGAGGCATTGTTCGGTTCCACCTCTTCTCTTGTAAATAGATCTATTGGACCAAGATCCATTTTAGTGTAATGGTATTATTTTCATGTGTATTTTGGGATGTGTTGGTCTGGAGTTTACTAGTGTTTCATGAGTCATGACCCACAAAGTTTCATTTTCTTTCTTTGGGTTTCAATGTGGCTTTACTAGTAGTGTTTTAGGTATTATCTATTGTTTACTATCCCTAGGATTGTAGTAGTGTGGTTCAGTATCGACTGGAAATTGGCCATGGAATTTTTTATATATTTTGGTGGTTTAGATTTTTGTGGCACTGGTTGTTTTTATTTTTAATGTGTTTTGGTTTGGTGGTTTTTGTTACCTCATCCTTAATGGAAACGATGATGTTCGATGATGATGATTTGTCTCAATGACTATGTGTTGGTGTTTTATCTCAATGACCATGATTTTTGGTTTTGATGGTTCTATTCTTGAAGATATAAGTTTTTATGTTTCAAGGTGATCAGTTGATTCCATTGGAAAATCTATTCTTATTCATTGGTTTTTGGTTTTAAAGTTTCAAAAGAATTAAAATTTTCTTTATTTCACCTGGTGATCAGGTTTGGTCAAGATGGTGATGATGGTATTATTCTAGTGTGTAAGAATATTTGAGATGGAGGTTTCGGGTAACATTTTTCATGAAATTTATATGAAAAGGGCTCAATGTGGTGAATTCGGTTGGTAGTAATGTGGACATCAAGCTCAAGGACTCGATGCATGTCTTCCATCTCATCCCTGTTTATAATATAAAATTAGAATCTATTTATGGATTTTTCATGTTGCTATTATTTATTTGTGTATTTTCCCACAAATCCTTTTATACGTGGTTTATTTTTAAAATACTAAAAAAAATTAGTTTGTAATAAATTTACTATTACATTATGATCCTAAATAATTTGTTTGTGTAATGTAAGATATTTTCAACATAAATAATTTAATATCTATGTATGATAAGTATGGGTCTCTATGGATGGTATCAGAAGAATGTTTTAGTTAAACTTTTGTAACTAGGATGAAAAATAATTATTGATATACCTAGGGATAATTCTAATGATATATCTTAGTATGTGTCTTAGGATAAGTATAAGGATTATTCAACGTATATAAAAATTTCATACAATTTTGTTAAAGGATAGGAAACATTGTTTCCAAGAAATTGCATCCTTTACTGAATAATATAATGGGATATGGCTCTAATGCAGAGGTATATAGGGGTAATTACTCAGAAAATGGTGCATTGAGATGGACTGAATCATTTCCTAGTGTATGAAAATTGGCCTTATTGAACACCTTCTTTGATACTCTGATGGGATATGATTTGGAAATTCACAAACACTTTACAAAACATCATAAAGGATTTATATAGATGATGATTATGAATGATCTAGTATAAACCAAAATTTTCATATATTAAAAAGAATGTGTCATGATTTAAACATCGTATAAGTTATTTTTTTTCAATATTATTTGTACTTCCACCATGATTACTATTTCTCACACTATACTTTTTTTATTTTGTCAATGGAGGGAACCAGAAGGAACTGGGTTAACATTGAATGTGACTAACAATTTACTATTGATAATATATATGGGATGGTAACTAGAGTGAAGGATATTATGATTATTGATAATTAGTTATCATGGAATATGATTAACAATATACACCCTAAACAACTCTTGGACTCACCATAGAATAGAAGGATAATGTTATCTTAGAGTTTAGGTGGTGGATACCACGGAGGAAAGATGATTTAGTTTCCTATATGTTAATAATATTGGAAGAATCACTCAAGGGAATGTCTTAGAGGTATGAGATTATTTTTTGGATATACAAAATATGGGAACAAATCTAGTAATTACAAAGGAAAAAATGAAATGTTTGGTAAATGCAATAGATGAGAATAATGGCCTCCCTAAGGTATCATCAATTATTGAATGTTTTAAATGAAAAAAATATTATCACCATAAAAATTGATATCCAAAGGGGAGATATAATTAAGAGAGTTAGAAAATATTTATGGGTAATGGTTATATTACTGATGATTAAGAGACTAGAAATGACATATGAAAGGGAAGAAGCGTCAAAGAATAAGACAGTTAATCCTAGTTTATGGTTTGAGAATGAAGTGGGTGATTAAAGTTTTTATGTGTTTGAATTCAAGAATTGTGTTATATGAATCATGAAATATATACGTATTTTTTAATATTTTTTTCTGTTAAATATATGCAATAATATTTTGAAAATTACTAATGACTTGGAAAAGTTATTTAATGGAAAGGTAATATTTTATGTAAAACTCATAATTAAGAGAATATAACCCTTCATATTTTCCTGAGGTTGAGATAATGGTTATTAGTTTGGATAAATAGATGATTGATATAGATAGAGTAAATTGGATAGTATTGATGACCTCATAACTGATAAATGATTTGTTATCATTGATGGAGTTTACAACATTTTTTGGTTCTATATAATATGGAATAAGGAAGCATACATGTTTTCATTTTGGTTGAATGGTAATTATAGTTTTTACCAAGAGTTAAGAGAATATATATCAAAGGTATTCACATATTTGGAATATCACTATTAAGAACTTCATAATGATATTTTGAGTATTAATGTTCATTTTGAGAAAAATAGTGACCTTCATTATAAGTATTGAATATTCGAAGGGTCATATGTTTAACCATTTATGGAATGGTTTAAGTTGTACTTTGGATGAATTTTTAGAGATTAATGTATTATATAACCATATGAATCTTTATCCATATTGGATAACAAGTGTTAACCTTTTTAATTAATGATTGAATGTATGAATTCTCAGTATTTTATGGATTTCATTTAGTGATTCATATATACAAAAAATCTTCTCTTACAGTAAGAGATAAATAGTAAATTGGTCAAGGCACAACAAAATGAAGAAATTGTTCATATTAAATAAAAAAGATATCAATTAAGTACGTTTTAATATTATTTTAGTCTAGAAGAAAAAGGAATTCCCCAAAATTTGGAAAAATATCTTGAAATAATGTGTTGTCTTCTTTTTATCATTTTTGATGATATCAGTGACCTTTCTCCTACCTCTTTGGTTAATGGGTCTGTGCTCATTAACATTATTTGGATCTCCCATATTATTATGATAAATTATTTCTCTAATTGTTTACACATTTCATAAATGTGAATATCATCACTTTTGATAGATGTTCTCCTATTTTTAAACCTAGTATTTTTAATTTCAGATGAATTTCTCACATATCATTCTCTTTTTCATGTGAATGTTTCATTATCCCTTTTAATGATGTGGGTTTCTATAAAGAAATCATAAAATGTTAAAAATTTTATGACCAACAATAATTTAAAGGGTGAAATTAATTTTGAGGGGGTGTAATGCAACACCCTAGGATTTTTTGAAATATTTTTTTTGAATTTATTCTTTTAATTACATTTAATAATGATTTTTTCTTTCATCACATGCTACTTTGATATTAAATAAAACATGAAATATTATTAAAATATTATTATAGGATAGATATCACTTAGCTATTGAATTAGAGATTATGAATAGGATTAACAAAATTATGAAAATATTTGGTTAAAATATGTATATATATTTAATTATTTGGTTATGAATTAATTATAAATGAAAATAAAAATAATTTCAAAATAAAGTTAATATTTTGTTTTGAAAAACTATTTTTAGGGGCAAAAATTAATTTTACATAAATAAATTAAACAAAACACTTTTTTTGAATGATTTTAAGAAAATTTATTTATTATATATTCAATTAAATGTTTAAATTTCTTATTATCTTTTTCTATATAATAGATAATAATTAATCCAATTCTATGCTTAAAATTATTATTTTTAAAAAAATAAATTTTGTACCATTTTTATGCACTTACATAAAAATAATTTTTGAAAAATTTAGAAAATTTATTAAAAAATATATATTTATGTTTTAATATACGAATATAAAAATTATCATATGGTTAATTTTTTATATTTTTTTATAAAGAATAATTTTTTTATAAATAATTAAAAATACCGAATTTTGATCAAGAACATCTTTTACATTTAAAATTTTTATAAATTTAAATTATATTTTAAATTCTTTTTAAATTTAAATTAGTTAAATTATATATCTATTAATTCTATTTAGGTCATTTTAATATTTTTTTTATAATTAGATATTTTATATAAATATTGAATACTTTTGAACATTTTCACTTTGAAAACTATGTTTTCTCATCGCTTCTATAGGATTAATATTAAATTAAAATTTTCCACTTCTACGAATGGAATTTGAAAAATTGGATTTCATATTTTGAATCATTAAAAAATATTTTATCTAATTAGGTCAACATAATTTTTGACCAAAATGAATTGTAAAAATAGTAAAAAAACTAATTATAGTGGTTAAGATAAAACTGGGTTTACCGAGTATTAAACAAAAACTATAAGGGTTACACTGACATATAAACTTGTATAAAATTTATTTTATTGAAATATTCTGACCCTATAATGTATAAATATATATAATACTCTATTTTTGATCCTTTTAATGCGAAAAATGTGGGTACGCCATTTTGTTTTCAAAAGCTTACATGTGGGCCACTCACCTCATATATAAAAGGTCACGTCCTCTCCTCACTTATTCACACCTTAAAACCCTTTTTTCATCATGGACCTACCTAAATACCTTCCCAATTTATGTCACTCATCCTATAATCATTTTTTTTAGAAAACAATCCAACCTTTGCTGAAAGCCAATTGAGGATACCCAAAGAAGATGTAACATTCTTCGACGAGCATATTTATTTTATTTCTTCCTTCACATACTTAAATTATTATTAAAACATGAGTATATAAAAAAAATATGATATTACTTATAATAATATATTTTAATTTTTAATTTCATGACCTACAAACATCTCTACATTCATAAATTGTTTTTGAAATCATAATTCATGTGTATGTCAGAGAACTGCCTCGCTAACAGATATCATTCATTTTTCCATAACCACCTATCATGGTTAGGTATGATAATGATTATAAAGTAAATTTATGATATTAATAACATAATTATACCTATTGTTTCATTATATCATTTTTTTACTTTCCCTTTTTTATTGATATGATAACGTCTCTTGTGTGTATGGTGGACTGCCTTATGAAGTGATGTATTTCGCTTTCCTTAACACATTACATAGAAATAAATAATGATACATATAATTAATATATATGATATAAATCATATAATAATTATATTCATAAAATATTTATCATTATTACAAGATAATATAACATTTTTTCTTACCTTTTCACACAACGAAAGATGATAACTTCGTTCATGTTTGTGTGGATTATCACCTTCACTAAGCGATATGACTCTATTTTCATCAGCGCACCACATGAATGTTATTTATAAGTAAATTTAATAAAACAATATGGTATTTATGATATTTTAATCTTTATTTAAGGATAAAATATTACTTACTCTATTCTATAATGATTGTTGATAAATAGATACATTACTCATGAATATGTATGGCCAACAATCTTCATGATCATAACATAATTTATTTCAAGAAGCCTTATTTCATGAATTGTAATAAAAGTATAATTGACATATAAATATTATTATTATTTCATTGTAATTATTCATGAGATTATATAACTCTGATCAAAGTAATAGGATCAAAAATAAAAAACCAAAATATATACGAAAAACACAGTGGTTATTACTCAAAACATGACTTTAACATGGAATTGTTCATAAACCAATAATAAAAGGTCATAATTAAATAATATATGATATGATATAAATAATTATGATTCTATAATATTTTTATATGAAACTATTATTTATTATACAGGATTTCAGATGTGTACAAAGGAAGTAGAGAATTAAGGTAGGTTATTTTTATCTCAATTTTCCGTCTTTGAGACATATGTTATGTTATGCATCTATATTCCTTTATGATGTGTATATAAAGACACATTGAAACTTAATATCCTGAATTTATTTATCATCTTGATATTTTATGTTTCACTTATTAATTTTTCTTCATGGTTCTTATGTTTTAATGTTTCCAAAGTGGTAATGATCTTTTGTTTCAATCTCATCATTTTCCAATATTGTTTATGATTATGTTTCAAATGATACAATATTATGATCCATATCACAAGAAACAATGAATTTTATAATCATTTTGTTACTAATGATATTAAGAGCACCATTTTTTCTCTCTTTGGTGCTTAAAATAATTGAGAAATATTTTTTAAGAAAATCCAACTTTATTTCACTCTGTAGTTGGATATCCATTTTCTTCAAAAACCATGTATTCTAAAAAAAATTCATATTTTTAATATTCACTTATGATTATTAGAATACATTTCTACCCTTGATTAATTTTTTACTAAAATTGTTTAAAAGGCATATTCAAAATGAATTTCAAATAATTTTCAATTGGATTTTACCAAAAATATGAAATAATTTTTTTTTATCATGTGAAACATAAACAAATGCTCCCACCATAATGAAAATTATTTCATATGATGTTACCATTATAAATTTGTAATAATATATTCAAAAAAATTTATTTACAAAATTTTTTATGTTTAAGAAATATTTTTTCAAATAAGAAAGGATATTTTCTGCAAGAAATGTTTAAAATGATTTTTAAAGCTTCATATATAAGTTTTTAATGTTTTTTTCAAATAAATGGATTTCCAAAATATTTAATGAGTTTTTAGTTTTAAAATTTTATTTTTGAATAAAAGGTATTTTCCTCAATAAATATTCCAAATTATCTTTAAAAATCATTTTTCATATAATATAATATCCTTGTATGTTACTTATGCTTTACTAGGGATATTATCCAAGGATACCAATATTATTATTTTAGTGAATAGTTTATGATTATGATGAAAATAGCTTTATAAAACCCATTTCATACCCATGGTTTATACCAGGATAAAACTTTTATGAAACCTATTTATCTTCCATATGGTATACCATGAAAAATGATTATGAAACCCCATTATTTTAACATTTTATTCTATAATGAAATTATTATGAAACATATCTCATTTACGGAGGTTAAGATATTATGAAATTTTTATGAACCCATTTCATTTCATACGTTATGATATTATGAATGATTTATGATCTTATATAACATATAAATATTATTTTCATTATGTGATTAATGGGACCAATATCACCCTCCAATTAATTGTTTATGATTTGTAGCTCATGTTATAGATAGGACTGGAACAGGAAGTGAATCTAGTTTAGTGAGGTATTTTTTCATCTATTATGGTCATGGGAGTAAACCTTGACTATAATGATCATTTTTTTAGTGAACTCAATCTACTATGATAGACTTGGTAGTGATCCTTTACTTCTATGTAAATTATTATGTATTCTTATGTGTATACCACAAATCCATGTCTTATGTCAATGTTAATCTCTCATGACTCATGTTTTCTTATTATATTATGATTCATGTCTTAGGAACATCAAATATTTATTCCATGACACAATATTATAATCGTTGATATGAAATCTATGTTTTTCAAATGTTATGATCATGTTATCATTCTTATATATTCATGTTATTCTTATGTATCTCCCTTATTTACCCTTACTGAGCATCTGATCTCACCCTTTCATATGTTTACTTTCCTCATGTTATAAATAAAAGTTTTATGTATAACATGTCTAAGAACGGTGATATTTATGAAGAACATAGTGGGATATAATATAGTTTACAAAAACAATTTTTTTTTGTTCCAAGTTTTCAAAGGAACTATACCATTATGATATTGAGGTATTTGTGTGTGTAATGTGATAAATGTTCACAAAAAAAGATGTAATATTAATGTATAATATGCCTAGGTCTCTAAAAATATCCTTGTAGATATCCTTTAAAAATGATCATTGGTTTTCTTCATGATTCTACTCAATTCCTACTACATTGACATCATTTATCATAAAAAACATTCTTAGATGCTTATTTTGGTATTTATATTCTTTAATTTTTACTAAGTATCCAAAAAATATCCCTTCATCATGACGAGATTCAAACCTTATGTGTTTCTCCTTACTTAGAATGACACACTTACATTTAAATATTTTAAATAACCTCAATGTAGGGTTATTTCCTTACCATGTCTCATAAAAAGACTTTTATTCTCTTAAACATGACAAAGCTCTGTTAGAAATGTATATTGATGTCTAGACTACATCCTCACAAATTGTATATAGTAGTTCCTTTTCAATAAGTATAATTATTTACATGTTGTAAATGATTTGGTTTCTCTGATCAACCACCCATTTCTATTAAGGATTCTACACTACTAAAATAGTGTTCTTTGTAATCTCATTTATGAGATAATCCACCACCTAGATGTTGGTAAACTTAATTCGATTATCAGTTTAAAATTTTTGAAGATTATATCCATTCGTATTATGAACATCCCTTAAATATTTTTTTTGTGAAACTAAACACATCAAACATTTTATCAATAATTGTAATCCATGTCATTATATTGAAATCATTAATTTGAGAAATTTATAATCTCTTCTCATCAATAGTTATTGGTGATATAGGTCCACACACATCAATATGCACAAGTTTGACCACTTTTTTTTACATGTTCTCTTTCAATTTGAATGCATTTAGGTTAATATTCCATTTTTCAAAAGTGTCACAAATGTTCCTATAATCGTGTAATATATTAATGAGATACTTAGGTCCATCAATTTTTTCAAAATATTCCAAGGATAGTAGAACCAAATGGCCAAGATGTTTATTAAATACTCAATTTTCTCCTTCCTTGGATAGAAATGACATAATAGGTCCTTCACTGGAAAAAAATTTAATATTTCCCTTCATGTGGTTCCCTTTTATAATAATTTCACCATAATTTCCCTTGATAATACACATCTTCTTGGAAAATTTTAATTAATTCCTTAAGTCGCATAGTTAACTAACGTTGGGTAGGTTGTGAATGAGACCTTAAACAACCAATAAATCTGCATGAATCATATTTTTTCCACCAAACATGGATTTCATAGATCTAATAAGAATTAGACCTTGATCACTCCCAAATCTAATTACACCTCCCTTTTCATACTAAATTTCAGTTATAAGATCCAAATTTCCCATTATGTGAGATGTTTATCCACTATCAATGATTCATAAACCTTTGAATTCTGTTGATTTAAGGACAATCTCTATAACCACTACATGCTCAGATCTTTTCTTATTAATCCATGTTTTTGGCTTCACACTTCGTGTTGATAGATATACATTATATTCTTCATATTATGATCTAACAACTTCAACTTTCAAATATGAAAATATATTTTGTGTTTTCAACTCATCATCATATCCTACTATATTATTGATGAGCAATATATTTCCATATATCCAAATACTCCACAATAGAAATAGTGAACATGAAAATCATGCAAGGAATATGGAACTCTACTCAGATACCATTATTTATCTTGTGCATTTTAGTACCTATTTTCTATAGAACAAACATTTTTTGAATGTATCATCATTCAAAAATAATAGCACCTGATACAAGGTGCACTTTTTTATGTTATTAATGCAGCACTGGTTTCCATTAGGTTATCTGAAAATTATGATTCTCAGTTTTACCCAAATAAACAATCATCTTTTTAATGGGTTCTTGTAGTATTTTATCAATCATCTTCTATTTCTAATTACAATCAAGCCTCATATTACCCTTATCATTCATATATGAATTTTCCTTCCACTGATGATCTGTTTCTCATTATATTGGATCCTTATTCTCCACTTTCACTTTTTTTGTCATGTGTGTGATTTTCTGTCCTTATTACATATTGGGATTTAAAATTATCCCAATATCTTCATATTTGTTTCTCAAGAAAGCAACATTCTCATTTATCTATTCGATACGTGTGTCCTGGTCTTTCACTTCCATAGTCAAACAATCAATAACAATGGTTTATTCTTCAATGTTGATCTTGTAATCAAAAACCTATTTGAGGTTTTTTGGATTTTCAGATTTGATATATTCAATTTCTACCTTCAAATATGACTTTTATTATTATTACTTCTACATATATAGTTTGGAATCGCAAACCATTTTGTTATAATTCTTTATTTTTTCACTCCAAACAACTATCTATTAATGTGAATATTCCAATTCAAATTGGATATCAACTCTTCTTTCCAACCTTAATTCATTATCGTCACTCTATTCCATTGTCTAGGAACTTCTCACAACTACTACCAAAATATTTTCTCTATAATATTTATAGTTCTCTATTTCTATTGCATCAATATCTTCTAAACTAAAATTTTCTTGTGAAAGTATGTTCCAATACTTTGGTCATTTTCTTTCCTTTCACATTGGATGAATATTTCTTCACAGTAATTTTATCATTATTGGAATCTTCTTAAAATTTCTTTGGAAACATGGCTAAAAGGTACCCAACCATTACACATTGAAAATATAAGAGTGTAATTTTGCATTTAAAATGTCCTTTTACCCTTTATATGTTTCAAGAAATGACTAACATGAATTCATACACCACTTCTTATTCATGGAAATACTCTACGATGGTATTCTATATGGTTATTAATTCCATATCCTTACACTTTCCTTTTTCCAAAGCCACATTATCATCATTTTCCATCTCATATGTAATAAGTGTACAGTATGAATTATCAAATTTAAACTCTTTTTAATATTTATCAACAATAGTAGAGAATTATGGATTGAAGTTGTGTGGGAATATTATTAATATGCTCTTGAAAATATTTACATCATCAAAGTGTTCTCTAAGAAAACACATGTTTTCCACAATAACATTCATCCAATAAAAGAAATCATTTAATAGATTCATTTGGATTCATTCTCAGGTCATCTTAAATATTCCAAAAAACTTTTAATTTAACATCTCAAAAATTTTAATCACCTAAAATTAATTCATACATTTTTAACACATAGAATTTTGGGATTTAGACAAAATCAACTTCGTTTATATTCTGTTGGATAAAGCTCCACAAAAGTTATTAATATTTTATAAATCAATATTTGATTCCATTCTGTTTGAATATGATAAATTATCATTATCTATATTAATAGGGATCCCATACAATAAAATTGTATTCACATCCATTATTAAATATAGAATTATGTTTTTCATCTAATTCATCCATAATTGAAGAATATTTCTATCAATGTTAGGAATACCTTTATTATTGATTGCTATTATAGATTTAGTATAGATCGATCATCTGACTTTAGCCTTTAACTCTATTACCAATGGTTGGACCCACTAGGCTATATACTATGAGAGGGGGTGAATGAGGGAAAGATTGATTAAAATATCCACTCATTTCATCTTGTTTCATCATTAAACATAACATTATTCCCACTTTTTCACATATAAAAATATATATGAAAAAAATGAAAGAATGAAATAAGTTCATCAATTTTCCTTGCTTCCCCCAAATAGGACTAGGCAAAGTATCATGAAAAGATGATGTGATGATGTAGCACAATCCACTATTATATAGTGTTGTTATAGGTTTTGGAGTAGATTCACTATACCTTCTAGATTAAAACCAATCAAAATTTGAAATCTCAATGATCTCCTTATTAATGTGGATACACTTCTCATCTAAAATATTCCTTTGTTGTTATGAAGTAATTTATACTTTGTTTACAAATATAAGAGTGTGTAATGAAGTTCAATTTTCACCGGAGATTTGAAATTATTCTTTACATGTAAGATTTGATCTATAGAAAACAGTTTCACATAATGTTTTTATCCATATGTAGTTCGTTATTCACCATGCCATGCTACCACATTATGTCCACTAAACACTCCCGTTGTGTGATTCCCACTATTTATTTCCTAACATGATATTCCCCAAGTAATGTATTATATGGTCTTCCATGTATATTCCACATTTTATGATATCCCTTATGCATTCATTTTTCACCATGTAACACCTTAAATGGACTAATTCCATATACTCCCTTACGCAGTTATTGTTCATAATAAATCACTTTCTGACTTAGTGGAATTATCATGAAAGTAAATTTTATCATGATTTTTTCCTCTAAGAGAAGATATTAGTTCATCCTTATATCAGAAAAGGGATCTGAAAAATCCAATAATCAATAATTATTGAGAACTCTTTTATTGAAAAACCCATCCACATAAATCCTTCCATATTCCATCTATAAACAATGGAATTCCCATAAAACATTTCATGATCCTCCTCTATGTAATATCATTTCATGTTAAAGTCATCATCATTAGAAATATAACCATAAATTAACCACAAACAAAGGACTCCTAACATTCTAGTGTGATTCTCTTTTATAGTCTTCATGTGTTGTATGTTGTAACGAACTTATTTCATTATTTCTTGATTATCTTACAGAAATTTTATATTCTTCTATAAAGTGATAGTATAAATCTACCTTCTTATGAGGATCACATAGTTCTCATATATTATCTGTCTAAATATCACACATTCCATGTGTTATTATATAGAAATCACCACTTTCCATGAATTTTTCATACCCAAAAATTTAGAAAACACATATAAACATTTGTACCATTTTCACCTCTTTTGGGAAACCACTAGAACACTTCCTACAAATATTTTCTAATAAAAAAATACAAATTCAAAAAAATTCTAATGAGAGGTATTTTTCAAAAATAACTGGACCACTCTATCCATGTGTTTGGTTTATATTTAATTTATTTATTTATTACATGATTTTTTATGAAAAAAATTATTCTTATGTAAAAAATATTGACCCATGAATCATCTATTCTTCTTTATTATGTATGGGTGCATGTGTCCATGGTTTATTTTATGTAACCCCAAACCCCTTGTCCCCCCCTAACCTATGAGTGAATAATCATATGTAAATGAAGGATCTTCTAAGTAGGAGAAGATAGTTCAATATTTAAATGAGGTGAAACCTACCAAAGGGTATACACAAGTTAAAGGTGGAATGTTATTAATAAAGTGCACCCCAAATCATGGAATTATTAACCTAGCCTCAAGGTTTGGTTTACTATCCACTCAATAAACTATTTATTAGTAAAATCGCATGATTATATAACTATTTTATTTTATTTTATTCATTGTAGCATTACTTATTTATTAATGGGATGGGGGTGGTGTTGGTGGTGGTGATGATTATGATGATGATAACAAGAGACCCCTAGATATATCTTTAGGGCCTATAAAATATTATAAAAATGAAAGGTAAGAGTTTTATAAAGTAATGGTTAAAAAATTATATAAATACATATAATATTAAAAAACATAAAAATAAAAGTAAAGAATATTTATTCATAAATATAAAAAGATCATTCAAGAAGATATTAATTAGATAATTTCTCTATTACATGATTTATAATGAAACCATAGTATTATGTACTTGTTTGGCCCATGTTGGGGAACATTAAATTAATTTGTAGTTATAAATAATGTTTTGGTTTTACTTAACTAAGTTAATATCAAGGTTTGATTTCCTAACAATGAATTGGTGTAAATTTGAGTCAAGTGTTGAGTAAATTTGAGTATGGGATTTTAGTATTGGGGTGTCTACATAATGGATCAAGGAACTTCCAATTAATTCAATTATAATGAGCACCTACTTAAATACCTTTGAATATTTTTTTCAAGACCAATTATAATTATGAGAAGGATAATATTTATCCTTTATTCTAGAATATCCATGTGATAGAATATTTTTAATGTAATAGTGTGGGATATTTGGATTTGACAAAATAGTTGGTGACTAATTTAATAAAATTTACTACATCGCACTTTTAGTGATCACCGTAATGTACTAAAGATATTTCTTTTATTTTTTATTGAAAATGGAAATTCACTTGACCACATCATTATCCCTCTGATTGATATCATAGAAAGACAATAACCTAACTAGTATGAACTTTTATGAGTGGTACGAGAGAATTCACATCATACTATTCCATGAGATGATTTTTTACATGCTGGAGTCCACAAAACTACATGATCCTTCTAAGAAGTAAATTGAGGAGGATATTTTGTCTACTAAAAAAATATAAATGATGCATTTTTTTTCCAATACATTAGGTTATCATCTATGGTTAGTGAGATTCATAATATTCTCAAAGAAAAGGATGAATACATCATGTTGTCCCAAGTACATGATATTTATCAATAGAATGCAAGATAATATAGGAGTGACATTTCCATGGAGATATTTATATGAATTATAATTAAAGGTTCACTGGTATAACCTTATTTAGTCAAGATCATTGGATATATTAATCGTTTGAAAATTCTAGTTTTCAAGTTACTAAAGAAATTATGCAAGGAATTTATGCTTGCCTCACTCCCCCAAGTTTCTATAATTTTATTTTGGATTTTAATATAAATAAGATAAACATGAATCTTTGAAATATTTTTACTCTAATTATTCAGGTTGATTGTTACATGAGGAATGAAAATATTCTATTCTTATGGTGAACAATAGGAATGGCATAGAAAAAATCCCCAAGACTGAATTTATGTCTATGGAACCTTCACACCACACAACTAAGAGGAGGAGGATCAAGACATATGATAAGGAACAAGATGAAGTGTGTTTTTCATGTAGAAAGAAGGGATATAAGAATAATAACTAAACCATAGTAAAGGAGTAAGTGGAGATTCATGTCTATTTTTTTTATCGAATTTAATCTTTCAAATTCTATAAATTGGTTATTATATATAGATTCTGGTACTCACATTTTTATATAAATATAGAAACCAATTAAATTTATGAAGGTTTTTGTAGGTGAGGTGAATCTTTGAGATTACAATAGAGTAATAATAGTTTTATATGATATTGGAGACTACAATATCACTTTATCAATGGGTTTAATTCTAGTTTTAAATAATTGATTTTATTTTTCTAGTTTAACCAAAAACATTATATTTGTGCCTAATTTAGATAAAAATGACATTATTTCAAATTTTGGAAATAATAGATACTAATTTTATTATTATATAATATATAATGGGATGAAACATCATAATAATGGCCCTTATGTACTTGAATTAAAAAACATATGTCTGAAATCAATAACATATCACATTCATGTGACTCTTACCACAACCATTTGTGGCATCACTAAATCGGTTATATAAATGAGAAGAACATAAAAAAATATCGATAATGATATTTAGTTTCTTTTGAAATAAAAAACTTAGTTATATATATAACTAATGTTTGAAAGGAATAATTACCAAGGATCCATTTAGAGGAAAGGGTGAAAGGGATATAAATCTTCTTAAATTAATTCATATAGATGTGTGTAGATATATTATAGTTGAATATAGGGGTGGATACAATTACTTAATAAATTTTAATAATTACATTATTATATATGGATTTATCCACTTAAAGATGTATAAGTATGAATCCTTTGAGAAATTTAAGGATTCCAAGAGTAATGTGGGAACTTCACTCAGACTATAGTGAAGGTCTTCTTACCCAATAATTCATTAACTATCTAAGGGATATTGGAATATTATCCCAACTAAATCTTCCTTAGTCACCATTGTGTAATGGTCTCCATGATATGAGTAATCCCACCTTATTAGACATGTTGAGGTCTATAATGAGTAATGGTATTCTTCCATTATTTTTTGCGGATACATGTTACAAAAAACAACATACACAATAAACTGAGTGATAAATGATGTAGTAGATGAAACAAGTTATAGAGGGTAAAGAAACTTATGTTGTAACGTATATGTGAAAGGGTATGCATAGAATTTGATAAGAATATATCTAGAAATAAATTTTAACCCAAGGTCACCAAGTATATATTTATAAGATATCCAAAGTAAACTAAGGTATATTATATGTACAAAACCTTGTAATAAATTAAATAATTGTAAAATAAGATATATTCCATGATAGGGAGTACATATCCCAAAACGATAGGGGGATAAATATCATTTTAATGAATTTTAGGATTTAGATACAAAAGAGTTGTCACTTGAAAATATTAAAGAAAACCCCAAGAAAGTGGTTGTTATAATTATAAATACTATATAAAATTATTATAGAGGTTAAAATACCATAGAGATATGGTTTTATTGTAACACCCCAGGTAAATAAAGAATATGACATTTTCATATTTATCCATATTTGTGAATAAAATATTAATATGACTTTAAAGGGGACGATATGCTCGATGGCGTACCCAACACGCAATAATGAGTTTCTTGGGAATCTTACGTTGCACTCTAATAATAAAATAATATTATTTCAAATGGTAGTTAACATGTAGCCGTTGTATTGGCGGGAATGGATAAAAATAACTAAAATATGATTATATATGTTTTTTAATGTTTTTACATTTATCCAATAAAAGCTAAAGGCTTAAAATACGGAAAGAATTCAATTTTAGGCGTATATGCCCTAGTTTTCACTAAAGGTTCACTTATCGCCTTTTAATGGAGAACTGTCATTAAATATAGATTTTATCACCCTTATAAATTCTTTTGGACCAAATAAAACTCTTATTAAGAATCGGGACATCAAATTTTACTTTGTGTAATTTTTTGGTATTTTTCCGAAAAAGTTCATTTTTTTAATGAATAGTGTAAAATGTTGTGTTTTAATTCAAAACCTCTTTTTAATATAATTTATTTATATGATTAGATAATATTTTTAATTGGTTTTAAAGTGAAACTAGAAAATATTTTTACCATTAAATCCAATAGTGGTCGTTGGAATTAATTTCACTTTGAAATCAAACTTAAACTAGTGTCTATCTTTTGATACTTATTGTTTTATAAAAACACACTATTTGCTCTGACAACGGTAATTAATTATTAAATTAATTAATGTGACTAATATGTTTTGAATTTTGTAAAATGGACTTCATTTTTGAATTCGGAATATCAAATATAACTTAGGGTGAAGTTTTGGTATTTTTCTGAAAAACTCCAATTTTTTATGAATAGTGAAACCACTAAGTGGTAATCAAGCAAACTGAATTTTCAGTTAAATGAAAGTTTACCACTAATGTGTATTGAATTTTGAAAATCCGACATACATGGTTGTCATTAATATGTAAAATGTGGTTCAATGGGATGAAAATAATTTTTTGGTGAATAGTAACGTTTTTTCATTAATCGCGATTAGAGGTAATTAATGTAATTTAATGTAAAAATGATATTATAAAAATGTGAAAACACCATGACACTGGTCCTAACCTTAATTTATGAGTAATGGACGACCAAGACAATCCATGGGTCAACTTGGGGACCCCATGGAGCCATTTTGGTTGGGAAATGACATAAATAACTTTTTATTTAATGTAAAAGTAAAAATGACACAAACATGATATGTTTTACAAAAACAATTTTTACATGGGGTTATAAAGATCATATATTTCATTATAAATAGTCATTGGAAAGCTAAAAAGATTTCCTACATCATAGTATTTGTTTTATAATTTTTTGACATTAAATAAATTAAATTATTTATGACATCATAATGATGAAGCGATGACATCATTATCTGACGATTTAAATAAAATGAGAAGATAATGTAAACTCTATGACCTACACATGTCAAAAACTTATTTGATGGGTGTATTTAGAACCCTTATCACCTTATACACGAATTATATCAATGTGGGGCCTTTTAAAACCGAAACACATTTTCAAATAATGTAATATTTCTTACTTTCCAAAAGTGCCCCTCCTCTCCTCTTATAAAAGGCCCCCACCTCTACCTCATTTAACACACTCCTCAAGCCTTTGGCTCGGCCAAACCCTGCCCATTTACTCTCTACACATCACTCTCCTAATCATAGAGGATTACCTTTGGGCATAATCCTTTCAAAGGAAGCCTTTAGGCTCAAATCAAAAGGAGTTACAATTTTAAAGGTAATTCATTCCCTCATGTTCATTTGTTTTATTTTGCTTCTCCAACCCCCTAAACTCTTTTTATTTACTTCTTTTGTAACAAAACCAGTATCTTAAATATACTAGGTTGTTTTTATAAGATTTATTCGAGCTACACTCTCACACAACTACATCAAATGGTTAAAGAACATACAGTTTCTGTGGATGGCGAAATTCTGCCTCCCGAAATGATGATTGTTCAATACTCATTTAACACCTTCAAAGGTGGACATTATGATGTCACTATTTTTATATATGATATATAATATGTTTATGTTTTCCTTAATCTTATGTTTTTTTTCATTTTGGGCATACCTTTATGGTTTCCATTATGGGTAAACGCGATATCTTCATTTAAGGAAGTGCGGACTACCGCCCCCTCAAAGTGATTTGATTCGTTAAATACCATATGTGGGACGTATAAAGGATGGAACTATGATATTATATATGATATTATACTATAATTATAATATACCTTTATATCATTATTATTCCATTCTATAAAATACGAAATAGAAATGAAAGTAGCGTTCATGCTACGTACGGCTTACCGTCTCCATGAACGATGCATTTCATTTCTTACCTCTAAATGATTATGTAATTTTATAAATGCATGAACGTACTGGATATATATGACATATATGATATCTACATCATGAATACAATTCTGGATATAATAAACATTTGTCCACACGAATAACATGTAATTGTAAGAAGTCCACTTTCGACTTAGGAACCAAATATCGGCAAAACAAATATTATTAACTTAAATGATTACATAATGTTTATGACATGGTAATAAGTGATATAAAAGGAATAATGAACTTGAAAAAGGTTCTTAAGGAAGTAGAAATTAACTCAAGTTTATTATTTAGGAGATTAAAGAACGATCAAGTCAAGTCGGACCCGAGGTAAGGGATCCTACTCCTCTCTTTCTTTTTAAGTACACACTTTTATGTCATTCCTTTTAAAGCTCATCTTTCTTGTTATTGGGATGATCTTTTATATTAAACTTACTTTAATTTTTATGTTCATGTTATGAGAGACCCTATTCTCTCTCATCAATCCATTTTGGAAGTTTTGAGTGGCGCCGTTAGGCTGCCGAACTTTCATAAGAGATATAACCTCTCTCTTTATTTTTACGTACTCTCCTTTATGTCAATTCTTTTAAGCTCCTCTTTGTAATGTTGGGGGATGTTATATTATTTTCCTCTTGCTTTAAATTTTATTTTAATGTGATGACATACCCTATTTGATCTCATCAATCCATATTCAGAAGTTTTATGTGGCGCTGTTAGGCTGCCAAGTTTTCGTAAGGGATTTTTCATCTCACTTTTATTCCCGTGAGATTTATGCTACATTTTCCAAAAATTCCATTGAGTGGTGTATGTACTTCCCATTATTCTACTCTTTGTGTAATATACTTTCGTTTATGAGTATTTATATCAATGATCTATTGTCCTTATTTCATGGGGTGTATGTTTTGAAAGATACCCAAGTCGGTAAGGGAACCTTTCACCCTCCTCTTTTTTAAAAGACTTCTTTTGTTGGGTCTTTTAATTTAAATATTGTTATGTTGGGATATGTTCTCATATATCCTTATTGATGTAAATTTTATGTCCAGGTGATGATATGAACTTTTTATCTCTCATCAACTCATTTTGATGTGATGTCGTTAGGCTGTCAAGGGAACTTTTTAACCCAATTTCGATTTCTTTGGGTTCAAGATGTAGTCATTGAATATGTCATCCATTGAATATGTTTGAATGACCTTTTATTGTTTTACACTTAATATCCACTTATATTGGGTGTACTTATATTTGTCACACATATTCGTGAGATTTATTTGTCCTTAATTTAAGGATACCTTCTCTATAAGGGATTTCATCACATTTGACATTTCTATTGAGGGTTCATTGTTGTTATACACCAATTCACTCTTATATGGTGTATATACTGTCCTTTGGAGTATTATATCATGAATCCATTTATTCTCATGATATTATAAAGTTCTGACTAAATGTTATTCCTCAATTATTGTATTCAAGTGTCTCTAATTTTGGTAAAACCCCTTTAACCAAAATATCGTTTTAAATGTTTTAATTATTTGTTCTTATTAATATCCATGTTTTCAAAATGGTTTTAAGGATTTATTTATATGGATATTAATGGATTAAATTTTTAAGCTTCAAGGTGGTATGGGACACTTTGATTCAAAAATCTCTTTATTAAATGTTTTAAATGGTTTTCGAAATGGTTTCTTTTTGAATGGATTCATTATTTCAATATACTAAAATGTTATATTGTGATTGAAATGTGGAAATGTTATGTTTACTTTATGCATGTTTTATGTGATACATTTATGTTATGGTTCATGGGAATTGTTATGAAAACGGGTGGTTCCGTGATAAACTAAGGGCGGGTGAGCCCGATATAGCTCCCCAATGCATTGGGTAACACGAAGGAGTGAAACATTGAGGTTTCTCCAAAGAGATTTAGGGAATATACTGTGATGGGTATTCCAAAACGTAACCAAGAGGGTTACTCCCTACGTAAGAATTTTGTGAATGCCTTAAGTTACCTTTTGTGTCTTATGATTTCAATGATTTATTCATGATTTTATATGCCTATGTTTTCTGGGTAAAGTATGATTTCATTCTTATGTATACATGTACTCATGTTTCCTTTCCATATCTTTATATCCCTTACTGAGCTTTTTATGCTCATCCCATGTTTTTGAAATGTTTTTCATAGGTCAAGGGAAGGGTACATGATGTGATGATAGTGTCAAGGATATGTCAAGAAAGAATCTATGTTTTATTTTAAATATGTTTCCGTTGATGGGAAGAATGAATATTGTCTTTTATGTAACCACTTTGTTTAAATGTGGAATGTAATGCAAGTTTCATGATCTAATTCTCTAAAACACTAAACCTGAAAAGATCCTCAATGTGTAATCTTGTAATAACTCAAGATTAAGTAAGGTTTAAGATTGGGGCCTTATAGTTGGTATCAAAGGTCGGTTTAGAAAACTTTAGAGGTTAGGGTATTCTTTAAGCATAAGTGAAATTACCATAATGGTTAGGATTTCAGAAAGAGTCCTAGTTTTAGATAAAGTGAATGAGTAAGTATATCTTAGTGTTTATCTTACTCATTATTACATGATGGTTTTGTTGATATAATCACACTGACCTTTTTGGTTTTAGTAAATGGCTGGATCTAGCAGGCACCAAAGTGACAATGGGTTTGAAGGAAACTGTGGTGGTTCTTTGATTAAGAGACTGGATGAGATGGGGGATTCAATGAGGAATCTCATGGTTGTTCTAAACCAACTATCAAGGAGTCATGATCAACCACTTCAACCTTGGTCAGTTCTCTAATGCATCATGTACGGGATGGCCAACTCGATGTGGAAATTCAGGTAATAATTATTAAGGTAACCATTAGGGTTTATATGATCCTTACTTTTGAGGTAATTATGGGTTATTATATGTTATGATGGAAAATGAAAGGCATGAGATAAACTTGAGGGTAAAATATGTTATGATCATATTTGAAGATTTTATCTCATTTTGGGGAATGTTTTAAGAATTATATAGTTTTGGAAAAAGGACAACACGCAGACCGTGTGACATCCCATCGCGTCGGACAAAGCTGTGGGAATCAAACTCACGACCAAAGTGCGACTGTTATTTATCGCCTACCACTGGACTACGTGAAGTCCCTGGTTAGTTTGACTGATTCTTTCTAGTTATATGATTTTATGAATTAAGAGTAAGTTGATTTTGGGTTATTTATGAAAATGATTAACCTATCATGGAGGATATGTGATTAGGTTAATTACCTTTCAATACGAGACTTTAGGAGCAACTAATGTTGTTTGGAGATAAATGTTACGATTTAATCCTTCAAATATTTGGGTTTCAATCTTATTTTGGTTTACTTTGAAGAATTTTATGGACAAATTGATTATAGAATGGTCCTCGTTGAACTTTGGGTTTTGTTGGACAAATTTTGAGATTAAGAATAGATTTTCTTTTTATAAAGGGTTATCCTTTTCTGGATTATCTGATCATGTAGTAACCTTTTTTGTTTTAGTTTTGGTTATGGTTTGAAGACATGTGAAATGTATAGTTTTTTTTTTGTGGATTAGGTGCTCGTCTATAAGTTTTTTATAGTACTCATAATGCGAACAAGTCTCCCTAAATACTCGTCTTTTGGAAAAAAAATATGAGTTTGATTAAGGAATCCAGAAAACCTTGAAAGTCAACATGATAAGTGATTATGTTTCCTTATGAATAAATTCCTCAATAAAAAGTAACTTAACACGAAAATGTTGTCTATTAGCTTTTCGTACTGGGGAATCGAATACCGTTTAACCCATCACAAGTTTCTGATTTTCTCATTGTTAACTTTCTCCTAGACATGTTTACTATCACTCTCCCTCAAGAACATGACCCTTTGCTTTTTCTTCCATGTCCATGTTTTTCTACATGGAATCCTTGTATGGGTTAACTCGGGTGACCTTTTTACTTATCTTTCTTTATTTTAAAGTGATTTTTTTACCGACTCTTGTTCTGATGTGGGACGTTCAAGGATGTTTCCAAGCTCAATTTTAAAAATTGCGAGGACGCAATTACCAAAAGGGGGGAAGGATGTAACACCCCAGGTAAATAAAGAATATGAAATTTTCATATTTATCCATATTTTTTAATAAAATATTAATATGACTTTAAAGGGGACGCTATGCTCGATGGCGTACCCAACACACAACAACGAGTTTCTTGGGAATCTTACGTTGCACTCTAATAATAAAATAATATTATTTCAAATAGTAGTTAACATGTAGCTGTTGTATTGGCGGTAATGGAAAGAAATAACTAAAATATGATTATATATGTTTTTTAATGTTTTTACATTTATCCAATAAAAGCTAAAGGCTTAAAATACGAAAAGAATTCAATTTTAGGCGTATATGCCCTAGTTTTCACTAAAGGTTCACTTATCGCCTTTTAATGGAGAACTGTCATTAAATATAGTTTTGATCACTCTTATACATTCTTTTGGACCAAATAAAACTCTTATTAAGAATCGGGACATCAAATTTTACTTTGTGTAATTTTTTGGTATTTTTCCGATAAAGTTCATTTTTTAATGAATAGTGTAAAATGTTGTGTTTTAATTCAAAACCTATTTTTAATCTAATTTATTTATATGATTAGATAATATTTTGAATTGGTTTTAGAGTTAAATTAGAAAATATTTTTACCATTAAATCCAATAGTTGTCGTTGAAATTAATTTCACTTTGAAATCAGACTTAAACTAGTGTCAATCTTTTGATACTTATTGTTTTATAAAAACACGCTATTTGCTCTGACAGCGGGAATTAATTATTAAATTAATTAATGTGACTAATATGATTTTAATTTTGTAAAACGGACTTCATTTTTGAATTCGTAATAACAAATATAGCTTAGGGTGAAGTTTTGGTATTTCTCTGAAAAACTCCAATTTTTGATGAATAGTGAAACCACTAAGTGGTAATCAAGCAAACTGATTTTTCAGTTAAATGAAATTTTACCACTAATGTGTATTGAATTTTGAAAATCCGACATACATGGTTGCCATTATTATGTAAAATTTGGTTCAATGGGATGAAAATAATATTTTGGTGAATAGTAACTTTTTTTCATTAATCGCGATTAGAGGTAATTAGTTTAATTTAATGTAAAAATGATATTATAAAAATGTGAAAACCCCATGACACTTGTCTTAACCTTATTGGATGAGTAATGTCCGACCAAGACAATCCATGGGTCAACTTGGGGACCCCATGGAGCCATTTTGGTTGGGAAATGACATAAATAACTTTTTATTTAATGTAAAAGTAAAAATGACACAAACATGATATGTTTTACGAAAACAATTTTTACATGGGGTTATAAAGATCGGAGTTTTGATTATAAATAGTCATTGGAAAGACAAAACGATTTCCTACATCATAGTATTTGTTTTATAATTTTTAGAAATTATATAAATTAAATTATTTATGACATCATAATGATGCAGCGATGACATCATTATCTGACGATTTAAATAAAATGAGAAGATAATGTAAACTCTATAACCTACACATGTCCAAAACTTATTGGATGGGTGGATTGAGAACTCTTATCACCTTATACACTAATTATATCAATTTGGGACCTTTTAAAACAGAAACACATTTTCAAATAAAGTAATATTTCTTACTTTCCAAAAGTGCCCCTCCTCTCCTCTTATAAAAGGCCCCCAACTCTACCTCATCTCACACACTCCTCAAGCCTTTGGCTCGGCCAAACGCTTCCCATTTACTCTCTCCACATCCCTCTCCTCATCATAGAGGATTCCCTTTGGGCATAATTTTTTCAAAGGAAGCCTTTAGGCTCAAATCAAAAGGATTTACACTTTTAAATGTAATTCATTCCCTCATGTTCATTTGTTTTATTTTGCTTCTCCAACCCCATAAACTATTTTTATTTACTTCTTTTGTAACAACACCAGTATCTTCAATATACTAGGTTGTTTTTATAAGATTTATTCGAGCTACACTCTCACAATACTATATCAAATGGTTAAGGAACATACGGTTTCTGTGGATGGAGAAATTCTGCCTCCCGAAATGATGATTGTTCAATACTCGTTTAACACCTTCAAAGGTGGACATTATGATATCACTATTTTTATATATGATATATAATATGTTTATGTTTTACTTAATCTTCTGTTTTTTTCATTTTGGGAATACCTTTATGGTTTCCATTATGGGTAAACGCGATATCTTCATTTAAGGAAGTGCGGACTACCGCCCCCTCAAAGTGATTTGATTCGTTAAATACCATATGTGGGACGTATAAAGAATGGAACTATGATATTATATATTATATTATACTGGAATTATAATATACCTTTATATAATTATTATTCCATTCTATAAAATACGAAATAGAAATGAAAGTAGCGTTCATGCGTACGTACGGCTTACCGTCTCCATGAACGGTGCATTTCATTTCTTACCTCTAAATGATTATGTAATGTTATAAATGCATGAATGTACTGTATATATATTACATATATGATATCTACATAATTAATAAAATTCTGGATATAATAAACATTTGGCCACACGAACAACATGTAATTGTAAGAAGTCCACTTTCGACTTAGGAACCAAATATCGGCAAAAAAAATATTATTAACTTAAATGATTACATAATGTTTATGACATGGTAATAAGTGATATAAAAGGAATAATGAACTTGAAAAAGGTTCTTAAGGAAGTAGAAATTAACTCAAGTTTATTATTCAGGAGATTAAAGAACGATCGAGTCAAGTCGGACCCGAGGTAAGGGATCCTACTCCTCTCTTTCTTTTTAAGTACACACTTTTATGTCATTCCTTTTAAAGCTCATCTTTCTTATTATTGGGATGATATTTTATATTAAACTTATTTTAATTTTTATGTTCATGTTATGAGAGACCCTATTCTCTCTCATCAATCCATTTTGGAAGTTTTGAGTGGTGTCGTTAGGCTGCCGAACTTTCGTAAGAGATCTAACCTCTCTCTTTCTTTTTACGTACTCTCCTTTATGTCACTTATTTTAAGCTATTCTTTGTAATGTTGGGGGATGTTATATTATTTTCCTATTTCTGTAAATTTTATTTTAATGTGATGAGATACCCTATTTGATCTCATCAATCCATATTCGGAAGTTTTATGTGGCGTCGTTAGGCTGCTGAGTTTTCGTAAGGGATTTTTCATCTCACTTTTATTCTCGTGAGATTTATGCTACATTTTCCACAAATTCCATTGAGTGGTGTATGTACTGCCCATTATTCTAATCTTTCTGTAATATAATTTCTTTTATTAGTATTTAAATCAGTGATCTATTGTCCTTCTTTCATGGGGTGTATGTTTTGAAAGATACCCAAGTCGGTAAGGGAACCTTTCACCCTCCTCTTTTTTAAAAGACTTCTTTTGTTGGGTCTTTTAATTTACATATTTTTATATTGGGATATGTTATCATATATCCTTATTGATGTAAATTTTATTTCCAAGTTATGAGATACACTTTTTATCTCTCATCAACTCATTTTGATGTGATGCCGTTAGGCTGTCAAGGGAACTTTTTAACCCAATTTTGATTTCTTTGGGTTCAAGATGTAGTCATTGAATATGTCATCCATTTAATATGTGTGAATGACCTTTTATTGGTTTACACTTAATATCCACTTATATTGGGTGTACTTATATTTGTCACACATATTTGTGAGATTGATTTGTCCTTAATTTAAGGATACCTTCTCTATAAGGGATTTCATCACATTTGACATTTCTATTGAGGGTACATTGTTGTTATGCACCGATTCACTCTTATATGGTGTATATACTGTCCTTTGGAGTATTATATCATGAATCCATTTATTCTCATGATATTATAAAGTTATGACTAAATGTTATTCCTCAATTATTGTATTCAAGTGTCTCTAATTTTGGTAAAACCCCTTTAACCAAAATATCGTTTTAAATATTTTAATTATTTGTTCTTATTAATATCCATGTTTTCAAAATGGAATTAAGGATTTATTTATATGGATACTAATGGTTTAAAATTTTAAGCTTCATGGTGTTATGGGACACTTTGACTCAAAAATCTCTTTATTAAATGTTTTAAATGGTTTTGGAAATGGTTTCTTTTTGAATGGATTCATTATTTCAATATAATAAAATGTTATATTGTGATTGAAATGTGGAAATGTTATGTTTCCTTTATGCGTGTTTTATGTGATACATTTATGTTATGGTTCTTGGGCATTGTTATGAAAACGGGTGGTTTCGTGATAAACTAAGGGCGGGTGAGCCCGATATAGCTCTCCAATGCATTGGGTAACGCGAAGGAGTGAAACATTGAGGTTTCTCCGAAGAGATTTAGGGAATATACTGTGATGGGTATTCCAAAACGTAACCAAGAGGGTTACTCCCTACGTAAGAATGTTGTGAATGCCTCAAGTTACCTTTTGTGTCTTATGATTTCTATGATTTATTCATGATTTTCTATGCCTATGTTTTATGGGTAAAGTATGATTTCATTCTTATGTATACATGTACTCATGTTTCCTTTCCATATCTTTATATCCCTTACTGAGCTTTTTATGCTCATCCCAAGTTTTTGAAATGTTTTTCACAGGTCAAGGGAAGGGTACATGATGTGATGATAGTGTCAAGGATATGTCAAGAAAGAATCCATGTTTTATTTTAAATATGTTTCCGTTGATGGGAAGAATGAATACTGTCTTTTATGTAACCACTTTGTTTAAACGTGGAATGTAATGCAGGTTTCATGATCTAATTCTCTAAAAATCTAAACCTGAAAAGATCCTCAATGTATAATCTTGTAATAACTCAAGATTAAGTAAGGTTTAAGGCTGGGGCCTTATATTTATAGTCACCTAGGATGATGTGTCATGAACCAACCTAAGAATACCTTATTTCTAATACCCAAGATAGCTCGATACATAGCTCAAAGTTCATTATTTATCACCACAGGCTAGAAACTAGGGTTGGGGAACCCCATACACAATGGTGGGAATAATTTATCCTAATAAAGAAATAAAAAAATGACTACTAAACATTAGTTATATTTAATCATTCCATTAGTTAATAAATCATACACATTGGAAATAAGAAGTTTCATAAATTAGAAAAATGAAGCACAATCTTGTAAACATAACTCATAATAAGAAACTGAAAACTAAACCCAATACATAGGTTGGTTCATGAAAAAATAAAATCAAAAATCATTCTTGATCACAATGATTTGTAAACTAGTGTAAATGCATCATATATACAATGGTGGGGTTTATTTAACAAGATAAAAAACAAAAAAAATAAGGTACTACAACCTGGTAGAAAAGTATAAATATTCTATAAGCCATGGAATATTCCAATGAGATATAATAATTTCTATGAAATAAATAAAACAAATAATAATCATGAAATCTTAACTCATAAACAATAAACAAGTCCAATAACCACATCCAAAATATATTTATGTCAATATGAATAAACCATAAATACAATTCCAATATAAAAAAAATAAAACTATATAAGAAGTTACAAAATGGTATAATACAATAGAATCACGAAATACCAGACTGAAGCAATACCAACGTTTCCCATCTCTATATTACAAGCATACCAAGACCAAAGGGTCGTCTTATATATACCTATAAGAATATGTAAAACCTATAATATGATTGGTGTGTGAGTAAATTCCTAGTAGGTATCCTCCCAACACCCCATGTATAAAATTTAAAAATAAATACATCTCATGATAGTTTGAAATAAAACTATAAATTTAATCTATTTTCTTTTATTTAAATACAATAGTATGATATAACTACTTAAAACCACTCAATTTAAAATATAGTAGTTACATATTTGAAAATAAAATGGCACTTTTTAATTTTAAATTATATGGAAACATTTTATATGATAAGAAATTTTAAAACATTACTTTGAAACTAGCCCTTAATAAAAAAAATTGAGTAAAAATCCAATCTTTTGTAACCCGTTTTATATTAAAAAAATAAAATTAATTTTAATTTTTTAAAATAGAAAACCCAGTGAAAATAAATAATAAATATAATAATAATAATAATAAAGAATTATTTTGAGATAATTGTAACTCAACTATTATGGAAATTAAATAATTACAAAAGCCATAATATAATCAAGAACGGATAATCATGAGAATACCTGGGATATTTGGAAACTATCTAGCATAAAACTAAATAAAATAAATCCTATTGGAACCTAATGAAATCTAATCACCCTAATACTTTCCCCTACACTAGTTACCCTAACTAAGATGAAACCACATCTAACTGGACTATAATCCCAGTTTGGGTCCACTCTCTAGAGATAAATCATTAATTACTGTAGTATGTGGACCCAAATACCCACCTAGATACCCTTAATTCTATATTATATATAAAATGAAGGAGAATAATAAAAATCAACCAATAATAAATAATACTAAATAACAATCCTAATGCATCCCTACCTTTAAACACCCTTTGTAGAAATAGCCCCTTCTTCATTAATATCAACACATAGAATTTAAATAAAAACCACATTCCCCATTTAGGTAAAGTAAAATACTTTCAAATTTTACATAAATAATGAGGGGAAGCACATAAAGGGTAATTTTAGATTAAAAAATCTTTTTAGAATGTGTTAAATATGATTTTCAAACATCTTTTAAGAAATAAATTTCTAAAATCATATTTTAAAATCAAATCACAATAACACCATCAATGTAACTGACATAATAAATGTAACGTAAAGAAAAATTTTGAAAGAAACGAAAACCGATTTTTTTAAAATATTTATTTAAAACAAAAATAATTTTTCCCTGAAAACAATTTAAAATTCATACATCTATTAAATCATAAAATTATTTCGAAAATATCCTCTAAATAATGTTATAAATTACATTCATTACATAGTTAAATTATTTGAAAATCAAGGTCTCAAAAAAACATTAAAAAAATTCATACATGTCAGGTTCAAGAGAAAATCATAATATTCTTACTTGATATCTATAAATACACTAATTCCCATTATTTAATCTTTTAAAATATGTAATAAAAATAAGACATAATTTTTTGATCTAAATTTAACTTTTCATGTATGAAGAAACCCACATCAATCTATCTCTTCAATTAAGAATGATACTAATACTCAATAGTAGTCAATAGGAACCCCTATATATTGATCACAAGACATAAATCAAGAAAACACCAAGTTAATATTGATTCGAAACTAACCCTAGATCTCTATGAACATTATTGGGAATGAAGAGATGCGGAAATGAAGGATAAGTGAGGAGAATGTCTAGACCAATTTACCTTGAATAATCACCATCAAAAAATGAAAAAATTACATATAATTAATCCCAGAGGGAGTGTTAAAGAGGGGGGAATTTGATGTACATTTTAGATTCAAATGTTAGGCAAGTATGGTAAAGAGATTAAATATAAGGATGGAAATAATGTTAAAATATTAATTTTTAATAATCTAGAAGCCTGCATGATTTAGTGGCATGGTTTTCTAATTTGTGTGGGAAACACTCTAATTGTTTTGGCAATGTCACATGGTTTTTTGCCTCATGGTTTAACAAATCGTTCATCAAATGTGTGAACCCTTGTAAGAAAATCAATATGATTTTCATAGTTATGTCACATGGTTTTTAATAATAATGTACAAAGCGAGCGACATGAAAAGATCCCTCATTTCCTTCTAATTTAAATTAAAATGAACCAAAATAAATATATGTGGATAAAAACTAATTAATAAATAAAATAACAGGGGAACAATATCTGGGTGTGAGATGGTGACTCATTATTAGTTGATAACGATGATCCCTTATCCAATACGGAAGTCGTAAGTAGCTCAAATGTTTCAAATTGGAATGAAGCTAAAAGTTCTAAAATGGATTACACTTTCCAAAACCAATTATGGTTTTGGTTAATCCTTAAATGGATGTTTATATTATTGTTTCAAATTAGTATTCAATAAGAAACATGATGTGTATGGTAAATTTGGTACCTAAAAAGAAAATTTGGTTTCTAAAGGGTTTAAATAATGCCTTGGAATAGAATATGATGAATCCTCTTCAAAAGTTTATATACTAAAATACATCATAATTATACATTACATAGTATCTTATCATGATTATTAAATTTTAAAAAAAAATAAATTAAATTTATTTAATAGGAACCTTGTGAAAGATGTCTATATGACTCAACTTGAAGGATATGTGAATCCAAAGGGTGTTAATAAGATAATAAATTTGTAGTGGAAATTTAATGGGTTAAACAAAGAATTGAGATAATAGAAAAAAATTAATTAATCCATAAGAAAATTTTTATTCCTAGTATTATATGTTTGTGATATATTACTGATGGTAAATGAGATGCCAATATTATAATCTACTAAAACATGGTTAAAGAAAGGATTCTTGATGATAGAATTTTGTAAAGTAACCTACACTCTTGGGATAAAGATCCATCATAATAGATATAAGAGATATCTTTGACTAAGTTAAGGTACATAAATTTACAAGATAATAATGATATTTAGTATAGAACAATCTAATAAGGGATTGTTTCTAGTGTCACAAAGTATAAATATCTCTAAAAAATATGTCCTTATAGACAAAAAGTGAGAGACATAGTGTGATCATGATTCCATATGCATCAAGAATATGATATGTCATATATTTTACAATATTTACCAATCTTGATTTTTCTTATATCTTGAGCATGGTAATAGAATTTCAAATAAACCAAGGAGAGTTGCATTGGATGATTGTTAATACTATCTATAAGTATCTAAGGTGTATTCAGGATAAATTTCTTATTTCTGGAAGAGATTAGGAACTAGTCATATGGGTATATATAGATGTTAGTTTCCAATTATAATATAATGAACTGAAATCATAATAGATATAGGTGTTCTATTTTAACTATTGAGTTATGAGATAGAATAGCTAAATGTTTCCAGTGGTTATAAATTCCACATCAGAGTCCAAGTATATTGTAGCTCCTGATGCAACTAATGAAGTAGTTTTCATATAAACAAATTTATAGGATCTTTACTTTGTTCCTATTAGTAAATTTTTTATCACATTTTATTTTTATAATATTATAGTGGTGGTCCTATCCAAGTAGTAAAGGTCACATTAACATATAAATAATGTTCTACAAAAATATCCCCACTTTAGGGATTTTCTCATATGGGTGAGGTCATAGTATGTAGGTTTTCATGAAAGAGAATATAAAAACCCCATTGACTAGTTAATTATTTTATAAGAATAATTAATGTCATGTGAGAGCTAGTATACTAAAATTTGTTTGGTGTTATCTCTATTGTAAGTGTCAGTTTTTTGGAGTTTGTCCCCCTGAACCAACATACACTGTGCTTTTTATTATATATATATTTCAATTACCCTAATATTAACAAATAAATTATCACATTATGAGTTCTATTGAGCACAAAACTAATGTGATAATATACTTATAGTATTTGTCACATAGAAAGTTTATAGTGGTTCTCTGTTATAATGAGAACCTTGAAATGCTATGATGATTTTATTAAATATATTTCTTATGGTCAAAAGAAATCTATCTAATTGGATATAAAGGATATTTTACTATTAGTCTATGGTGGATCATAATGCATTGAGACTATTTCTCAAAATTTGCACACTTGGTAATCTCTAAGATAGGTGGTTTTGGGGGGAAACCTGGAAATAAAAATTATTCATGTTGTGTGTGTCACAATATATTCTTATATATGGATGTGTGTATTAGTCCTTATACTTAATTTTGTTATAAATATATATTATGAATCATGTATTTTGATGTATTTTCTATAACCATGATGACATATTCTCATAGTGAATGAATATAATTTGGGTATGTCATTAGTGATATAAAATTAATATATTAGATAGGATATGTCCCTTCCAAGATGAGATGATAATATATCATGCCATTTATATTGAAATGGAATTGTCAAATTAATTCCATGTCTGTGTTTTTATTTTTAACAAGTTCGTTTCAGGTAATCAAAGAAATACATATCAATCATATATGTTTATTACAAGATAATGTAACCTTATTGATGAGATATCAAGAAAAATGGATTATATTACATAGTAAGAGTTCGTATGTGGTTATTATCATTGCGAAATTTCCATATTTTTTTATAGGTTCTTTAGGGTATTCTCTGATCTTCAACTTTAGGAATAAACTTCCAAATTTGACTAAGAAATAGGCCAAGAGGGTGACACGCTATGTTTATTCAAAATCTTATTTAAATTCTATTTGAATTTAATATAGGAATAATTATTATTCTCAAGATTGAGGAATAATTATTATTCTAGTTATATTAATCACATCAATTTAATCACTAGTTATTTGATTTGTGAATGTATGTGAGCATAATAATAATAAATATTTATTTATCAGTTAATGAATACAATATTTGTCTATTTACTTATTGAATGAATAATATTATGATATTTACATAAAATAAATATATATTTTTCTTATTTGGATAAATTCTTGGGATGATAGAAAAGTTTAGTTAAGGGCTGGTTGGAAATGGTATATTTTATTTAAGATCATTTAAATAAATATTGATTTATTTATTTAACAATTATTATTTAAATATCAATGATTTATTTTATGTCATGGTATATAAAAAATTTATTATTGTTATTATTATTATTATTTAACATGGGGTTTAATTAGATTTTATAATTAGATAAGGTCTTACGTGTAGTTATTAATTATCTAACCCTTTATATATAATACAACATATATCTTATCTAGGGTTATATGAGAATTATTATTTATAATTATATTCTCTCAAAAAAATTCTATTAAGACCAAATAGAATATATCAAGAACACTCTTAACAACAAGAGATGATCCTACACCCCCTCCCTCCCAAGACCAGTTGAATAAAAAATAATTCTTCAATACTAAAGGATTTCTTGTTGTGATCAATGGATAATGTTTTAGGATGATTGGTACTTTTGCACTAGAACCCAAATATCCTTAAACCACATTCTGATATTTAAGGAGCACATATAAATATTTCTAGTGGAATTCTACTTTGAGTTATTTATCATTATGACAACATGAGAATAACATCATCAAAATTTATCATCAATGATCAATGAATCATCAAGGAGATGTAATTATATTTTAAATAAAATATAAATCATATGTGAAAATATCCTCTCTATGAATATATTGAGGTAACATTTTTCTAATTCCGAGGACTTATCTAGTAGAACCAACAAAAAACATTGTTTTCCATGAGCCCAACTAATTCTATTATATATTAAAACCTTCAAATAATAGCCATGTTTTTAGTGAAATTTAGTAAAAATAACATTCCTTTTAAAAATAAAAAAAATCAACCATTTTTTCATATAATCCATGATTTGGTTTGTATTATGTGAAAACACATTCCAAGAGAAATCATGTACATTTTTCTTTGGTAATAAAATTTTAGAGAATGGCCCTCAAAATTCCTAATTTTGATATGACAACGTAGTTTTCCTCATCTACATCATGGTTTTATTTTCAAAAATCACATTTTTATAAAACCCACTCTCATTTTAAACAAAAATCGCCTTCCAATTTTAAAATTTTTATAATCATTTATTTTTTATAATCATTTTCAATTCCAATTTTTAAATAATTATAACATTGTTTTATAACATTAAAAAAATAATATTCATTTTTTCCATAAAATGGGTTATAATTGTGGAAAAATTGAAAAACTTCCATCTTTTTCATAAATCCATCCTGATTCTATAAAACACTCATTTTCCTTTTTTCATATATTTAAAACATCAATCCAAATGATATAGAAGTGGATCTGATGTAATTTAAGAATTTTATAATGTAAAACCATATCCAAATATAAAATAATCAATCAAAAATCCCAATTTTTTCAATGATTTATCTATTCTTTTTGTGTTAAATAAATATAAATAAAGAATATAATTTTTATATTTAATTGGTTTGTCAAAAATATTCTAAAATAGATTAGTAGATATCCTTGAGAAGACTTCAATGAATTCCTTACTTCAAGGTTATCCATGGGTTATACAAAATCTTTTAATACATGGAAATGTTCTCCTCTTCCTCATGGTCCACAAAAACCTTTGTTAAGAGAGAGAAGGAGATGTTTTATCAACAAATAAACTTTAAGAGGGGGTGAATAGAAATTTTAAATATTTAATTGAACAAAGTAAAACATAAAAACACTAAAAATAATATTTTGTAGATATCATGTATCACTAAATATATTAAATATTATAATGTATAAAAATTTTAAAAAATATTTCAAAGTATTAAACACATTCCTAAATAGCGTAAATTCCTTAAGAATTTGTTATAGTAAAAAAATAATAGAGTGAGTAAATAATTTAAATAGTCGTTTTATACTATAAATTCAAAAGAAAATAAAAAATATTAAGAGTATAATCAAGTTATTACACCTTAAAACATATTTTATTTTGATCCAATGGTACATGATGTTATATACCTATATATGGATACACTTAGCTCAAAGAAATAACTTCCATGAACAAATATCATATACAGAAAGTCCTCAACCATAGTAATTCATTGATCAAAAATATCTATATAATAGAAAAACTATTTTAAAGAATGTTTATCATGACTGTAAAAAATAAATACATAGGAGTCATAAAATAGAATTACAAAAATGTAGAAGGAAAACAAGATCTCAAAGAATCGTAGTTTTTTTGATAAAAAATTGGTATTTTTCATTACAATCCCCCACTATTTATAAGTAACCAGAAATATAAATGTTGTGCATGCTTCTTCATAGGTATTGGATAAAAATTTTCTTTTAATTTTTCATTGATATTCTTAGGATTATTTGTTTAAGATTGAAATATTTCAAAAGGCATTTAGATTAGATTTTTCCATTTTTATTTAAAGACACTTCGTTAAATTATAGAGTCTTATCATCAATTTTTAATAAGTTGATAACTCAATAGGAGTAAAATACATAATATGTTAAATAAAATTGATAAATTCTATGTTTCCCAGTGCAAGATGGGTTACACATGTGATAATGATTGATCAATGACATGTGTTGATGTGAATATATTTATATATCAGAGGTAATCCATGAATCTCTTAATAATTAGATATACTCTAGTTATTATATTTTTCTTTAAATCTATATAGTTAGGCACTATAGATGGTAACATCATCAAAGAAGTCAGGGGGTGTTTGTGATATTGGGATCAGGACCCTGAGAGGGGATTTCTGTATATATCTATCAAAGAAAACATAACCCACATATTTCAATGAAATATATCAGGACACATCATACCTTTTAAGGTCATGTGACAAGGACCATAATGGTCCCTTTAAAGGTCATTCATATATGACTACTGGCTACTAGGATAAAGGTTCCAAACAATGATTGGTTTGGTACTTAAGAATGATTGAACCTTTCTGATTGGTATCAAAAGGAATATAACCCAATTATGATGGGTTTGTTCATGGGGAATATAGATATGTGAGGAATGTCATTGGATTGGATGTGGATATATGATACACTGAGTATATCATATTGAATATGGCCCAAATAAGAATGTTACAGAAATTATCTATGGGGATATGGACCAATGATGTGGTTATTATTTTATCATGAATATGTCCCAATAAAGAGATGATGGTTTTGGAATGTACCATAAAATTTAATATCATGCATTAAGGAAACTATCATTTAGTTTTACATCATGTGATTGGGAAATTTTGATATAGTTTTATCCCATGTGACTATGATTTTTGTGTAATAAATGAGGTGACCATATAGGATTGAGTTGGGATTATTCAATGGACTTACCATTAGTTCCAAACATGATCAATGAGTTAAGTGAAGAAAATAATATTTTAGTCATACACCTATTTATAAGCCTATTATTATATTGATCTTCAATTATAATTTGGTTTCCACCAAGCACCCAGGCTGATGAGTTTTTGACATAGATAATCATTGTTGGGATACATGGTCTAGGTAAAGTCTCATTGGTATTCCCCAGGTTAAAATCTTTGTTATCAAGGGATTACTTGACTATGACTACCAGAGGGGATCTACCTATTTGGGGTTCTCAAGAGAAACATTTTATCAAGGTAATACATGGTTGAATGGCTATGTGATAGTGTAAATTACCTAATAATATATGATTGAGAATACTTAGAGAAGGCCAAAATTTTCCTTCATGACTTTTCCTCAATAAAATAAATCGAAAAAGGATTTTGAAAGGGTTTTCCCTGTAGAGACAATCCTGATGGATGACATGACATGAGAGAGATCTTAACCCATCTAAAACCAAATATTCATTTCATATCATAAATGGGATGAAAAAACAATACATATATACGAATTGATATGAGGTGGGGCTTGGATATAATTTAAGGGGATCATTCTTCATAGTAGACTCATGGCAAAGGTTATCTCACCTAGTTGGATTGCGGTAGTGGTCATCCTGCAAGAGGAACTTGTGAAGGAGAAGAGTCCACTAGGGATCCATGTTGAGGATATAAATCTACATATAAATTTCATGAGGAAGGTTATTTTTATAGTAATTACATGAGGAGGAGGATTCATGTGGTAACTGAGAGGTAAAGCTTATCTGTATGGTAGAAAAATGGGAAGATTTCCCACATGGTGGGGATTCAAGTAGAGTGTTTTTATGTGGTTGTTGTGAGTGTAAAGAGTTCATGGAATAGTAGTTCCATGCAGTTTTATTTTGTAAAAACCTTTAATTAAGATATATTATGGAAAATATAACATCACAATATTTACTCCTAGATTCTATGGGCCTCAAAATTACCTTTGGGTTTCTTTGAGGACTCTCGAGATGAATTCTATACTCTCATTATTTCTTTCTTCTCAATTACATAAAAAATAATTTATGTGTAGCATATCCCATGTGTATATTTTAAAAATGGAAACTATGGTTTTATGGTAATTGATTACGTAAATTTCCTTTTTTAATGGGAGGTCGTGAGGTAAGGAGTTCGCGATCTTGTGGTTTTTTCACCAAATGTATACTTTTGAGAGATACCCACATATTTAGTGAGTGGTTTCAAAGGATACCAACTTAGAACCACATGGTTATAAATTAGGAATAATCATATATATGATAATTGAGAGGACATTTCAGTTCCCTCCTCATAAGTAATTGGTAAGTATATAGTAAAGGGGGTATCTATCTCGGAACCATGTTGTAAGTAGATGGTTACACTATGTTGATTTGTCTTAGATACATTTTGTAGGAATAAGACCACTTACTTTTCAATTTCATAAATTTATTTTAAATTAATTAGAATAAAAAATTCCCCTCTCATTGAATGGGAATGAATATGGAGAAATTTTGAGGAAGTAACCATATCTAGTGTTATAACCACATGCTTTTTTTGAAATTTCATAATCCATGTATAATTTATGCATGGTACTCAAATATTCATGGAGAATTTTATAAATAAAGAATACCCCCCCCCCAAATTATTCTTAAATTTTTCTTGTAGAACTCTTTTCCCATGTAAATTATGATCTTCTCACTAGAAATTGTTTACTTTCCCCAGGATCATAAAAATTACATGAGCTCAGTAAACAATTTCATGAATTTATGTGGTTACCGTGTCATACACTTCATAACTATGCAGTGTTTTAACCTCTATTTTGTTACCTAGTTGTGAGTTTGATTACCAAATGATGTTTGATCACCTGTGTGGATAAGACATGAAAAGTTTTAATCTACAAATTTTTTATACTTTTTAACCTTTTTCTTTTTATTATTTTCAAAAAAAGGCCATTAATGAAAGGAGAATATTCATTGACAAAAAAATAAATTAAAATACTAGATACCATGGAATTCCTCATAATGAAACCTTAAATAATCTTCTCACCCTAGAATATCTGGATTAACCAATATCTAACAAACTATCTATGTAAGAATTTGGTCTTGAGGATGAAATATTTATCCATGTGCATGATTAAATAGAAAATTTTCATGGTTCATATCTTATCTAATTCATATCCAATAACATACCTCCCTTTATGGTCATATTATCCCATAGGCTAGTCATGGGATCCCAAACATACTCAATATATCCCTGTTAACTGAAAAATAGAAAATATAAATATGAATATCCCATTGCTTATAATTATTTGTGTATTTTCACTATTTCCATGAATATTAAAAGTAGGTAATGGAGTCTGAAGTGGTATTTTTTCTTGGTTTATAGCATTTATAATGAGTGGAACTAAGCCTTTTGGTTCCACAAAATCTATACAAAATTCACCAAACTATTATAGATAGTTGTTATGTATGAAGTGGTATATATATCTAATTTTTTGATGTATTAACCATATAATATTCTCCTAGAGTTTTTTAGGAACCAAAACCTTACATTTAACACATGGTGAGGTGGAATCGTATTATGGTATGTTCATCATCTAGGGAAATCTCAATCCTATAAATCTTATATGATGAATTTATTCATGGGACTAGTGATTTGGATGATTGAAAAGAAACTTAGCCTCTGGTGAGTGGATTATAGGTTAGAGAATAGAGGGACTAAAAAAATTCCCTTTATTTAGGATTTATTATTTCTATTGTGGAATGAAAGTTATCATCCTCTAACCCAATGATCTGAAGTATGATGTCTGGTGCTTGAAGTTCTTTTATACCCATAAAGGTAGGAACATCATGGGCATATATTAAGACATCCTGGAGGAGTTTTATCATACTTCATGGGGGTATGTATTTTATTTATCCATGTCCCCCATATTTATAATGGAAGTATTTCTAGCCATATTCTTGAGTGGATGTTACTTCCCTACTGAAGATTCTCACTCAGTCATTAGGATTGGTACCTCTGTAATGTAGGTGGTGATAGCTTAAGGAAAACAAGTTAATCTAGTGGTACTAATTCTTACAAGGATATAAAATATATTGGTCCATTTAAGAGATAAGATTACCCCATAATGGATTAGTGGTCCATTTCAATTATTATATTCTTGGGTGGCTAAAAAAATTTGATATTATGGGTATCAGTATAGGGAAAAAATCCCTCAATTTTCATCTCATATAAGGATACTCAACAGTGTTCGAATTCATCCAATTTATTTGGACCTCCAATAAGTTTCCAAAATTCTAAGTAATCTTCCATTTTTAACATTTATTCCCTAAAATTCATCTTTTAATAGAATCATTGATAATGGAATATAAAACAAGGAGGAATGAAATTTTATTATCTCTTTTCATGATGGGGTCTTAGTGGAATGGATATATGAGTTGATTATATATAAACCCAATTACCCCAAATAGATTCACATTGCAGTTTGGATACCTACAAAGTTTGTCCTTGATTACATTCAATGGAGTTATAAGTGAGTGGTATTAGTCTATCACCCACTATATTTTTATGATTCTAGAGTAATAAAATACAAATGTTGAGATTACACTACCACCCACTAGCACCTCAATAATCCTATTCTAGGATTATTCAATGGAATGGAAGACACATTACCTCAACGGTATGTTGGGACAACTACTACTATGGGTATGAAAACCATTATTTATTCAAATTCTATTACCTGATATCCTCTTTGATATGATGTTCAAAATGAAGATTCCAATGTTGAAGCATTCCAAACATCATGGGTAATCTCCATGTTATAATTCCCATTACACTAGAAGTGATTTAGATCCAATACCAATGACTGGGTTAGAAATTAATCATATTACATTAGTGGATAATGACACACTAATGGGGGCCACCACTATATAATTAGTCCCATAATCCAACCATGAAGCGGTAGTTGATGGTTCCTCAGTACCTATCTCACCGACCAAATCATATTATTCTATATCAAAATTGATTCTATACTATATACTTGTGCATGATTTTACCATAATTTGGATCTAAACACTATCTAAAATGACCATTACATGAGAAGATTGTATGGATTCCAAATCCATGCCACTATCATTAGTAATCAATTAGAGGAGCTATGAAATAAGGATAAGAGTCTTTTACATCTTTTTTAGGGCTTGGGTATGGGTGACATCAACTATTGGAAAATTTATATTCTCATCCAGTGTATTAATTATCCAAGATCAATTGGAGGACCAATAGGGGGTTATTCATTCATTTGATAATGCTAATCATCAAATGGTGGTTGTATAGGGTGCAACGGATGGGTTGAATCAATTCTCTTTTAAAGGGACCTGACTTTTTTATTGGATAAAAACATATACTACATTGTTTTGTGAATATGAAGATAATGTGGAGAGGATGGAAGACAAATATTTTTTTAGTGACTATAGGATTTTATGTTTTCTAAATAAGAAATTACGAGTTATTTTACTATATCAGATGGATGTTTCTTCTTGTTGGATAATAATTTAGCGACTAAATGATCTTCCAATAGTCCATCAATATTTCCTTCTAAACATTATCCTATTTTTTTAAATGAACTAATAAAATATTGTTATAACTATATTTTAATCTTTTCATATTAAATCCCATGTATATGTTTCAATTTGTGTAAATTAATCCATTTTCTTTTATGAATGAAAAAAAAATACTCTCAATCATTATCAATTCTTCAATAATTATTTCATTCTTAGTATCACTTTATAATAATTTTTGAATCTATTAAAAGGAATATCAAGATAACATGAATCCACATGAACACTAATATTAGGAAAAACAAGTTAATCATGATCCCCAAATATTTGATTTAAAAAAATCCATCTGGGTGTGGGTCACAAATGGGTATGGGAATAGGCACCATCACCATACACTAGAGTTGGTCTATTTATAAGTGGATTATTTCCTCCTAGGAATGGGTCATGGGTGGCTATAGTTGTAACACATTCACTATATACTAGATTTGTTCAGTTAAGATGTAGATGATTTCCTCCTAAATAAGGTTTACAAATGGTTATAGGATAATACCATCAACATACAATAGATTTGGTGTATTTTATTATAGATAATTTCCCTATAGGAATGGGTAATGGATAGGTATATACATAAGACTATTACTCTATACTAGATATGGTCTATTTGGATGTGGATGATATGACTCAATGTGTTGAGGATAAAAAATGGGGGATTTGGATTGAGGGTTCCAATGTTCAAGAGGTCTTGAGAACCCTAAATCCATATCTTCGTATATATCACAAGGTTATTGTAATTTATATTTTCAAACTATTCTCTAATGTTATCGTAGGTCAAGGTTCCTATTGAGAATAACATGACTTTTTGGGGATTATATAGTGGAATCTACAATATGTGTGTACTTTTTTACAGTAATTTTTTCGAAAGCCTTATTTTTGGAAGACTTTGTGGGTTGGAACATAGATTTTTATTAGACTACACATTATAGGTTTTTTGACTAAAAATGCTTTACACCTATTTCATTTTTGAATGCCTTGTTTTTTCAAGGATATATGGGGTACTTTTCTTGTGATGATAGAATAAAATTTTTCCTAGAAAATTATTAGTTGGTTTTCAATATGGAGATCTCTTTCTCTATCTCCTTATCTAGTTTTAGGTCATGAAATATAGACCAATGTATCAAATGTTTAAATTCAAACATATTTAACCTAAAATGTTGGGGTATTTTTCATGGAGACATGGGAAAAACAAACCATACATGAATGTAGAACACGATGTCACAAATGAATATAAAATCATGGATTGGTGAACAAACTTTAAGGTCATAGTGCTTGGATTTAATATTGGTAATATATTAGAATAAACAGCTTTGCACACATTTAGATACACTTTAAGTTTATTTAGATTTGACAAAGAAGGGGTGGGGAATAAAATATATGTGGAAAGGGATAGATAAACCCCAAATAAAACAAAGATCCATATTACTTTAGATTTCCTCATGAATGGGGTTTTTAGATTACAGTCATGAATCTCTGACTATTATGTTATGTATTTTAGGTTCATGTGATGAGGACTTATTCATAAGATAAAGGATGTGATATTATATACCTACATAAAAAGATAGAATGATTAATGGATACATAATATCAAGGGTGTTGAATCCACATGAATAATCAGATTATGGGTTTTGGAAGTCATAACTCAAGGAGTTTGAACCATAGATAATGATATGTGACATGTATGTTAAGAATGACCATTGTAACTATTCAGATTATGGGTTCCACTGTAATGGTGTCAAGGAATATAGATATTAGAGGACATTTTTCTAAGAATTTTTTCATGCATCTAGTTGCAAGACCATATTGGGGGACCATATTTAGAGTTGTATGAGTGGATTATATAAATAACTAAATATAGAAATCTTTTAAACTATATGCACGCATTACTGATACCCATGGTAGGTTTTTAAAAATTCAAAAACATGGGGAATAAATTTGGGTTATGGAAAAAATAGGCTACTCAAGGAGGGTTATTTTACCAAAAAATTACATCATCTTATATAGACCACATTATCAGGATAAAGGGAGATATCATGTGAATTTAATCTAACTTTTTTATACACTATTGGGCTCAATAAGAACTAGGTAACATTCACTAGGTTCATATTATATTACCCATGATCTTAATTCCTTTTTCAGTGATGATTTATTTTTCCCTAACCCTTGAAAGTGGAAATCTTAGCAAGTATAGACTCAAATTTTTCTTAGAATTCCTTTTATGATTTTTCATCCAGAAAAGTATTGTGTTTTTTTACTAGTAGTTTAAGGTATTATTATTTCGACCATTATTGGATAGATTTTATGTTTATACAACTTTTTCCAAGCTTCATATAGTTTATGGTCGTGATACATGGACCAAATTGATCATGAGATAATGTGTCTAGAAAGGGAAAGTTAAGACTCAGTGTAAATAAAGGGATTAGTGATAATATATATTATATCATGGGCGATTGAACATATTTAAAGGTCATATTTCTTAGACTAATATAGTAGGAAATGAAAACTCAAATGAGGCCCCAAATTCTAAGAGTAACATACACATTTTGAAGGAGTAATGATTATTTTATAAATCATGACTCAAGGATTTTGGATTGGGGATGATGATATGGGACTGGTATGTATGGGATGACCACTGACCACATTATAATGGTGGGTTGTGCTATGATTTTGTAGGAGTGTACAAAGATTATTGTTCAATTTACATAGGAAAAAACATGTCTATGATTGGTATGCCATATTGGGGTAATTTAGGTAGAGGCGTGTTGGCGGCATGCACGCATATTCAAATAGCGGTTTCCTTCAAAGCTAGATTCACTCGTTACAAATAGATATAGTAGAATTATGAAAATATGAGACACTCATGGTGTGAAGTATTGATTTATGGATGGGGTGTTTAGGAAATGTGTTATAGGTACTCTAAACTTTATTTTTCCATTAACTATGATTTAATAATTTGATGAATTATGTCTCATGGATGAGTCTAGAATATATGTCGTGGATGTCACTACATATCCAGAAATAATGACAATCAATCTATACCTAGTCCTTATATTATGAACATCCCCTACACTAATTTGGCTCAAATGTAAGGTAGAATCCATCAATATTTTTGTATATGATGGAGCACCCAAGGAACCTAATAGTTTCTCATAAGAAAATATCATGAGGTGTAATGAATATAGATGGCCCAAACACTAGGGAGTTTAAATATAAAGAGGCATTTTATCTTGTAGAAAGTTCATATATTTCTTTTTCTTCTTTGTGGATCTGGCTCTTACATAAGATGGCCAAGTCCTTTGGTATAGATTATGATGATCAGTTTAATTTCATATAAGGTAGACCGTATTTCCTAAAATTTAATATCATGTGATTAGGAATCAGATGTTCTATAAATTGAGGTCATATTACAAGGACCATATTCCATGTAGTTAACATTTTGTAACAATGAATATGATAGAAATAATTGAAAGTAGGGACATTTTTTCATAGCATGTGTTTATGGATACCTAACCATGTGATGAAATCCCTTAATTCAACTGTATTACACACAAAACTACACAAATTTTCTCAGAATCCAAATGGGTAATGAAATCTCTAAAATAGATGATAAGATGGTTTGTGGTTTGAGTATAATTTTCATATGGGGTGATGATAGAGGCTCCAGGTATCAATGTTTATCATATAAGAATGAGAATAACTCCATTAATAGTTATTATGAATAATTTTCATATATTTGTCTAATTTTAAAATGAAAAATACTCTAGTGGTATCATTCTAGATTTAGACGATTATATGAAACATAACATGATTGAGGAGGAACCTGGTTACTGAGAATAAAACTGATGGGGTTTGAAGTTTGGCTTAATATAATTGATCTATTCATCCATACATATCCTATAATAATAATAACCAAGACATAAGTAGTTATCAAATATGTCCATCATCAAAATAGAACCATGGATAAGGAATATGTTGTCAAAGGATCCTACATAGCTTTGGATCATATATAGAAAAGGTGGTATTTTGGTTGGTAGATTTTATAGTCAGTCCTAGGATGGAGGACCTATGCATCACTACATATCCATTAAGAATAGTAATCATGTCACACATAGTTCTTATAAGGGATAATTTTATCTGAAGGTGGATTAATGAAAAAAACATCTCTTATAAATATATGTAACTCATGTAAGGGAAAGGATCTCACCAATAGGATGTCTAAAATGATTTGATGAGTCATTTATAGAAGATCCTATTTCATGAAATTTAATTTCATTTTATTAGGACCATTTTCTCTTCCTATAAGCATGTTGCATCTCAATCGTGCTAATCAGAGTGATTAACTGTGAACTTTATTCTCACATGAGTCAAGACCCATGTAATAAAATAGAGATAAATAGAAAATAATTAAAAAAATTGAGTTCATGATAGAGATCATATGTAGAAAAAAATTTGTTGCTTCAGGAAATAATATCTACATGGATTTGGCTCTCAGGTAGGTAAAAGAGACTAAGAGTGATGAAAATTCATGTTTGGCCTTGGGATAGAGGATCTAGAAATAACTACATATCCCAAAATAATATGAATCAATCTAAATGTATTTTTATAAATGTGAGGTAATTTTTATTTACATTGTTGTATACTGGTATAAATTGGGATTTACACACTTAGGATCCTTACACAAATCTAGATCTCATGTAAGGGATACAAGCTGTATGAGGAAAGAAACTCTATGTAGTTTAAGGTCTTATAAGATTGGACTACATATTTTATAGTTTAATTTCATGTGATGAGGACTCTGGTGTCATATAGTTTAGCATCGTGTGACAATGACTAAAACTATGTAGTTCAATGTCTTGAATTGAGGCTGAAAACTGTATGCTGTTATTTTGTCCTTGGTGACAACCCAAGGATGTGGGAAAATGTTTCATACAAGTTCTTGTATAAATATGACTCACATATAACAAAAATGGGTCTGAAAGTGTCGAGTATGGAAATATATACCTCTTATAGAAGATCAATACATAACTACATATCCATAATTGATAGGAATTAAGCCACACAAACTTCATATAAGGTCCTTATAAAGATAATTTTCTAGAATATATGATGGATTAATTGGTATTTTTGTATACTAATGAAAGGAACAAATAATTCATTAATAACTCCTATATTAATTAAGCTTTAATATTGGGTAATAAGTAAATAGAACGTGTCACACACTTATAAATTTAAATTCATGTAAGATACTCTCCATGACATAAATTTTTAATGTCTTTTAACTTAAACTTATGGGGGAATACTATTTAAGTTAATAGTATTTGGACCAATGTTTCATGAATTATAAGTTCCTTAAATAAAGAACACTGATATATATTTTAATATATTATAGAATGGACATGATCACAAAAAAATTTAACATCATGTGTCTAGGATGTAATTTTTATGTAGTTTAACACTGGGTTATAAGGGTGAGTTCTAAATATTTTTCAGTCTTGAAGAATGGTTGTGAATATTTAGTTTAAATTATTACATCTTGAAGTTATGTTAACAATAAGAAAACTTTAAAAATCACATTTTCTGAAACTTTTTGTTATTAAAAGGTGTGATATGTTCCAAATCCATATTTTAAAAGGAGTAATCTCTATTAGAGTAGAACTTCTGTATAATGTATGGTTCCTTCCATTTTTATTCCAAAATTTCTGTCTTTTTCCCTCGTAATGGAGTTATAAGTGCCAGCACCACATCTACTTGAAAAAATAAATATAGATTTACCTTATTCTTAAAGTTATGATCTATCTAATTCAATTTGATTTCAATATTTTGTATTGTGTGCAACATTTTCCCATCGAGCTGCTCTATTTTTTCAATCTGTTTTTATGAATGTTCATGTTCCGTGAGAAAATTGTATATGGAGACTCAAATAGAAGGAAGATGAACCTTAATGGGGAAAAATAATTCTATCCCATACACAAGTTAATATTGGGTTTCATGTGTAACAGTGTATGTTATGTTACAATAATCCTATAAATCATGCATCAGTTTTTTGGGCCACAACTATATATCCATATCCCCCATCTTATGAATAATATTGGAATATATTTTATTAAATTCTTTAATATATTTGTTTCACTTCATTATAGGGTTTTAATGGTTTTATTAGATATTTTACTCTTCGTATAGTCTTTTTATCTATGGTGTTTCGATGTTAGTGTTGGTTTCCATCTGTATAATGTGAGAGACACCAAATATGGTGATGATGTTGGACTTCATGAATTTGATGAAATCCTTTTTATCAGATTATTTAAGGGGTATATACTAGACCCATTTGGCTAAATAGTCAAAGGAAGTAAGGATAGACTTTAACTACCTAGGTGTAGCATGAGGTATATCTTCATAACATCAAATCCCCATATAGAAAATGACCAAGATTATTTAGTGGTATGCTGCAGGTTTGAGGATAATGAAATAATTTCGCATGCGCCTAGAACACAAGGAAACTTATGGTAAACTCTATGAAAGCATGGATCATTTACGTCACGAACCAACCCGGTTCGATCCTGAACCAGTCACCCGAGCCAGCCCGTGACATAGCCCAAGGGGCGTTCCAGATCCCCACGAGCTGGCAACTACTGTCGGGTATCAAAATTTAACAGGTGGGAACGATTTGGCCCAAAAGAAAATAAACTAAGCAGTGGAAAATAAATAGAACAAAATCGAATAAACAAAGAACAACCAACAACGCTACTAACCTGACCACGACCAAAACTCCACGTAACCCCGTGGGTCACTCTCCAATACCACAACCAACATCACTCAAGGCAAACAACTGAAGTTGTAACCTGCAATAGAACTAAATACAATAAAACACTATAGGCATGAGTATTAAAACTCAGTATGCTAGCCCGATAAATATTCCCAAAAAACTACCTTTAAAATAAAAGAAACACCATTTCATGTTTTAACTACAATATATAAAAGTATTTTTTTCTAAATATTTTACTTAAAAACAAAGTACGAACCACTTCTCTTAACCATTTCCAAACTTGGGTTCATTTCATTAGTGTCAATGGATTTTTAGAAACGGAAATTGATGTTTACACTTTCAAATTTGCACAAAGAGGATTAAACACTTTCATTTGAAACCCATTTTTTAAAACCTAATCAAAATCAATTTCCCACTTTCTAAGGAAAACAATGCACCAGAAATACACAAAATAAAACACACAGCATGGGAAATGTAGGTATACATATGAGCATCATAATCACTACTGCAAGAAAAAAAAGCCGAATAGACATGGGTAAACCTATGAAATCAAGAATAAACTAGAAGACACCAATACATGCGAAATCATCCTTGTTGACATGTCACAATGAAATCAAAACGCACAATATGTTGGGCCATCCTCTCTTGGGCAGGTCGAGGGTAAATCCCATAGTAATAATCCAAATATATCCACCTACTATGGGCCACTAGTCAGTACTATAACCTACCAGTGCAGCAATCATTCTTAGAATATTCTCTCAATATTCCAGATTCCCATGTCTCAAGTGTTTAGAAAGGGGGTGACCCAACCGATGCCAACCGAGCATCCAATCATATATATATATATATATATAAAGCACAACAGGCATTACCCCGAGCCACTCCATGGAACAACCTCTTGCCTTTAAACTACTCAAGTACCAGGGAGCCTCTAAGAACAGCCTCCTAAACAATCAATTGCAACCAAGGAATGATAGTTGTCCTAGGAGGGTTTTTATCAAAACATTTTCATCTCTTTCCATAAAGTGCCAAACGGGCATTAAATACATATCACAATCACTACTCTAGAAAAACCAAAATTCTTGTTCATGCTTAAGAAGAAATAATTTATCATCAAAACTAGAACTACATTTGAAATTCCATGAATTATGTTTAAAGGACAAACATGCATTCTTTCAATACTGGGTGTTTGCTCGTCAAGAAAATGTTTCAAGTGTCGTGTATAAAATAAACTGGTCTTTTTTTCACCAAATAATCATTTAAAAAATAATTGTCTTATATTAAAAATTAATTATCTTATATTAACTCACGTTTATTAAAATTAATAAAATATTTAATTAGAACAATTCTTGTGCATAAATAGCAAGAAATAATGTAACATAAATTTTAAAAAAAAAACAGTGCAATGGGAACCTACCTCGAGTCGCAGCTTGGTCAAGACGACACAATACACCTCGCACAGGCAGACAAGCACGCGCAAGCCGATGATCGTGGTGTCGCACGGTTACCTCGCCAACATGCTGAAACAAACGCACAATAACTAAGAACATATAGCCACTGACTTAGAACAAACCAAATGAACAACCAGCGTAAAAGAACCATCTCGACATAACTTCAAAACACAACTCGTGCCATCAACACCCTTTATTAAACCACTTTAAAATCCACAAAGTGTTTAAAAAAACCACACAACACCAAAATAAATCACTAATCATTTTAAAGATCCAACAGACGTTTTTGAGAAAACACTAGTGTACAACCTGACAAAAGCGCACGACACAATGATATCAATATTTAAAGTGCTTGCTCCTAAACACATTTTCAAAACCAAACTCTCTGCCTCAAAATTATTTAATAATCCATTTAAAACGTTAAGAAACAATTTTGAAAAGCGTACCATGACTTTAAACACACAAAACCAACTTAAACCCCTAAAAACACTTTTATGATCAAATTCACATCAACGCATTACAAACTCTAAAATATATTTATTTTTTTTTTAAGAAGAAAAATCATTTAATAAATCAGTTAGACAATTAATAGAACATTCTCATGGTACGCAACAAAGTTTTACCACAAAACTACACTCAAATAAGCGAAGCAACTCAACAAATGCTGAAAACAAACTTTTCACCAAACAAATAATTTTAATAACATGCTAATTTAATTAGACGTGCAAATTAAATCATCAAACAGATCTAATAGGTGGAATCGCCAAACTCAAATGTGGGCGTACCACCCGAAAATGGTATGAAACCTCATTCGCACTGCGATCGCACCTGCGGGAAGCCAAAACCACCATACGCAATGAAAATCATACCAACTAAAACCATATTAACCCCTGAAAAACAAAGCCTAATAATATTTAACATCTAAAACAATGAAAAACTACCATGGGGGGTTTCGTATCGGCTGTCTAAAGGGAACAATGGATGGAGGGCTTCAGGCCAGAGGTGGGGTTCACCGGAGCTCGGCAGGAGGTTGCTGGAGGGGGCTGGAGGCCGCTAGCTGGACGGAGGGTTGGTGCACCAGCAGGAGGGACCCGCTGCAGAGGGGGGAAAAGGCGACGAGGGCCGCTGTTGTGGCATGCCGAGGGTGCAATGAGGGGCGATGGTGTTGGGAGAGATCCACTAGAGCTGAACAGGGAAGGGAGAGGAAGGCGGGGTGAAGGGTGAGTAGCAGGGGTCGGATCGTGGTTGGGCGAGGCTGCTGGATAGAGGCGCAGTGCGGGTAGGGAGTCAACAGGTGAAATCGGGTGCTGGGGATAATGCGGGGTCTGGCGGCGCGAGGTTTGGCCGGGTTTTTTTCATTTAATAATAATACAATAATTGTAATAAAAATATTATTATAAAAAATATATTACTATTGTTATAATTATTAAACACTTTATAAAAATTACTTTAATTTAATTTGACATACTATATTTTATTTGTTTATTTATATATATTTCACCATTTACCATTTAAATCAATTCATTTATTTACATCAAAAATTGGGGCAGTTGCACTGCTCGCCTGCAGTCTGACGCACTGCTGAGCAAACTGTGCCCGAACCGTGCCACCAGGTACTACTCTCTTGCAGGGTCATGTCACATGCTCTCCGCGCGGTTCTATAAATTGAGCGTGAATCGCGCGCCATAACTCTGACACACTCGAGAGTCTGTTCGGGCACAGTGTTGTTACTCCTAACCGCACGGGTTGATCGTGAAACAATGTAAATTTGTCTAAAACCCAAAGTAATAATTAAAGTAATTAAAAATAACAAATATGTGAGGTCGGGGTGTGAAAATTCTCCCCACCGCAGACACTTTCTGCCCCAAGAAAGTCACTCAGCCGAACGATGGACCCAACAAGAATTCATGCCCAAATAAAACCAGAAGAAGCCGCAACAAAAGAGAATGGGAGAACACGAGAGGGTTATCCCCACCACAAGAACCCAAATAGTGTGGAAATTTTAACACCCAAACATACAACCCCGGGAGGGGGGCGACACGGGAACTCCCAACTATCCGAAACTAACATTTATAGCATGAGAGAAACAACACCTTCGCTAAAACTTGGAACTCTCGACACCGACCAAAAACCCCGAACACTATAGAAAAAAATCCAAGAAGATCTTAACACATGCAAGGTCCAAACATACTTTTAATAAAATTTACAATCTAGAACACCATTACCAGAAAAATGACACAGTTGGGATTAAAAATGAACACGTTCATCCCAACCTCACGATGACACAATGAACCTACATCAACGCCAAAACTTTTACAGTGGAAGGACAAGAACGGAAGGATATTAAATTTTTCATTGCCAACACGGAACACGAAACCTGAACTGAGGCGTCACACCCCCGACAACTCCAGAATGCGCGCGAGCTTCACCCCTAGACCTATGGTTGGGGATCGGATGGTTGAAGCATCTCATGCCTCACAGTCAGGCACTGGTATCTTCTAGTCACAATGTCTTCCTCATACGACGCTTCTTGCAAAACTTCTCTAGATGACCTGGACCCCTGCAATGATGGCATGTCCTCAGTGGGGTGTGACATGATGGCATGTATTCCCTAAAAGTCTATACAGATGGTACACCATTTGAAAATCCATCGAACTGGAGACCAGAGTCACTATAGAGTACTCTTTAGAAACAAAACCATCTAACCCACTCTATTTGCCCAATGGGGGACCTTCACAAGCAACTGGATACGGTGGATTCACAACCGTCTGTTCTCCAAAGACCAACTCAGATAAAAACACCTTATGTACCAACTTCTCAAAATGATGGCCCCAAAAAGGGAGTACCCACTCTTGGATCTCTGGACAAAGACCCCTGATGAAGGGAGGAGTCTTCATCCAGTCCTGTGACACTACCCCCAGAAAAAGAGACACAAGATCCTTGAAATGGACAACATACACTTTCAACGTCTGTTGGCCATGTTAAACACGCTTGAGCACTTCCATTTTCTCCGTCTTCACCACCACAAGTATAAACCGTCGAATGAAGACGGATTCAAAGACATACCACATCATCCCAACTTGCAGTAATGGCGGGACGAACAACTCCTCCTCTTCCAGAGCTAGACCTTCGAACAGGCCCAAAACAGCATGCACTCTAACAGCTTCAGGAGCTCTAAATACCCTGAAGATGCACTTGACCTCTTCAAGCCACTCCACTATCTCTAAGAGGCTCCAATCACTATGAAGGATAGACAACATCCAAGAAATACCAAAAACTGGGCATGACTCGTCAAAACTCTGGGGACCTTTCTGGTGTCATTTCTAAACAACATATATAACTCCAATCCAAAACCGATATCAATCGAAGAAACATCAATAAATCCCCCTCATCCAAAAACAAACTGCTCACAAAAAACCAAACAACCACAAACACAACCTAAAATTCACTATCCAAAATTCATGTTCCATTTTAGATTCCAAAACAACCCTTTTTCTATTTCTAAACCGCTTTCTTTCAAGACCACTCTATAAATACCAAATCCAATTTTCAAACCAAAATCACTTTCCATAACCATTTTCTTCTTTAAAAGCCTATTTAGAAAACAAGGTCATGTCTTTAATTTCTAACACACACAGGTAATCCCATGAACCTTTTCACATGTTTTCATCCACTTTCATTCATATGCACCAACACGCACTTTCCAAGCATCCTCTCCCATGTGAAACATTCATAAGGAGTACCTGAGGTTTCACCCCAACCCATTCTCAACCAATTTCAAAGCAAACACTAATTTTCCAAACCAAAGGCTTGCAGTTTTAAAACCAATTTCATAAATTAAAAGTCATTTAAAAGAAATCTGCCTCATTTTCAAAAACCCTTTTTATCATTTCGAAAAACATACTTACACCAACCCAAATGAAAATAGCACTCAACTTGCATCAAACCACCGGAGGGACTAGCGGTCACACTTAACCTAGTGACATGGTAGTGGGCCATGCCCCAAGTAATCGTCACCAACAAAGAGGAATTCAAACCATGTACCTGGACTCCACATGGGTCACTACTCTATGTGATATCATGATGTAACATCAGTTTACCTTCGTTGTCATCCGTCAATCCAAAACAAACCAGAACGAAACAAAGACTCAATTCCCAGACTACCCCTGGCGACTCGAGGTGCGGAACGGGCGGGGTTCATGATGTCCTTCCCATACCTACCTCTCATGTCCCGAAAATCCTAATATCCATCTACCGGACATCCCAAATAACAAGGGCCTCTTTTGATACCATTTTTTCATGAACCAACCCAGGTCGACCCTGAACCGGTCACCCGAGCCAGCCCGCGACATGGCCCAAGGGGCGTTCATGATCCCCATAGGCTGGCAACTTGTGTCGGGCATCAAATTTTAATAGGTGGGAACGATTTGTCCAAAAATAAAATAAACTAAGTAGTGGAAAATAAATAGAACAAAAGTGAATAAACAAATAAAAACCAACATCGCTACTAACCTGACCACGACCAAAACTCCACGTGACCTCGTGGGTCACTCTCCAATACTACAACCAACATTGCTCAAGGAGAACAACTGAAGCCGGAACCTGCAACAGAACTAAAAACAAGAAAACACTATAGGCGTGAGTATTAAAACTCAGTAGGGTATCCCGATATCTATTCTCAATGCACTACCTTTAAAATAAAAGAAATTCCATTTCAAGTTTTAACTACAATATATAAATGTATGTTTTTCTAAATATTTTCCTTAAAAAAATATGAACCATTTACCTTAACGATTTCCAAATATGGGTTCATTTCATTAGTTTCAATGGCTTTTTAGAAATGGAAAATGACGTTTACACTTTCAAATTTGTACAAAGAGGATTAAACACTTTCATTTGAAAACAATTTTTGGAAACCTAATCAAAAGCAATTTCCCACTTTCCAAGGAAAATAATACACTAGAAATGCACAAAGTAAAACACATAGCAAGGGAAATGTAGGTATAAATATGATCATCATAATCACTACTGAAAGAAAAAAAATCTGAATAGACATGGGTGAACCTAGGAGATCGAGAATAAACCAGAAGAAACCAATACATGTGAAATCATCCTTTTTGATATGTCACGATGAAATCAAAATGCACAATATGGTCGACCATCCTCTCTCGGGCAGGTCGAGGAAAAATACCATAGTAATAAACCCAATATATCCACATACTATGGGCCACTAGTCAGTACCATAACCTACCAGTGCAACAATCATTCTTAGAATATTCTCTCAATATGCCATATTCCCATGTCTCAAGTGCTTAGTAGGGGGTGAGCAAACAGATGCCAACTGAGAATCCCATCATATTTATATATATAAAGCACAAAAAGCATCACCCCGAGCCACTCCAAGGAAAAACATCTTTCCATTAAACTACTCAAGTACCCGGGATCCTCTAAGCGCAGCCTCCCAAACAATCAATTGCAACCAAGGCATGAGAGTTTTCCTATGAGGCTTTTTATAAAAACATTTTCATCTCTTTCCATAAAGTGACAAACGGGAATTAAATACATTTCACAATCACTACTCTAAAAAGAACTAAAACCCCTGTTCATGCTTGAAAAAAATCATTTATCATTAAAACCAGAACTACATTTGAAATTCTGTGAATTATGTTTAAAGTCTAAATGGGCATTCTTTCAATACTGGGTGTTCGGTCATCAAGAAAATGTTTCAAGTTTGGTGTATAAAATAAACGGGTCTTTTTTACACCAAATAATCACTTAAAAATTAATTGTCTTATATGAAAAATTAATTATCTTATATTATCTCACATTTATTAAAATTAATAAAATATTTAATTTGAACAATTCTTGCGCACAAACAGCAATAAATAATGTAACTTAAATTTTAAAAAATAGTGCAATGGGAACCTACCTTGAGTCGCAGCTTGGACACATGGACACAATACACCTCACACAGGCGGACAAGCACGTGCAAGCCAATGATCATAGTGTCGTAGGGTTACCTCACCAACACGCTGAAACAAACACATAATAACTAAGAACACGTAGCCACTGACTTAGAACAAACCAAACGAACAACCAGTGGAAAAGAACCAGCTCGACATAACTTCAAAACACAACTCGCGACATTAACACCATTTATTAAACCACTTTAAAATCCACAGAGTGTTTACAAAAACCACACAATAACAAAATAAATAACTAGTCATTTTAAAGAGCCAATAGACCTTTTTAAGAAAACACTAGTGCACAACCTGATAAAAGCGCACGACATGATGATATCAACATTTAAAGCGCGTGCGCCTAAATACATTTTCAAAACCAAACTCTATGCCTCAAAATTATTTAATAAACCATTTAAAACATTACGAAACAATTTTGAAAATCGTACCGTGACTTTAAACACAAAAAACCAACTTAAACCCTAAAAAACACACTTTTATGATCAAATTCACATCAACACATAAAAAACTCTAATATATATATATATATATATATATATATTTGCAGCACAAAATCATTTAATAAATCAGTTATACAATTAATAAAACATTCTCATGGTGCGCAATAAAGTTTTACCACAAAACTACACTCAAATAAGCGAAGCAACTCAACAAATGTTGAAAACAAACTTTTCACCAAACAAATAATTTAAATAACATGATAATTTAATTAAATGTACCAATTAAATCATCAAACAAATATAATAGGATGAATCGCCTACCTCAAATGTGGGCGGACCACCAGAAAATGGTGTGAAACCTCATTCGCACCACGACCGCACCTACAGGAAGCCAACACCACTATACTCAATGAAAATCGTATCAACTAAAACCAGATTAACCCCTGAACAACAAACCCTAATAATATTTAACATCTAAAACAACGAAAAACTACCACGGGGGGTTGAGGATCAGTAGTCTGAAGGGAACAACATGCAGAGGGCTACTGGCCAGAGGCAGGGCTCACCGGAGCTCGGTCGGAGGTCACTGGAGGGGGCCGGAGGCCCCTAGCCGGATGGAGGGTTGGTGCGCCGGTAGGAGGGACCCACTGCGGAGGGGGGGAAGAGGTGATGGGGGCTGCTACCGGGGAATGCCAAGGGTGAAATAAGGGGTGAGGGTGTTGGGCGAGATCCACTGGAGCTGAACAGGGAAGGGCGAGGTAGGTGGGATGAAGGGCGAGTAGCTGGGGCCAGATCACGGTCGGGCGAGGCTGCTGGGTAGAGGCACGGCGTGGCTGGGGAGTCAGCAGGTGAGACCGGGTGCTGGGGGGGACGCGGGGTCTGGCGGCGTGAGGCTATAGCGGAAAGAGATAGGTGGAGGCTTGGGGATGATGGAGCGTGAGGGTGGCGCAGTGCAAGAAAACCAGGGGAGAAGGGTGATGGGCACTGGGAAAGGGGTGCGGCATAGCTACGCACAAAACAAGGGGGATGGGGGAACCGCGCGGTGAAAAGAAGGGTTCTAGGGTTTGGATGGGTTTTTTTCATTTAACAATAATACAATAATTGTAATACTAGTATTATTATAAAAAACATATTATTATTGTTATAATTATTAAACACTTTATAAAAATCAATTTAATTTAATTTGAAATACTATATTTTATTTATTTATATATATATATTCCCATTCACCATTTAAATCAATTCATTTATTTACTTCAAAAATCGAGGCAGTTGCACTACTCACCTGCAGTCTGACGCACTACTGAGCAATCTGCGCTCGAATCGTGCCACCCGGTACTACCTGCTTGCAGTGTCATGTCACATTCTCTCCACGCGGTTCTATAAATTGCGCGTGAATCGCGCGCCATAACTCTAACACACCCGAGAGTCCGTGCAGGCACCGTACTGTTACTTCTAACCGTGCGGGATGATCGTGAAAAAGTGGAAAATTGTCTAAAACCCAATGTAATAATTAAAGTAATTAAAAATAACAAATCTGTGAGGTCGGGGTTTGACAATTCTCCCCACCACATACACTTTCTTCCCTCAAAAATTCACTCATCCGAACGATGGACCCAAAAAGAATTCATGCCCAAATAAAACCAGAAGAAGCTGCAACATAAGATAATGGGATAACATGAGAGAGTTCTCGCCACCACAAGAACTCAACTAGTGTGGAAATTTTAACACCCAAACATACCACCCTAGGAGGGGAGGGGGCGACGCGGGAACTCCCAACTAACTGAAACTAACATTTATATCATGAGTGAAACAACACCTCTGCTAAAACTTGAAACTCTCGATATAGACCAAAAACCCCGAACACTAGAGAAAAAACACCAAACAGATCTTAACCCATGCAAGGTCCAAACATACTTTTAAGAAAACGCACAATCGAGAACACCATAACCAGAAAAACGAGACTATTTGGATTACAAACGAACACGTTCATCCCAAACTCACGATGACACAATGAACCTATATCAACGCAAAAAACATTAACAGTGGAAGGACGAGAATGGAAGGACTTTAAATGTTTAGTTGCCAACACAGAACATGAAACCTGAACTGAGGAATCACACCCCTGAAAACTCCTGACTGCACACGAGCTTCAACCCAAGACCTATGGTTGGGGATCTGATGGTTGAAGCATCTCCTGCCTCACAGTTAGGCACTGGTATCTTCTGGTCACAGTGTCTTCCTCAGACGACGCTTCCTGCAAAACTTCTCTATATGACCTGGACCCCTGCAATGATGGAACATCCTCGGTGGGGTGTGACATGACGGCTTGTATGCCCTAAACATCCATACAGACGGTACACCATTGGACAATCCGTCGAACTGTAGACCAGAGTCACCATAAAGGAATATTTAGAAACAAATCCATATAACACACTCTACTCGCCAAATGGGGGACCTTCACATGCAATTGGATACCATGGATTTCCAACCGTATGCGCTCCAGAGACCAACTCAGCTAAAAACACCTCAAGTACCAACTTCTCAAAATGATTGCCCCAAAAAGGAAGGACCTTCTCTTTGATCTCTGGACAAAGACCCCTGATGAAGGGAGGAGTCTTCATCCAGTCATGTGACACTACCCCCGGAAAAAGAGATAAAAGATCCTTGAAATGGTCAACATACTCTTTCACCGTCTGCTGGCCTTGTTGAAAACGCTTGAGCTCTTCCATTTTCTTCATCTTCACCACCACAATTATATACTATCGAACGAATATGTCTTTAAAGATATACCACATCATCCCAACTTACAGTAATGGCAGGACGAATAACTCCTACTTGTCCAGAGCTAGACCTTTGAACAGACCCAAAACAGCATGCACTCTAACAACTTCGGGAGTTCCCAATAGCCTGAAGATGCACTCGACCTCTTCAAGCCACTCCATTGTCTCTAACGGGCTCCAATCACCTTGAAGGACAGACAACGTCCAAGAAAGACCAAAAACTAGGCATGACTCATCCAAACTTTGGGGACCTTTCTGGGCAGCATTTCTAAACAACATATATAACACCAAGCCAAAACTGATATAAATAGAAGCAACATCAATAAAGAACCCTCATCCAAAATCAACCATCTCACAAAAAAAACAAACAAACACAAACACAACCTAAAATTCATTATCCAAAATTCCCATCCCATTTTAGATTCCAAAACCACCCCTTTTTTATTTCAAAACCGCTTTCTTTCAAGACCACTCTCCAAATACCAAATCCACTTTTCAAACCAAAATCACTTTCCAAAATCATCTTCCTCTTTAAAAGCCTATTTAGAAAACAAGTTCATGTCTTTAATTTCAAACACACGCAGGCAATCCCATGAATCATTGCACATTTCTTCATACACTTTCATTCATACGCACCAACATGCACTTTCCACACATCCTCTCACATGTGAAACCTTCATAAGGAGTACCTGAGGTTTCACCCCAACCCATTCTCGGGCAATTTCAAAGAAAACACCAGTTTTCTAAACAAAATCTTTCAGTTTTATAACCCATTTCATAAATTTAAAAGTCATTTAAAATAAATCTGTACCATTTTCAAAAACCCTTTTTCATTTCAAAAAATTCACATACACCAACCAGAACAAAAAACGGCACTCAACTAACATCAAACCACCAGAGGGACTAGCAGTCACACTTAACCTGGTGACATGGTAGTGGGCCATGCCCCATGTAATTGTCAACAACTATGAGGAATTCAAAGCATGAACCCAGAATCCACATGGGTCACTACTCCATGTGAGATCATGATGTAACATCATTTTACCTCCGTTGTCATCCCTCAATCAAAAAAAACCAGAACGAAACAAAGACTCAATTCCCAGACTACCCCTGGTGACTCGAGGTGCGTAACGGGAAAGGGTTTATGACGTCATTCCCATACATACCTCTTGAGTCCCGACAATCCGAATCTTCATCTACCGGACATCCCAAATAAAAAGGGCATCCTTTGATACCATTTTGTCATGATCCAACCCGGGTTGACCCTGAACCGGTCACCCGAGCCAGCCCACAACATGGCCCGTGGGGCATTCCTGATCCCCACGGGCTGGCAACTAGTGACAGACATCAAAATTTAACAGGTTGGAATGATTTGGCCCAAAAAAACTAAGCAGAAAAAAATAAATAGAACAAAAGAAAATAAAAAAAGAACAACCAACAATGCTACTAACCTGATCATGACCAAAACTTTACGTGACCCTGTGGGTCACTCTCCAATACCACAACCAACATCACTCAAGGTTAACAACTGAAGCTAGAACCTACAACAGAACTAAAAAAAGAAAACACTATAGAGGTGAGTATTAAAACTCAGTAGGCTAGCCCGATATCTATTCCAAATTCACTACCTTTAAAATAAAAGAATCACCATTTCAGGTTTGAACTACAATATATAAAAGTATGTTTTTCTAAATATTTTACTTAAAAACAAAGTATGAACCATTTCCCTTAACCATTTTCAAACTTGGGTTCATTTCATTAGTGTCAATGGATTTTTAGAAAGGGAATATGATGTTTACACTTTCAAATTTGCACAAATAGGATTAAACACTTTCATTTGAAAACCATTTTTAGAAACCTAATCAAAAGCAATTTCCCACATTCCAAGGAAAACAATACACCAGAAATGCACAAAGTAAAATACACAGCAAGGGCAATGTAGGTATACATATGAGAATCATAATCACTACTACAAGCAACAAAAGCCAAATAGACATGGGTGAACCTAGGAGATCGAGAATAAACCATAAGACACCAATACATGAAAATAATCCTTTTTTACATGTCATGATGAAATCAAAACACACAATACGCTTGACCATCCTCTCTCGGGCAGGTCGAGGGAAACTCCCATAGTAATAAACCCAATATATCCACCTACTATGGGAAACTGGTCAGTACCATAACCTACCAGTGCATCAATAATTCTTAGAATATTCTCTCAATATGCCAGATTCCCATGTCTCAAGTTTTTGGAAAGGGGGTGATCCAACCAATGCCAAACGAGCATCCAATCATATATATATATATATATAAAGCACAACAGGCATCACCCCGAGACACTCCATGGAAAAACCACTTGCCTTTAAACTACTCAAGTACCTGGGAGACTCTAAGTGCATCCTCCCAAACAATCAATTGCAACCAAGGCATGAGAGTTTTCCTAGGAGACGTTTTATCAAAACATTTTCATCGCTTTCTGTAAAGTGCCAAATGGAATTAAACACATTTCACAATCACTACTCTAAAATGAACCAATACGCTTGTTCATGCTTGAGAAGAAATCATTTATCATTAAAACCAGAACTACATTTGAAATTCCGTGAATTATGTTTAAAGGCCAAATGGGCATTCTTTCAATACTGGGTGTTTTCTCATCATGAAAATGTTTCAAGTGTCGTGTATAAAATAAATGGCTCTTTCTTAAACCAAAATAATCATTTAAAAAATAATTATCTTATATTAAAAACTAATTATCTTATATTAAATCACATTTATTAAAATTAATAAAATATTTATTTTGAACAATTATTATGCACAAACTGCAAGAAATAATGTAACTTAAATTTTAAAAAAAACAGTGAAATGGGAACCTACCTCGAGTCGCATCTCGGACACGATGACACAATACACATTGCACAGGCAGACAAGCACACGCAAGCCGATGATCATGGTGTTGTGGGGTTACCTTGAGAACACGCTGAAACAAACACACAATAACTAAGAACACATAGTCACTGACTTAGAACAAACCAAACGTACAACCAGCGCAAAAGAACCAGCTCGACATAACTTTAAAACACAACTCGTGCCATCAACACCATTTATTAAACCACTTTAAAATCCACAAAGTGTTTACAAAAACCACACAACACCAAAATAAATCAATAATCATTTTAAATATCCAACATACCTTTTTAAGAAAACACTAGTGCACAACCTGAAAAAAGAGCACGACACGATGATATCAACATTTAAAGCGTATGTTCCTAAACACATTTTCAAAACCAAACTCTAAGCCAAAAAATTATTTAATAAACCATTTAAAACTTTACAAAACAATTTTGAAAAGTGTACCATGACTTTAAACACACGAAACCAACTTAAACCCCTAAAAAACCAAGTTTTATGATCAAATTCACATCAACTCATAACAAACTCTAATATATATATACATATATATATATATATATATATTTGAAGCACAAAAATAATTTAATAAATCAGTTAGAAAATTAATAGAACATTCTCATGGTGCGCAACAAAGTTTTACCCCAAAACTACACTCAAATAAGTGAAGCAACTCAACAAATGTGGAAAAGAAACTTTGCACCGAAAAAATAATTTAAATAACATGATAATTTAATTAAACGTGAAAATTAAATCATCAAACAAATCTAATTGGAAGAATCTCCTACCTCAAATGTGGGCTAAACACCCGAAAATGGTGTGAAACCTCATTCACACCGCGACCGCACCTCTGGGAATCCAAAACCACCATACGCAATGAAAATCATACAAACTAAAACCATATTAACCCCTGAACAACAAACCCTAATAATATTTAACATCTAAAACAACGAAAAACTACCATGGGGAGTTTCGGATCGGATGCCTGACGGGAACGACGTCCAGAGGGCTCCTGGTCGGAGGCAGGGCTCACCGGAGCTCGGCTGGAGGTCGCTGGAGGGGGCCGGCGGCCGCTAGCCAGACGGAGGGTTGGTGTGCTGGCAGGAGGGACCCGCTGTGGAGGGGGGGCAGAGGCGATGAGGGCCGTTGTCGGGGCATGCTGAGGGCATAACGAGGGGAAAGGATGTTGGGAAAGATCCACTAGAGCTGAACAGGTAAGGGTGATGTAGGTGGGGTGAAGGGAGAGCAACTGGGGCTAGATCGCGGTCGGGCAAGGCTGCTGGATAGAGGCGCAGCACGGGTGGGGAGTCAGCAGGTGATACCAGGTGCTGGGGAGAACGCGGGGTCTGGAGGCGCGAGGCTATGGCGGCAGGATATAGGTGGAATCTTGGGGATGAGGGAGCATGAGGGTGGTGCCATGAAGTAAAACCAGGGGCGAATGGTGACGGGCACTGGGAAAGGGGTGCAGCGCAGCTGCGCACAATACAAGGGGGATGGGGGAACCACGTGATGAGAAGAAGGGGCTAGGGTTTGGCCGATTTTTTTTCATTTAATAAAAATACAATATTTGTAATAGCAATATTATTATAAAATACATATTATTATTGTTATAATTATTAATCTCTTTATAAAAATAAATTTAATTTAATTTGACATACTATATTTTATATATATATATATATATATATATATTTCCCCATTTACCATTTAAATCAATTAATTTATTTACTTCAAAAATTGGGCCAGTTGCACTGCTGAGCAAACTACGCCCGAACCGTGCCACCCGGTACTACCCGCTTTTTGGGTCATGTCACCTGCTCTCCACGCGGTTCTATAAATTGCGCATGAATCGCACGCCATAACTCTGACACACCCGGGAGTCCGTGTGGGAATCGTGCTATTAAACCTAACCATGTGGGATGATCGTGCAACAGTGGAAAATTGCCTAAAACCCAAATTAATAGTTAATGTAATTAAAAATAACAAATCTGTGAGGTCGGGGTGTAACAATTCTCCCAACCACAGACACTTTCTTCCCCCAGAAAGTCACTCAGCCGAACGATGGACCCAACAAGAATTAATGACCAAATAAAACCAGAAGAAGCCGCAACATAAGAGAATGGGACAACATGAGAGGGTTCTCCCCACCACAGGAACTCAACTAGTGTAAAAATTTTAACACCCAAACATACCTCCCCGGGAGTGGGGGGCAACGTGGGAACTCCCAACTAACCAAAACTAACATTTATAGCATGAGAGAAACAACACCTCCGCTAAAACTTGTAACTCTCGACATAAACCAAAAACCCCTAACACTAGAGAAAAAACTCCAAGCAGATCTTAACCAATACAAGGTCCAAACATACTTTTAAGAAAACGCACATTCCAGAACACCATAACAAGACAAATGAGACTATTTGGATTACAAAAGAACACGTTCATCCCAACCTCACGACGACACAATAAACCTACATCAACACCAAAACTTTAACAGTGGAAGGATGAGAACAGAATGAATTTAAATGTTTTGTTACCAACACAGAACGCAAAACCCGAACTGAGCCATCACACCCTCGATAACTACTGACTGCGCGTGAGCTTCACCCCGAGACCTATGGCTGGGGCTTTGATGGTTGAAGCATCTCCTGCCTCACAGTAAGGCACTGGTATCTTCTGCTCATCATGTCTTCCTCAGACGACGCTTCCTGCAAAACTTCTCTAGATGACTGGGACCCCTGCAATGATGGCACGTCCTCGATGGGGTGTGACATGACGGCTTGTATGCCCTAAACGTCCATACAGACGGTACACCATTGGAAAATCTTTCAAACTAGAGACCAGAGTCACTACAGAGGACTCTTTAAAAACAAATACATCTAACAAACTCTGCTCACCCAATGGGGGACCTTCACGAGCAACTGGATACGGTGGATTTCCAATCGTCTACGCTCTAGAGACAAACTCAGCTAAAAACACATCATGTACCAACTTCTCAAAATGATGGAACCAAAAAGGGAGGACCCGCTCTTTGATCTCTGGACAAAGACCCTTGATGAAGGGAGGAGTCTTCATCCAGTCCTGCAATACTACCACTGGAAAAAGAGACACAAGATCCTTGAAATGGTCAATATACGCTTTCACTGTCTGTTGGCCATGTTGAACATGCATGAGCTCTTCCATTTTCTTCGTCTTCACCTCCAAAAGTATAAACCATAAAATGAAGACGGCTTTAAAGACATACCACATCATTCCAACTTGCAGTAATGGCAGGATGAACAACTCCAACTCATCTAGAGCTAGACATTCGAACAGGCCCAAAACAGCATGCACTCTAACAGCTTTGGGTGTTTCCAATACCCTGAAGATGCACTCAACCTCTTCAAGCCACTCCATTGTCCCTAACAGTCTCAAATAACCATGATATACAGACAACATCCAAGAAAGACCAAAAACTGGGAATGACTCATCAAAACTCTAGGGACCTTTCTGGGTGGAATTTCTAAACAACATATATACCACCAAGCCAAAATAAATATCAATCAAAGCAACATCAATAAATCACCCTCATCCAAAAACAACCAGCTCACAAAAAACCAAACAACCAGAAACACAACCTAAAATTCCCAATTCTAAAATTCCCATTCCATTTTAGATTCCAAAACCACCCTTTTTCTATTTCAAAACCGCTTTCTTTCAAGGCCAATCTCCAAATACCAAATCCACTTTTCAAACCAAAATCACTTTCAAAAACCATTTTCCTATTTAAATGCCTATTTAGAAAACAAGGTCAAGCCTTTAATTTCAAACACACATAGGTAATCCCATGAACCGTTGCACATGTCTTCATCCACTTTAATTCATATGCACCAACACGCAATTTTCATGCATCCCATCACATGTGCAATGTTCATAAGGAGTACCTGAGGTTTCACCCCAACCCATTCTCGACCAATTTCAAAGAAAACACTAGTTTTCCAAAACAAAGGCTTTCAGTTTTAAAACCCATTTCAAAAATTTAAAGCCACTTAAAAGAAATCTGTCCCATTTTCAAAAACTCTTTTTTTCATTTCCAAAAACGCACTTACACCAACCAGAACGAAAATGGAACTCAACATGCATCAAACCACCGGAGGGACTAGCGGTCACACTTAACCTGGCGTGATGGTAGTGGTCCATGCCCTATATAATCATCAACAACAAGGAGGAATTCAAACTGTGATCTTAGACACCACATGGGCCACTACTCCATGTGAGATCACGATGTAACCTCAGTTTACCTCTGTTGTCATCCCTCAATCCAAAACAAACTAGAACGAAACAAAGACTCAATTCCTGGACTACCCCTGGCGACTCGAGGTGTGGAACAGGTGAGGGTTCATGACGTCCTTCCCATACCTACCTCTCGAGTCCCGAAAATCCTAATCTACATCTACCAGACATCCCAAATAACAAGGGCCTCCTTTGATACCATTTTTCCATGAACCAACCCAGGTCGACCATGAACCGGTCACCCGAGCCAGCTCGTGACATGGCCAGAGGGGTGTTCCCGATCCCCACGGGCTGGAAACTAGTGTCGGGCATCAAAATTTAACAGGTGGGAATGATTTGGCCCAATAGAAAATAAACTAAGTAGCGGAAAATAAATAGAACAAAAGAGAATAAACAAAGAAAAATCAACAACGCTACTAACCTGATCACGACCAAAACTCTATGTGACCCTGTGGGTCACTCTCCAATACCACAACCAACGTCGCTCAAGGTGAACAACTAAAGCTGGAACCTGAAAAATAACTAAAAACAAGAAAACACTATATCCATGAGTATTAAAACTTAGTAGGCTATCCCGATATCTATTCCTAATGCACTACCTTTAAAATAAAAGAAACACCATTTCAAGTTTGAACTACAATATATAAAAGTATTTTTTTATAAATATTTTACTTAAAAACAAAGTATGTACCGTTTCCCTTAACCATTTCCAAACTTGGGTTCATTTCATTAGTGTCAATGGATTTTTAGAAAGGGAAAGTGATGTTTACACATTCAAATTTGCACAAAGAGGATTAAACACGTTAATTTGAAAACTATTTTTAGAAACATAATCAAAAGAAATTTCCCACCTTCCAAGGAAAACAATACACCATAAATGAAAAAAGTAAAACACACAACAAGGGTAATATAGGTATACATATGAGCATTATAATCACTACTACGAGCATCAAAATCCTAATAGACATGAATGAACCTAGGAGATCGAGAATAAACCAGAGGACACCAATACATGTGAAATCATCCTTGTTGACATGTCACTATGGAATCAAAATGCACAATATGCTTGACCATCCTCTCTCAGCCAGGTCAAGGGAAAATCCCATAGAAATAAACCCAATATATCCACCTACTTTGGGTCACTGGTCAGTACCATAACCTACCAGTGTAGTAATCATTCTTAGAATATTCTCTCAATATGCAAGATTCCCATGTATCAAGTGTTTGGAATGGGGGTGAGCCAACTAATGCTAACCGAGAATCCAATCATATATATATATATAAAGCACAATAGGCATCACCCCAAGCCACTCCATGGAACAACCTCATGACTTTAAACTACTCAAGCACCCGAGTGCCTCTAAGCACAGCCTCCCAAACAATCAATCGCAAACAAGTCATTAGAGTTGTCCTGGGAGGTTTTTTATCAAAACATTTTCATCATTTTCCATAAAGTGCCAAACGGGCAATAAATACATTTCACAATCACTACTTTAAAAAGAACCAAGATGCTTGTTCAGGATTGAGAAGAAATAATTTATCATTAAAACCATAACTACATTTGAAATTACATGAATTATGTTTAAAGTCCAAATAGGAATTCTTTCAATACTGGGTGTCTGCTCGTCAAGAAAATGTTTTAAGTGTCGTGTATAAAATAAAAGGCTCTTTTTTACAACAAATAATCATTTAATAATTTATTGTCTTACATTAAAAACTAATTATATTATATTATCTCACATTTATTAAAATTAATAAAATATTTAATTTGAACAATTCTTGTGCACAAACAGTAAGAAATAATGTAACTTAAATTAAAAAAACAGTGCAATGGGAACCTACCTCATGTCGCAGCTCGAACACGAGGACACAATAGACCTCGCACAGGCGGAAAAGCATGCGCAAGCCGATGATTGTAGTGTCGCGGGGTTACCTCGCCAACATGCTGAAACAAACACATAATAACTAAGAACACATAGCCATTGACTTAGAACAAACCAAACAAACAACCAACGCAAAAAAACCAGCTCCACATAACTTCAAAACACAGCTTGCGCCATCAACCCCATTTATTCAACCACTTTAAAATCAAAAAAGTGTTTACAAAAACCACACAACACCAAAATAAATAACTAATCATTTTAAAGAGCCAACAAAGCTTTTTAAGAAAACACTAGTGCACAACCTAACAAAAACGCATGACACGATGATATAAACATTTAAGTCACGTTCACCTAAAAACATTTTCAAAACCAAACTCTAAGCCTCAAAATTATATAATAAACCATTTAAAACATTACAAAACAATTTTGAAAAGCATACTGTGACTTTAAACACACGAAACCAACTTAAACCCCTAAAAAGCACTTTTATGATCAAATTCACATCAACATATAACAAACTCTAATATATATATATATATATATATATTTATATTTTCAGCACAAAATTCATTTAATAAATCATTTAGATAATTAATAGAACATTATCATTGTGCGCAACAAAGTATTACCACAAAACTACACTCAAATAAGCGAAGCAACTCAACAAATGCTGGAAAAAAACTTTTCACCAAAAAAATAGTTTAAATAAAATGATAATTTAATTAAAAATGAAAATTAAATAATCAAAAAAATCTAATAGGAGGAATCGCCTACCTCAAATTTGGGTGGACCACCCGAAAATGGTGAAAAACCTCATTCACATTGCGACCGCACCTGCGGGAAGCCAAAACCACCATACGCAATGAAAATCGTACCAACTAAAACCAAATTAACCCTAGAACCAAAACCCCTAATAATATTTAACATCTAAAGCAATGAAAAATTAACACGGGGGGTTGCAGATCAGCTGTCTAAAGGGAACGACGGTCGAAGGGCTGTTGGCCGGAGGTGGGGCTCACTAGAACTCGACCAGAGGTCACTGGAGGGGGTCGGAGGCCGCTAGTCGGATGGAGGGTTAGTGTGCCGGCAGGAGGGACCCGCTACGGAGGGGGGGCAGAGGCGACGAGGGCCACTGCCGGGGCATGCCGAGGGCCCAACGAGGGGCGAGGGTGTTGGGCGAGATCCACTAGAGCTGAACAAGGAAGGGCGAGGCAGACGGGGTAATGGGCGAGTAGCTGGGGCCAGATCGCGGTCGGGCGAGGCTGCTGGATAGAGGCGCGGCATGGGTGGGGAGTCAGCAGGTGAGACTGAGTGCTGGGGAGAACGTGGGGTCTGGCGGTGTGAGGCTGTGGCAGCAGGAGATAGGTGGAGGCTTGTGGTTAAGGGAGCATGAGGGTGGCTCAGCGCAGGAAACCCAGGGGCGAAGGGTGACGGGCATTAGGAAAGGGGTGTGGCACAAATTCACATAAAACAAGGGGGATGGGGGAACCGCGCGGGAAAAAGAAGAGGGCTAGGGTTTGGCTGTGTTTTTTCATTTAATAATAATACAATAATTGTAATTACAATATTATTATAAAAAACATATTATTATTTTAATAATTATTAAACACTTTATAAAAATCAATTTAATTTAATTTGACATACTATATTTTATTTATTTATATATATAGTTTCCCCATTTAACATTTAAATCAATTCATTTATTTACTTCGAAAATCCGGGCAGTTGCACTGCTCACCTGCAGTCTGACACACTACTAATCAAACTGCACCTGAACTGTGCCACCCAGTAATACCCGCTTGCAGGGTCATGTCACGTTCTCTTTGTGCGGTTCTATAAATTGTGTGTGAATCGTGCGCCATAACTCTGACACACCCGGGAGTCCGTGCGGGAACCGTGCTATTACTCCTATCCACGCGGGATGACCGTGCAACAGTGGAAAGTTGTCTAAAACCCAAATTAATAATTAAAGTAATTAAAAATAACAAATCTGTGAGGTCGGGGTGTGATAATTCTCCCCACCACAGACACTTTCTGCCCCCAGAAATTCACTCAGTCGAATGATGGACCCAACAAGAATCATGCCCAAATAAAACCAGAAGAAGCCGCAACATAAGAGAATGGGAGAACACGAGAGGTTTCTCCCCACCACAAGAACTCAACTAGTGTAGAAATTTTAACACTCAAACATACCACCTCAGGAGGGGGTGCGATGGGGAACTCCCAACTAACCAAAACTAACATTTATAGCATGATCGAAACAACACCTCTGCTAAAACGTGGAACTCTCGACAGAGACCAAAAACCCCGAACACTAGAGAAAAACCTCCATTCATTTCTTAACCCACGCAAGGTCCAAACATACTTTTAAGAAAACGCACAATTCAGAACACCATAACCATAAAAACGAGACTATTTGGAATAGAAAAAAACATGTTCCTCCCAACATCATGACGACACAATGAACCTACATCAACTCCAAAACTTTAACAATGGAAGGACGAGAATGGAAGGACTTCAAAGGTTTCGTTTCCAACATGGAACACAAAACCCGAACAGAGGCGTCACACCCCCCCCCCCCCCCACAACACTTGACTATGCGCTAGCTTCACCTAAAGACCTATGGCTAGGGTTCTGATGGTTGAAGCATCTCCTACCTCACAGTCAGGCACTGGTATCTTCTAGTCATAGGGTCTTCCTCAGACGACGCTTCCTGCAAAACTTCTCTAGATGAACTAGACCCCTGCAATGATGGAATGTCCTCGGTGGGGTGTGACATGATGGATTATATGCCCTTAATGTCTATAAAGACAGTACACCATTGGAAAATCCATATAACTAGAGACCATATTCACTAAAGAGGACTATTTATTAACAAATCCATCTAACACACTCTGCTCGCCCAATCGGGGACCTTCACGAGCCACTTGATACGGTGGATTGCCAACCATCTGCACTCCAGAGACCAACTGAGCTAAAAACACCTCATGTACTGAATTCTCAAAATGATGACCCCAAAAAGGGAGGACCCTCTCTTTGATCTCTGGACAAAGACCCCTGATTAAGGGAGTAGTCTTCTTCCAGTCCTGTGATAGTACCCCCGAAAAATGAGACACAAGATCCTTAAAATGGTCAACATACGCTTTCACCATCTGCTGGCCATGTTGAACACGCATGAGCTCTTCCTTTTTCTTTGTATTCACCTCCACAAGTATAAACCATTGAACAAAGATAGCTTTAAATACATACCACATCATTTCAACTTGCAGTAATGGCAGGACGAACAACTCGTACTCGTCCAGAGCTAGACCTTCGAATAGGCCCAAAACAGCATGTACTCTAACAGCTTCGGGAGTTCCCAATACCGTGAAGATGCGCTCGACCTCTTCAAGCCACTCCATTGTCTCTAATAGGCTCCAATCACCATGAACGATAGACAACGTCCAAGAAAGACCAAAAACTAGTCATGACTCATCAAAACACTGGGTACCTTTCTGGGCGGAAATTCTAAAGAACATATATAACACCAAGCCGAAACAGATATCAATCAAAGCAGCGTCAATAAAGCCCCCTAATCTAAAAAAAACCAGCTCACAAAAAAGAAAACAACCATAAACACAACCTAAAATTCCCTATCCAAAATTCCCATTCCATTTTAGATTCAAAAACCACTCTTGTTTTATTTCAAAATAGATTTCTTTCAAAACCACTCTCCAAATACTAAATCCACTTTTCAAACCAATATCACTTTCCAAAACCATTTTCCTCCTTAAAAGCCTATTTAGAAAACAAGGTCAAGCCTTTAATTTCAAACACACACATGTAATCCCATGAACCGTTGCACATGTCTTCATCCACTTTCATTCATACACACCAATACAAACTATCCACACATCCTCTCACATGTGCAACGTTCATAAGGAGTACATGAGGTTTGACCCCATCCCATTCTCAACCAATTTCAAAGAAAACACCAGTTTTCCAAAGCAAAGGCATTCAGTTTTAGAAACCATTTCATAAATTTAAATTCATTTAAAAGAAATCTATCCCATTTTCAAAAACCCATTTTTTCATTTCCAAAAACACACTTACACCAACCAGAACAAAAATGGCACTCAACTTGCATCAAACCACCAGAGGGACTAGCGGTCACACTTAACCTGGTGACATGGTAGTGGGAAATTCCCCCAAGTAATTGTCAACAACTAGAAGGAATTCAAACCGTGTACCCGGACTCCACATGGGTCACTACTTCATGTGAGATCATGATGTAACATCAGTTTACCTGGGTTGTCATCCCTCAGTCCAAAACAAACAAGAATGAAACAAATATTCAATTCCTAGACTACCCCTGGCGACTTGAGGTGTGGAACGGTCGATGTTTCATGAAGTCCTTCCCGTACCTAGCTCTCGAGTCCCGACGATCCTAATCATCATCTACCAGACATCCCAAATAGCAAGGGCCTCCTTTGATACCATTTTGTTACGAACCAGCCTGGGTCGACCCTGAACCGGTCACCTGAGCCAGCCCGCGACATGGCCCGAGGGGCGTTCCTGATCCCCACGGGCTGGCAACTAGTATTGGGCATCAAAATTTTATATGTGTGAACGATTTGGTCCAAAAGAAAATAAACTAAGCAGCGGAAAATAAATAGAACAAAAGTGAATAAACAAAGAATAACCAACAATGCTGCTAACCTGGCCACCAACAAAACTCCATGTGACCCCGTGGGTCACTCTCCAATACCACAACCAATGTCACTCAAAGAGAACAAATAAAGCTGGAACCTGCAATAGAACTAAAAACAACAAAACACTATAGGCATGAGTATTAAAACGTAGTAGGTTAGCCTGATATCTATTCCCAATGGACTACATTTAAAATAAAAGAAACACCATTTCAAGTCTCAACTACAATACATAAAAGTATGTTTTTATATATATTTTACTTAAAAACAAAGTATGAACCATCACCCTTAACCATTTCTAAACATGGGTTCATTTCATTAGTGTCAATGGATTTTTATAAAGGGAAAGTGATTTTTACAATTTCAAATTTGCACAAAGAGGATTAAACACTTTCATTGGAAAATAATTTTTAGAAACCTAATCAAAAGAAATTTCCCACTTTCCAAGGAAAATAATACACCAGAAATGCACAAATTAAAACACATAGCAAGGGCAATGTAGGTATACATATGAGCATCAAAATCACTACTGCATGAAACAAAAGCTGAATAGACATGGGTGAACCTAGGAGATCGAGAATAAACCATATAACACCAATACATGTGAAATCATCCTTCTTGACATGTCACAATGAAAAAAAACGCACAATACGCTCGACCATCCTCTCTCGGGCAAGTTGAAGGAAAATCCCATAGTAAGAAACCCAATATATCCACCTACTATGGGCCACTGGTCAATACCATAACCTACCAGTGCAACAATCATTCTTAGAATTTTCTCTCAATATTCTATATTCCCATGTCTGAAGTGTTTGGAAAGGGGGTGAGCCAACTGATTCCAACCGAGCATCCAATCATATATATATATATATATATATATATATATATATAAAGCACAATAGGAATCACCCCGGGACACTCTATGGAACAACCGCTTTCCTTTAAACTACTCAAGTACCCGAGAGACTCTAAGTGCATCCTCATAAACAATCAATTGCAACCAAGGAATGAGAGTTGTCCTAGGAGGGTTTTTATCAAAACATTTTCATCGCTTTCCATAAAGTGCCAAACGGGCAGTAAATACATTTCACAATCACAACTCTAAAATGAACCAAAATGATTTTTCATTCTTGAGAATAAATAATTTACTATTAAAACCCGAACTACATTTGAAATTCTGTGAATTATGTTTAAAGGCCAAACTAGCATTCTTTCAATTCTGGGTGTCCGCTCGTCAATAAAATGTATCAAGTGTCCTGTATAAAATAAACAGATCTTTTTTACACCAAATAATCATTTAAAAATTAATTGTCTTATATTAAAAACTAATTATCTTATATTATCTCAAATTTATTAAAATTAATAAAATATGTAATTTGAATAATTATTTTTCACAAACAACATGAAATAATGTAACTTAAATTAAAAAAATTATGCAATGGGAACCTACCTCAAGTCGCAACTCGAACACGACGACACAATACACCTCGCACAGGCGGACAAGCACACACCAGATGATGATCGCGGTTTCATGGGGTTACCTCACCAGCACGCTGAAACAAATGCACAATAACTAAGAACACATAACCACTGACTTAGAATAAACCAAACGAACAACCATTGCAAAAGAACCTGCTCGACATTACTTCAAAACACAGTTCACGCCATCAACACCATTTTTTAAACCACTTTAAAATCCAAAAAGAGTTTACAAAAACCACACAACACCAAAATAAATCACTAATCATTTTAAAGATCCAACATACCTTTTTAAGAAAACACTAGTGCACAACCTAACAAAAGCGCAAGACACGATGATATCAACATTTAAATCATGTGCGCCTAAACACATTTTCATAACCAAACTCTAAGCCTCAAAAATATTAAATAAACCATTTAAAACTTTACGAAACAATTTTGAAAAGCGTACCCTGACTTTAAACACACGAAACCAACTTAAACCCCTAAAAAACACACTTTTATGATCAAATTCACATCAACGCATAACAAACTCTAATTTATATAAATATAAATATATATATATATATATATATATATATATTCGCAGCACAAAAATAATTTAATAAATCAGTAAGACAATTAATAGAACATTCGCATGGTGCGCAAAAAAATTTTATAACAAAACTACACTCAAATAAGCGAAGAAACTCAACAAATGTTGAAAACAAAATTTGCACCAAACAAATAATTTAAATAACATGCTAATTTAATTAAAAATCCAAATTAAATCATCAAACAAATCTAATAGGTGTAATTTCCTACCTTAAATGTGTGAGGACCACCCGAAAATGGTGTGAAACCTCATTCGCACCACGACCGCAATAGCGAGAAGCCAAAACCACCATACGCAAGGAAAATCGTACCAACTAAAACCAGATTAACCCCTGAACAACAAACCCTAATAATATTTAACATCTAAAACAACGAAAAACTACCATAGGGGGTTTCGGATTGGCTGTCTAAAGGGAACGATGGTTAGAGGGCTGCTGTCCTGAGGCGGGTCTCACTAGAGCTTGGCCAAAGGTCGCTGGAGGGGGCCGGAGACTGCTAGCCGGACGGAGGGTTGGTTCGCCGGTAGGAGGGAATCGCTGTGGAGGGGGGGGGAAGAGGTGACAAGTGTTGCTACTGGGGCATGTCAAGGGCACAACAAGGGGTGAGGGTGTTGGGAGAGATCCACTGGAGTTTAACAGGGAAGGGTGAGGAAAGCGGGGTGAAGGGCAAGCAGATGGGGCCAGATCGCAGTTGGGTGAGGATGCTAGATAGAGGCGCGGCGTGGGTGGGGAGTCAGAACGTGAGACCGGGTGCTGGGGAGAACGCGGGGTCTGGCGGCGCGAGGCTATAGTGGCAGGAGATAGGTGGAGGCTTGGGGATGAGGGAGTGTGAGTGTGGCGCAGCACAGGAAAACCAGGCGCGAAAGGTGACAGGCACTGGGAAATGGGTGCGGTGTAGCTCCGCACAAAACAAGGGGGATGGGGAACCGCACGGTGAAAAGAAGGGGGCTAGGGTTTAGCTGGGTTTTTTATCATTTAATAATAATACAATAATTGTAATAACAATATTATTATAAGAAAAACATATTATTATTGTTATAACTATTAAACACTTTATAAAAATCAAATTAATTTAATTTGACATTCTATATTTTATTTATTTATATATATATTTCCCCATTTTCCATTTAAATCAATTCATTTATTTACTTCAAAAATCAGGGTAGTTTCACTACTCACTTGTAGTCTGACGCACTTCTGAGCAAACTGTGCTCGAACCTTGCCACCTAGTACTACTCGCTTGTAGGGTCATGTCACGTTCTCTCCGTGCGGTTCTATAAATTGCGCGTGAATCGCACGCCAAAACTCTGACACACCTGGCAGTCCGTGCGGGCACCGTGTTGTTACTTCTAACCGCGTAGGATGATCATGAAATAGTGGAAAATTGTCTAAAACCCAAACTAATAATTAAAGAAATTAGAAATAACAAATTTGTGAGGTCAGGGTGTCCCAATTTATAGATGGAAAAATCTCATCGTATAATCTAATGAGTGTTTTTTTCAACTAGAGGGAACAACAAGATTAATAATGAATTTCTGGCATTGTAGTAAGGATGTACTTCCCCTCGATACATATGAGGAGAATGCCAAAAAAATCATTTATAATGGAAATCTTGTGAATTTTGATCCCTGGATAGGGTTAATTTAACCACTCAATAATGAATTTTATATTTATCATCTCACTTAAATGGAGGGATATGGTATTAAAAATATTCCAAAAATGGAAATCCATTCCTTGGTGGCATTATATGATGAGGATATAGGACCATCCCTATTAGGGTTAGTGTTGAGTTCACTGATCTCCTCTCGAGTATTTTTTATGAATGGGGATAACATCCTCTGATGTAAAATATTGTTGATTTTATCTTACAAATATGGTTCTTTTGGGGTGGTAGATGGATTATCTATGGTGTGGGAATGAGCACTATAGTAATGTAAGGCATGATTCAGAGTCAGATCTAAGGGTAACTCCACTATCAATGCTTATAAACAATATTTCATGGGGATTACAAATTCATTATTAGTGGAATATTCACCATCAATTTTTTTGATTAACATTTCTAAATTTCATTTTATGTTAAGGCGAGCCACTGTTTTTGGCATAGATAACTCTGAACCGGCTATGAGGGATTTATATTTCAACTCATTATTTATTTGTCATTTAGATAGTGGAAATAAATAGTGAAACGCTTCTTTGGATGCAAAAAAACACAACCCCTAAGACAACATTATTAATTTTTTGTGTTTTCCATTCTTAAACATCCCAATATTATTGAACCATCATTAAATTATATATCTCAGGATTGGGGTTAAAATATTTACAGAGAAGACATCCTCATTTGGGGGAATTTTACTCAATAACTCACTCTCAAGAGTTTAGTGTTACATAAGAGAATCTATTAATTCTTTATCCTTGATTTCCTTTTTAAATATGAATGGTATTTAAAACAAATTTAGTATAACTACCCATCACACTAGAAATTTTATAAGAATTTTATGGATGTGGATATACTTGAGTGGGTCAATAATAAAGATCAACTAAATGTTATGATGTTTGAGGTATTTTATCATCTTATACACCAAAAAGGATCAATTCAAAATAGTTATTCTCAATATTTTAATACAAAGCCTCATTGGAAATCATAGTTTGGATGAGATAATATAGACTATTTTATTTTTTTCTTTTTCTTATTTTAAGCCATGAGAACAACAAGGGAACTCACTAGAGTTTACACATATAAGATAATTGGATTCCCTCCAACCAATGGAATCAAAATATATATTATGGAGGAGGTATTATTTTAAGTTGTTGAAGGATGATTGTAATTCCTTATCCCATTGGTAATAAACACATTTCTCTATTAATATGGTCAAGGGTAAGTATTTAACAATAAAAAAAATCTAATTTAGGCATGATTTCCTTAGAGTCATGTCAATTCCATGAGGTATTAAGGAAAAGGAATATTAATAATTATCTTATTCTTTTTAGGGTATCATTAATGTCATAATGGAGTACCATGAAGATGATAAATTTTCTTGATTGTACCCCAAAAGCTCACTTCAGGGGGTCATTTTTATTTTTTGTTATCAAAGACTTCTAAAAATAGTTTCAAGGTCATCATGATGATCATAATGTTATTGAAAATTGAATATGAATTCATCTATGTAACACTCTTTAGGTTTCCCAATGAAATACTTGAATATGTGATGTATAGTTCAATGATATTTAGTCACACCTTTATTTATGTCAAAGGGAATTACTTAATAGTAATTTATTCTTTGGGGTTCCCTAACAATGGTGGATTCCTCACCACCCAGTTCCATATAGAACTTATTGTAACCATGGTACCCATCCCTAATAAGATGGATTAAAAGTTAACTATCACATTAATAAATAATTACATGATCGGGTCCTGGAATGCATATTTTGGGAAATTCCTGTAGAGGACCCGAAATAAAATATAGGATCATATATTATTTTTTTCATTTTAATAAGGAGGATGTTTTTTAACAATTTTAGATATTTCAATTATCAAATGAAGTTAGATTTGGTAAGTTTTTTTACCATATATTTAAATTTAAGGAAAAATAGTAGGTTGTTGTATTTTTTTTTCTTATTTCTATTTTTTTGGTCATCTAGAAAACTTAGAAGATGGGTGGACACCTCGGGATTCAATCATTGCATTTTTGTTTACTTCTCGGAAAACATATCCCAATTCCATCTTAAGAAGGATATATACTCCTCCTATTTCTTTAGGAACATGGATATACTAATGAGAATAGGTCACAGATCATATTATATAATGAGATTTAATTGTTTGATCTCATTAATGGAATCATAAATGATTTCCTCAAAAAACTCTAGGGTCATCACAGAGTTCATCCTCATCTTCTTCCCTTTCTTAAAATCTATCAAGACAGGAAGATAAATAAATAATTTATGAATTTGAATATAATTTTTGAAAATTACATTCTCTTATGAGTGATGAGGAGGTAGCTCTATATTTATGGGTACTGATGTAGATACATTTCTAACAAGGTCCTTACAGATATATTCTCTCTCTTCCTAGTGACTACTAGAGATAGAATAAGTTTCACCATCATGAAATTTAGAATTTTTTATGAGGGAATTTATAGTTTTACCAGTGATATTTAGGTATATTTTAACCCTAATGATGATATAATGACCTCCTAGAATATTGAAGATAATAGGAGAGTACTATTAACCAGGGAATTGTCATCTTTAGCATCACTCTTCCAAGATAAACACTAACTACCTTTTGATAGGTCGGTTATATATGACACAATTTTCATAGTATAAATGGTACAATTTGTGTCCTTTGAACTAGGGTAGCCCCCAAGAGATGGGTTTTCATATTAATCAGAGTAATGGAAAATACATGATCCACACAAAGTAGGATCAAAGGGTTTTTAGGGGTGGTTTTGTTGGTAATGAGGTGTGAAATAGAAGTATATAGGTCAGTAATTTAAATTTATATCACTGGAACAACATAAAAATGTCACCTTTGATGATTCACATCCTAGTAAAAGGATGATGATATCATGTAATTAATTTAAGAACAAAAAATTAAATTGAAAAATTACCTCATTTGATTTTAAGGTGCATTCAAAAACTCCACATCAACGGTGGTCATTTCCTGAATGTATTGATGTCATATCCGTCTATATTATCCATTCATACATAAAAATTCTATAGGAATACCAATTGATGATACCTAGGTTCTAGATTATATATTTGATATCCTAATAATCCCCAAAACACTGATCCATTTATCAATGAAATAGAACATAGTTTGATATATTATGTTAGCTTCTTCTCTCTCTTGGAAGCAAGAGATATGAGAGAAAGGATCTCAAATACTAGTGATGAATAGTATGTAGAATTAGAGCCACCCCTTTCTTATATAATGAGGTATAAAATACCTTTAAATGGATCCTCTACCCACAAATATGTTTTACCCACTAAATAAACCATAAACGACATGGTATAACAAAATAACTATGTAAAAAATGTCATTTCGAATTTTATCACTTACTTGTAATACAATAAATATATTACATGATAAAATTGATTCCTTAACTCAACTTGTAATTCTCGAAAACATTAAACAAACCTTGAATATTAAAATAATATTTTTTCATTAAATATTTTCCCTTGTATTCATTAAAATACTAGTAAATATAATAAATAAATAAATTCAACTCTAATTATTCTATACTCAAATAATAATGAATTTAGTTTTTTTGTGATCGTTTATACTTGGAAATCTCCAAGAACCCAGGGTTGGTCCCACTATGTTCTATACTCATATTCATTAGAGTAGGCCCACACATTGGAATATGCTAAGTATGAGACCCTCTAAGCCCTTATCACGATAAGATTGAGTATTAATCATAAACAATGAGATGATTCTAGAAACCCATCAAGACCCCTAAAGAGATACAGTATAGCCATAGAAATGACTACCTTTTATGAACACACCTCATGTAATATAATCTATTTTCCATAATATGTCTCAAAAAGCAGGATATGCACTTTGCGTCATCGTTTATTCTTTATTTATTATTCATTGAACTCACTTGAAAAACATTCCTTCTTCTACCATGGTCAGTGATTTAGAAAAGTCACTAGCATCCTGGTAAACTTGGCTCAAGATATCACTTCCTTTTAGAAGAAGAAAATTTTGTCCAAATTATTCAATCAATGTCATAAAATTAATGGCACACCCAATGCTAACTACCTACCCATGATATAAATTTCATGGTTCTTGTCGTGCATCAAAACACAAAATAAATTAGTATACCCTGATAATAATTTCAATTCATGAGACCATTACATGTGTTCATATATAAAAACTACCAATGAAAAATGAAACATGTGGTGTTCCCATAACTAGGTCATCCCTGATGATCTCATCTACTCATGATCACCAAGTGTGAACTTAATGAAAATTATTCTCTATGCTTATGATCCTCCAGCACCTGATAGTCACATATCATCTGTGTCCTATCAGTATGATGTATCTAGACTATAAGACATATATTTTTATTACTTTCATGGTTTCTCTTGGTTCTCATTATAAAATAGAAACGGTTATGTCCTTTTGATATGATATGTATTCTAAGTAAATTACCATATAAATAAAAGATGTTGCAGTATCCATACTACTATGGTAAGACAAAAACATGTATATATATAAAACTATATAAATGTAATGATAATAAAAGTATATAAAGTATTTTGTTCCTAGGAACCCACTCAAAACACTCCCACTTTCACTAGATACAATTTCAATCTATCCTTAACCCATTATCTCTCACATGACAATCACGATTCTTCTAAGATATATTTTTAGTCTATGGGTCTGTCATTTTATCGTCTGTGGATACTCTACTAACTTCTACTTCACCTATCTGAGTAAAATAACTTAATATATAATACTTATAAAGAATATTATCTGTCATCCGGTGTGACCTAGGATCTTGGGAAAGTACCATTGTTGTAGTATTATCACAATAGAATGGAATAGGTTCTGCACTTCTCTGAAAAACACCAACATCTAATACAATGATATGTATCCATAATAACTCCATATCTATATATAAATCCACTACATACATGAATTATATTGTATAATGGAAGAACCTATGTTTCTTCAAGATTTATCGACTCCCTGGGACAATATTGAGAAAAAATAAATAGCCTAACTGTGATTTCATATCATCACAGTCTATTTGTAAACTATAATCAATGTGTCCCCTCACTACTAGTTCCTTGTCTTATCTATATACTAGAAACATATCCATTGTACACATCAATTACTTGAGGATAGTTTTTAAATTTTCACACTGAATATCTGGTGTATTAACTTAATATATGTCTACCATTATTAAAGAGATGGAAACATCAAACCTAGTACATGGTAGGAATACATGACAGATCCCACTACTAAAGTATAAGGGATTCTTCTCATTCTTTAAATCTCCTCACATGTTTGTCGAAAAAAATTTATGGAGAGATTGAAAACATGTGATACTGGAAATAACCCTCTCTTACACACATAGACAATATTTCTATTTATTAAAAATAATATATGGGCATCCCATAAAAAACAATAAGGTAATAAAACGAGAACAAAGAGACCATGGGGGATTGAAGTAATGAAGACCCAGAGTGTTCTCTATAACAAGCTTCACTATATTAAGAGAGAAGGACCTAAGGCTGGAAAAATGAGTAATCCTCTCACATTAGGTTACCTTTTAAGTAAGAAAATCTATTATAGGTTTCCATTCACTCCATGTACGTGGAACATCAATTTAGTTATTCATGATCCTCTTACACCTGTGAATGGTATATGAAATAGATTAGGGTATAGTACTATGAACAAGCATATAACTATAAATGGTAAGTTGATCTATTTTGACTGCTATGAGATGAATGTTTCTATGGATACACAACAAAAGTATGGTAATCATCGTTTGGCCTTTCAAATAGAGGGAATCACCTCTTCTGAATAAGGAAGAAAAGGACAAGATTACTGATTCCCTAGTATCCTAGGAAACTCCACCACCCAACATTATTCTCATGATGCATGAACCATATATGTTCATCTTAAGAACTGATTGGTGTGGGTTTCATCTAACCCATCACCCCTATGTTTTACTAGTCATAGTATTGTATGCATACATGATGGATTATAGTGATCTTACGTAAGGGGTACCCTTATAGTCTATACAGAGGTGTGTAAAATCGAAAAAAATGTTTTTGATTTTGAAAATAAAATGGATTCTTGATCTTAATGAACCCTTTTGTCACGCATCATTCTTCTATTTATAGATACACCAGCATCCTAAAAATATGATAAAGGTTCTTCCCTTTTTCTCATAGTCAATGATTCTCACCCCTAGAACCACAAGTTGTGGAAGGTTTTGCTTGAGGCCTCCTCATAAGACCAGGTGGTGAAACCAAAAATCGATTTCCACACTATTATAACCCACTCTCCTTTGAAGAAAATATGGTCAAACATCTCATCATATGGTTCCTTACAATAGTGACACATTGAAGCCAAGTAAACACCAACAATTTCAATGATATTTTCAGAAGGAAGTGTATTATTCCTAACATGAAACACCATGAAATTGAATTTTGTTAGAATCTCCTTATGACAAAGCACTTACCCCCAATAATCATGATCATTTTCCACCATCCTTGTTCTATGAAAATATTTTGCTGAAAACGTACCTGGGGAGGAACCTATGAATAAACAACTATCAACATCAGAATTAAGAACAATGTTTTAAAAAATGTTATATTGGACTTCATCTAGGATTTATTAAATAAATATTGGATGTGCACTAGATTTCCTAATGTGATGTATGGCGTAGGAAATTTAGGAAATTTGAGATCTGTTCCTGCTCAGTTATGCTTCTAGAATTGGATTTCATCCCTTCCCACTATCGAAAGATTATTCTACTAAAGACTCAATAAGAGAGGCTTTATCAAACTCTGGATAGAATAAGTCCTCCCTATCTTCATTCCCAAATCAACCCCATACTTATCTTACATGTACCCCCCACATTGCATCTTCCCCTAGATGACCTCGAAGGCCAACTTTGCATGCACAACCTAAATATCATAGATACACTTATATTGTTGATTCCCCCTCAGAAAAAGGCCTTTCTGTCCTTCCCATGACTCTCTATGATGCTTTCCTTCAGAATAAGAGCCCCAAAACAATAAAGTCATAATGTTTTCTAATCTGGATATGACCCCTTTCAGAACATTGAGGTTAGAAAGAACATGCAAAGGAATATATGATAGAACTCTATTAATCCTATTTATTATTCCACCAAAATATAACAACCAATTTTTCTAATTCATTATTTGACCCTTGATTCTATCAACCACCTTATCATAGTTATAGATACAAATATTTCTCAGAAAAATTGGGGCACCCAAATATTCTAAGGTAAAAGCTCCTTATTGCAAGTTTAGGCTTCTCTCCAATGATATAACACACATGTTTGATCATTTTTTTAATATAAAACTACTATTATCACATTTCATAAGTTTTTAGCTACATTTTCATTAATTATTCAAGGTTTCGTTGATACCCCAAGTAGATATATAACTTAAATTAATAAAATAATTGTGGTATATGCAAAAAAAATGTGCAAAATGACATAATGATGTACCCTAAAGTGATAAGGTATAATAATTCCCCAAATCATACACTTTTTAATATATTGGGTAAGAGATTATTAGTTAAGAATAAAAAGGGTGGGGGATAGTGAATCTCATGGTCTTAAACCCTGGACTACCTTGAAAAATATATATTGTTTTACCATTAATTATATCAATATCCAAGAGGAACTAAATCATTGAAACATGAGGTCAGTCACCTAGGAAGATAGGCTCTTACAAGATAGTGCCTTGATTATGAATTTTCATTTGACCTTTCATGGTCTATGTTATTATATAATTTTATTTCTATTTTTTAACAAAATGAATTTTGATATATATTTCCAATCACCTCTTTGTCGATGACAATATCACCTTTAATTGATCACCCTTTGATGAATTTGTGCGGTTCTTCTAAAATATAGCTACAGAGATAGTAAGACATTATTTTATTAAGGATAATTTACAACACCTTATAATAGAGGTTACAAAAACATATTGTCCTATACTATTGTAGAGAATTCTGGTCTTTTACCGTTGGAATCATCCCCATCTTCGTAACACAAGAAACCCAAAGAATATTTCTACCATGGAATAATTCTTGCACCGATTACACCAGATCACCATTAACCATGTCCCATAAGGTTCTATAAAAATTCCATGGAAATCCATCTAAACCTCACCTGATTTCTGAATTGTTTTTCCAAATGGCTTATCGGATCTCCAAATCATTAGGGATGACCTCTATTAACTCATTCTTAGGATAGTTAGCGACAATAGGGATTGCATCAAATAACTCTGCATGCCCCCTCATGTATCCACCTTTAATGTTGGGGTTGGGAAAAGTGAGAAGATATTTGATGAAAGAATCCATTATTCTCCCAACCACATCTATATAATTAGTATAATAATTGTCTTCCAAGCTGATATTGGGTATCCGAGTGTGCCTTTTTTCTTTAATAAATTCATGAGAGAAGCATGTGTTGTGATCCCCCTCCCAAATCCATTTTATTCATGATTTTTTATAGGACTATAATTTATATTTTAATGTCATTCTAACCAAGATATTCCTCCAGTAGGTAAGCTCAAAAAATCAAGAATCATTCTAGTCATTCATCAGACTCACTTCCAACAGTTCTATTTCCTTCCTAATCACCTACATGTCATGTGATCAGAGGGGGTTGATTTCTTATCTATTAATACATTTTCCATCAGGGAAGTATATGTTATATGTGAAGTGTCATCCATGAACATCTCTGTGAAGTTAAACACCATGAATCTATTTCCATGTGAAGAAATTTGGATATTATTCCCAAACATCATATTAAATAAAATAATCACCTCTATCATCCTTGAGTGGAAAAAATCATAAAAGAGAATGATTTGATATAAGATGAGAAAGATGAGTAACCATAATTTATATTTAAGAAGAACTTGTGTGGTAGTTCACAAGACATAAATATAAATGGAACCATATATGGTTAGCTTATCTCTAATTATTACACTAGGTAAACTGATTATCTGAATAATTAATTTCCAGTAGCCCATTTCTGGACATAAAAGAAACAAATTTTTTGATTTCTCTTTGAGGAAATTATCCTCCTCCATTATTATCCTTTGGATCCAAAAAAAGTGTTGAAATCCACACAAACAGGCCATGGTAAATCCCCTCCATTGAAGAAACGCAAATCATGCCATAAGGTTTCTCGGTCCTAAGCATCACATTTGGAATAGAAAAATGAAAAGGAAAAACAATGATCATCAGAAGTAATTATAGTAGTAATAAACTAATCCAATGAACAAATCATGTCCACTAAGATTTTTTTTCTTGAGAAACCAAATATGAAGGTTCAGATAATTAGCCTACATTTGTTTTGAATGAATACTTTTTGTGCGAGTTATGATTACTTGGAAGGAATTTGTTTATGATCCAATACTAAAGAAAGTGAAATTGAATTGTTTTGAATTTTTTTGGTTGTGAAACCTATTTTAACCTAGGCTCCAAGTTTGTGAGAATTATATATAAGGAATGAGATATCAGAAGGAGTGTCATCTAGCTTTATCCCCAGATGATCAGTTGCACTGGATTAGAGATGATGGAGGATTAACTATGGATTTGGAGTTTGATATGGTGAAAAATCCATAGTGATCCAATATAGAGGCCACTATAGGAGTCTCCAGTAAAAATGGGGTCTCATTCTTTGGTGATGAACCACATGTTAATGGAGGAGGACATTTGTTCAATAGAGGAAAACATTTAGGATCATTTAAAGAGGATACATGCAGATGAAAACATTGAGCAGGCCATGAATGAGATAATATATTCTTATGAGAAGTGTGATAGAGGAAACGATCCAGAGGGACCCAATCACATGGTCTGGGGTGCATCCTGAGAAAGGGGTGGGTCTAAAGGGGACCAGATTTGTGCACTGACGACTCATGGCATCATGATAAAGACCCCCCAAAATAGTAAACATTGAATTTATCTATGATAATGTTATGATTATAACCACTTTATCCCAGGTCAGATCCCCCATATATAATATAACCAATAGAGATACACTAATAGTCAGCTGATCTGCGCCCTTGTCATGGCTCACAATATTCATCTAACAATGGCTAGATCCGTGAAAAAACAAAATTTCCTTATAGATAATCATTCATTTAACAAATTATTTACTTATTGAAATAATTTTAATTCATTTCACATAAATAATATGTAATCAAAATAAAAATACTAAGAAAACAGCGACATTCCCACTAACCTTCTTATAGATACATGGATTTATTCATTCTTAATGAAACCAAATACCATTATGGCCTTATAAAAATGAATGTTCTATGATCATGATTCCTACTTTAACACATAAATAGGTCTCTATAGCTTTTCTAATTTAATGGAACTATTTTAGTTAATGAACCCTTTGAGTTGGCCATATAATAATCATTAATCAACTTTACATTTAGACAATAATTTTTTCCATCCATTTTCTATATTTCATAATCTTAGAAGGATGTTATTTCAAGTAATATTTTAATGGATTTTAGCATCTCTACTAGTGAGAAAGTTGTATCATAGTATATTCCTTGAAATTTTTTGAAACCCTATGCAACTAGTCATAATTTATAGGTGATTACTTTTCCATCCATGCCCATATTTTCCTTAAATACTCATTTTCACCTAATGTGTTTTACATAATTCAAAGGGTCTACCAAAATCCAAAATCAATTTTGACACAATGACTCCATCTCCAAATAAATAGATTCTTTCCATTTGTAGTTTCTTTATCATATACTAATTCTATAAAGGTTGGAGGATTAACATTTTCTATGAGTAATATGTCACCTCACATAGTGATAAGAAAATCATATCGATCTGGTTCTCTAACTTCTCGAGTAGACCTACATAGTACATCTATCTCGAGAACATATTCATCTCCCAATATCACTTATAGATATTGTTCTTGTACCAACTCTTATACATTTATAGCATCAAATTTATTAAAATAAGTCTTTATATGACTATTTTTATAGGAAATTTTATATTTTTCTAGAAATATGGCATGTCTTTCCAAAATCAATTTTCCATATAAAGGTCTATAAAGAAAATATTATTTATTTTATTTTGGATAACCTATAAAAATGTACTTTGTTCTTTGGGATGAAAATATGTCTCTAGGTATAGTCCATAAAAAATACTTGCATCCCCACACACAAATGTGTGATATAGTGTGTTTTATTACATACCATAACTCATATGGAATATCATATACAACATTAGTTGGTACTCAGTTAAGGGTATATGTCATTGTATACAATATGTATCACCAAAAGGATTATAGAAGTGATGATTGATTCATATTTGATCTGACCATGTCTAGAAATATTTGATTCCTCATTTCACTAAAACTATTCAACTTAACTATATATAGAGGAGTGACTTGAGATTTTATCCCACACTATTTTAAGTGATAAATTAATGATTTGGTTGAGATACCATCTACCATGGTCTGATTAGAGTTCTGTAATCTTTTTCCTATGCTAGTTTTCTAATTTATATTGGTATTCCTTAAACATGTGAAAGTAATTTTAATTATACCTCATTTAGTAGATATATCCATACCTATTATATTCAATAGTAAAAGTAATGAAGTATGAAATCCCACCCCATTAATCTACTATAAATGGACCACATGGATTAATATGAATCAATTCTATCAGTTCAATGGCCCTTACTCCTTTCCAAATAAAGGGTTATTTGGTCATTTTCCCTTGAAACCAATATTGACATACATATAATGGATTTAACATATAAGATTATAAAAACCAATCCTGATGTAATTTATATAAAATATTACCATTTACATGTCCAAGCATGAAGTACCTTAGGAGGGTGTTATGTGAGTATTTTCACTATTGTTTTCATTGATTGATAATATAAGATTTTTAAGTTCAATTATATACAATCCATTATTATGATATGTCATACCATAACATATTTTATCATTATAAAATAAAAAAAAATATTTACAAATATTAAATGATATCCCATGTTTTCCAAAAATGAGAATGAGACTATGTTTTTTTAACTAAAGGAATATAGTAATAGTTTTTTTAACAATAAAAAAACCACTAGGCATGATCATGTGATAATATACCACTATTAAGGTGACTAGTCTCAATCCATTTGCATCCTAGAAATCTTCCTCACCATTTTCAATCTTCTAGAATCTACTTGGTTTGATTATGTGAATACTAATATTTGAGCCACATGATTTACCTAAAACCTAACTTATAGATAAAGACAAATTACATTCAATTAAAAATATATCGTAGGTAGAAGAATCACCTTGATACTTTTTTCTAGCCATGAAATTATTCTTCCAGTGGAATTTATTATCACATGAATATATGAAAACCTCATAATCATTTCACTCCCCTTGTATCATTGGATTCTTGGAAGAATGGGGAATCCGTGTCTTTGGATTAGGTTTTTCCATAGACACCTTAGCATTTACCTTCCTCCAATTATTAACTATAAGGACTAAAAATTTAGTATTATTTATATCCTTATCTTATATATGAACTAAATACAATAGGATAAGGAGTGAAATTTTTCATTTTATTTATGCTATAATTAAAAATAAAAATCAATAAGCTAAGTGGTAAAGAGGAAAGGATGATATCAGTCATCAGTTCTTAGTTTAATATGAAAACATGGGATTCAAACCTCTTAATTTACCCAATAATCTTAAGTACATGAGGTCCATATTTATTCCCTTATGATAGCTTGAACCTATATAGTACACTTAATATATTTAATATTTGTTTCCTTGATCCCGACTGATATAGCTCTTGGAGATGAGATAGCATCATGTAGGCATCTTTATACTAATGAATTTTCTATAGTTGGACAGCTATTGATGATAACATGATACGTTATACATCTAGCGCATCATCTATATGCCTATTATAATTATCTTTATCTACCTTTTTTTACTTAAGGGGGCTCAGTAGAAAGTGGGGATACCATCACATAAAGATTTCTCTCATGGAGTAGTACTATGTGTAAGAGATTGTAGCACTCTTAGAAGTTATAGAAGATTAAGATATTCTACTTAACCAATATACATCAAAGCGGTATTCAATTGATTTTGGTGTTTTGTATTTTATCTAAAATTAATAAAATTAACTTCTTGTACTTCATCATGATTACCATTTAATTATTATCGATTAATTATTTCATTAAATTTCTACCACTATTTATTTGAACCCTAGTATCCCTCACTAAAATATTAGGAAAACCTAGTTACATAAGTATTCTAGAGGAAAGGATCCTTGAAAATTGCCCTCATAGTTCATTAGATGGATATAACACTACTCAATAACTTTCAATTTAGTCTTTACAATGACCAATTGCATTATCTCATGGATCCTTGAACTATTGAGTGAAGACCCATCTTTTATTAATTGTAACCTTGATTTACTAAACACTTCTTCTCTAAATCAGAAAAAATATTGATATAGATACTTATTTTATGTCAACTGTAGCAAAGTCAACCCATCACTATCATAATAAATCCTCAGTATTAGGAGGTACCCTCAATAAGGGTAGATGATCACTTCATACACATAGTTTTTTTCAAATGTAAGTGACAAAAGGTGTTATGAATTAATATTTATTTGATGGTTTTTATTATTACTTGATGAATGAATTCATTTTCTATATGATATTATCAAACTATGTGATCATGCTCACAAATAATAAATTCAATAAATTGATAAAATTCACCATGTATTTATTTTTTTCAATCAATTAATTTTTGTTTCTTATTTTATGTGATCATATAAACTTTAATATTCGTAAAATATTAATAAACCATGCATAAATTAAATAAAAAATGTGACTGATCATAGGAATTTACTATTCATTGATCCATTCAACATAAATATATCAACTAAGACACTAGGTTTTGAATACCGAAGTTGTTTCTGACTCATCTCACACCTTTCATACATATCGAATGTATCCAAATATCTTCCAGAATACCACTATGTCTCAGCATGGTCTATATTTTACATCAACCTCGATAATATTCATTAAGTACCAGGAATTCCTAAAATATAAAGAGAATAATTATCATAGATATTCATACCATTATATATATAAATAAAATAAATATGATTCGCAAATTAGAAAAATAAATATATTATTATAATAATCAATCTCAATTAAAAAAATAAATTATATACAATAATATCCATATGTATAGTGATTGGTCAATGATCAAGATTGGTTGGAAGGTAATAAACATGTAAAATAAAATTAATTTTTCATTAGATTCAAATTGATAGAGTTTTAAATTAATTTAAATAATTTTATCTAATTTTTATTCACTTAATATTAATAGAACTCTTCTTGAAATATTTTTTAAATAATTGAAAAAAAACTAAATTTTTGAAATTTTTAAAACATTATGTTCCCCTAGGTGGCACCAAAACCCCTTAAAATGGGTTCTGAGATGTTACTAAGACTGAAAGGGCCTACAAAGGTCAAGTAAGGTCCTTCCTAGTATTGTCCTTGGATGAGGCGACTGCAGTACTACCGTGTGGGGCATGGAGAAATTGAAAGAGGGAGGATAACCTTTCTACCCCTTATGTCACGACCCATCCTCGGGGCTCATGCCGTGACTACCCCAAGCCCGCCTTCAATAGGCCAGGGGCTGGCGACTATCACCAAGGCGTAAATCCCAGTAAAAAGGGAAGGCATTGCCTTTGTAAAGAAAACAAACACCACAGAGTAAGAAAGCAGAAGAAGTAAACACTAAGTAAAAACTTAGTACAACAGTAAGTGTGGAAAAGTAAGTGGGCCAGAATACAAACCCAAACTGAAAGTAAAGTACAACTCGAAATGGAAAATAGCAACTGAAAAGTAAGCCGCAGCGTCGAGCCGTCCAGTGGGACTCCCACCTGAATGGTGAGTACAGATAGCCTCCACAGCTCCTCGGGTCCAACCGTCCACTCTGAGTACGTCCTGCCAGTGGTCCACCTCCAGGTACCATCCTGCTCCGCAAGCCTCAACCACGATCAGCGATGTCCATCGTCTGCAACCAACACAACGTAGTGCGGGAATATCTCGTGCAAGGGTGAGTATAAGCTACTCAGTAGGGACCCTGAGACCCCCAAAGGTCTCCAAGAATCCACAAAGGATAATCCACAAAGGAAAGATACAATCACGAAGTAATATCCGACACTACTTAGGTATATTCTCATACATATACCTAAGTCGTCAATTCTCGTTCGGCTCCAACATCCGAGCTCAAGTACAACCCAGTCCACACAGGAAAGAAAAAAATAAATCCACACAGGATAGCACAACACAATCCACAAAGGAAAGAAAACAGGATTCAGCTCACACAGGTATACTTCTTCGTATGACGATAGAGATGATCAGACATATCCACTGATTCATCTAAGTTGTCGGACCCACAAAGGATTGATAGGTACTAATCCCCTCAATGACCCAGGAAGGGTCTGACCCACACAGGATCGATAGGTAACTAACCCCCACAAAGACCCACACAGGATCGGACCCATATAGGATCTGTAGGCGCTGGCTCACACAGAACCGCTGAGCGCTGACCCACACAGGATCGGACCCACATAGGATCGGTAGCACTGATCCATGTAGGATCGCTGAGTGTTGTAGTCGTCGCCGTCGAATCCACTGAGGATCTCTGTACAATCGGCATCGTCGTCACAGTCGCAAACACAGCCATCTCTAGGGTTCCCGCACACAACAAACTTGTTTGGGAGGGTCCGCTCCACGAGCCGAGAGGTTGATACATCAACTGGCACATAGTCCAGAGTTGATGTATCTAAAAGTTTCGTATTGTCAACAGGAACTCAACGTCGCAGACGGCGCGTCAATCGGACGCCCGGTCTGAGAGTTATTGGCTTTTTCGTCCCAAGGGCCCGGTTGGTTTTTAAGGCAAAACCAACCAGACCGTACTCCACCTACTTCGAAACCTCGGGTAGAGTAAGCCAAAATAATCATCTCAATAAGAGGAATCCAACAAAGTCTACGACACGTCAATCGGACGTCCGGAGCTCAAGTTATGAGCGTTTCCGCTCTGAGGGCCCGGTTGGTTTCGTGTATGAACCAACTCGGCCAAACCCAAATTATTCTGAAACTTTTAGTACGATATACCGAAACGACCATCTAGATCCAAGGATTGCATCGCAACTGACGGTGTATTGTTCGGAGGTCTGTAGCCCATGATATGAGCAAACGACAGAAGAGGGTCTGAAAACGGGGGTTTCGGGCCCAGACCGACCTGGCCCGAGACCCCCTGGGTCAGCCCGGTGCACTGGCACGCGGCGCCAGCTGGCTCGGCCGAACGGCCGAGCCATTCTGTTTGCAGGGGGGCACTGCCCCCCACGCTTTGTAACTGTGGCCCGCCCTTAATGGGGGCCGCTAGCTGGACGGCCAGGGGTTTGAACCCCCGGCTTTTCCTTGCCCGGCCAGCCCGCCCCAGCTGACCGGTTTCTACCACCACGGGACCGATGATGGTCGGTCCCCTCCCCGCTCCGACACCGGCGGCCCGCTTCCGGCTGCCTGTTCCCATGCTCTGCCGCGGCCCGGTATCGGTCGTGGACTTCATTCGTCCGGTGCGGCACGACGGCGTCGCACCCCTCCGCCGCGGCACTGCTCCGGCCGTGGAGTTTTTTCGGTTCTCCGGTGTGGCACGACTGCGCCGCGACTTGGTTCAATTTCACGGCGCGGCGCAACGGCGCCGCGCATTACTTGACGCCCGATCCCGCGCGGTACGACGGCACCACCCCATTCCTGTTCCAACCACATTAGAAACAATAACATGGATAAGGGAGGAGGGTCGGTCGTGTTTGTGCAGTCCGGACCCCTCTCGTTAATTGATAGCATTTGTTCGTATTTTCACAAAGAACTACAAGGTAGTATTCATGAACAAAGAAATAAATAAACCCCTACCTCGAGCGTAGCTTGAACGGAGGTTCGTCGAACGACAATTCGTCGCGGAAAAAGACGTCGCGGAAGGAGATGTTGCGGAAGGAGACGTCGCGGATGAAGACGTCGCGGAAGAACCGTCGCGGTAAACGGCGACGCATAGTCGGTCTCCAAGGACTTGGCGTTCTTCGACGGATTTCGATGCGTTCTACGCGTTCATCGTGTTCTTCAACGAAGAAGATGAAGAACTTCTAGCTTCCCTTATCTTTTCTCCCCAAACCTCTCAAGAAACAATTCCCCAAATATAATAAGCACCTTCCTTATTTTATTAACTCAACAAATCTTTTGAAATTCAAACATCCACACTTAACTCACTTAATTAATAACATGAGTTGTCAAAAATTAATGGTGAGTTGAGGGGGGTTGAAGAATATGAAGGGGTGGGGTTCGTGTGGGCCCCACCACCCTCATAACCTCCCTTGGAAAGTTGGGTAGTTAACCAACTTCCACCCAAATCCTTAAACCACAAAAAGAAAATAAAAATTGTAGTTAAATTATAAATTAAACTTCCACAATTTTTATCATTTCTCTCGTGAAAACGCAACCCCGGAACAGGTGTTCCTAAGCAATTACCAGAGATGTGGTTCCATCGGTTCCCTCGGAATTCGATTCCGAGCACCGGTTCAAAAGATAGGAATTCCCGCTTGTTCGTTCACTGAATGTACCCGAGCTAAACTTCGGATAGAAATTCCAAGTACACCGGGCCTCAGAATCAAGTTCCATCAGAAACTGCATTCTTGTAAAATCCCAAAGAAAATTAAGAAAAAAATTTCCTTGAATTTGACGGGTCTTCACATTAATCCCACCTCCGGGATTTACATCCCTATAAATATACATCGAAGACTAGGGAAACAAATGTGGGTATTGAGCATGCATCTGAGCCTCCATCTCCCAAGTGCTCTCCTGGAGGTTCCCATGCTTCCATTTGATGCGCACCAGAGGAATCGACCGTCCACGTAGGAACCGCTCCTATTGATCCTCGAATTCCACCGGGACATCCGCAAAAGTCGCCCCATCATCAATGTCAAGCTCTCCATGGTCAATGATATGCGTCGGGTCATGCACGTATCTCCTCAGCTGAGATACGTGGAAGACGTCGTGCACCCGGTGCAACTGAGGTGGTAGAGCCAGGCGATAAGCCACCTCTCCAATCCTGCTGAGGACCTGGAATGGTCCGATGAAGCGTGGAGACAACTTGTCGCCCTGGCCAAATCATTGTAATCCACGTCGAGGTGAGACACGCAAGAAGACGTGGTCTCCATCCTCGAACTCTAGTGGCCTCCGCCTCCTGTCAGCATATGACTTCTGCTGGCTCTGAGTTGTCCTCATCTGCTCCTGGATGACCTGGACCTTCTCTGTCGTGGGCTGGACCATCTCCGGTCCCACAAGTGCTGACTCCCCAGGGTCTGTCCAGTACAAAGAAGATCTGCAAGTTCGGTCGTACAACGCCTCGTATGGTGCCATCCCGATGGTGGAGTGGTAGTTATTGTTGTATGCGAACTCCGCCAAGGGTAGGTGGTCCTCCCAGTTGCGACCAAAGTCGAGGACACATGTGCGGAGCATTTCCTCGAGAGTTTGAATGGTCCTCTCCGTCTGACCATCCTTCTGAGAGTGAAAGGTTGTGCTCAGATGTAGCTGTGTCCCGAACGCCTCCTATAACCCCTTCCAAAGCCGGGAAGTAAAGCGAGCATCTCGATCGGAGATGATAGATGATGGAACACCATGAAGCCGCACAATCTCCTGAATGTAAAGTCGTCCCAAGCTCTCCTTTGAGCCCTGCTCTCTGATGGGTAAGAAGTGTGCCGACTTGGTGAGTCGGTCGAAAATCACCCAAATGGAGTCATGACCTCTGTAAGTGCGTGGAAGTCCAGTCACGAATTCCATAGATATGTTGTCCCACTTCCACTCCGGGACCTCCAAAGGTTGTACCAAGCCTGCTGGTACCTGGTGCCATTCCTTCACCTACTGGAAGGTGAGGCATCGAGAAACGAACTCCGCCATAGCCTTCTTCATGCCTGGCTACCAGTGCTGTCGTCTGAGATCCTGGTACAACTTCGCCACTCTAGGATATACCACCAAAGGAGAAGTTTGAAACTCTCTCAGCACCTCCTCTCGTAAAGCAACTGGTACCAAGGTACGTCCTCTTAAAAGAACTTCGTGCTCTGCTCCAAAGGAGAAACCATCAGGTGCATGTCTTGAGGATATTTGTGCACGCTGCATCTCACAGTCAGTTTCCCCACATTGTGCCACTCTGACCCACTGCAGTAGTGGAGGGGTGACTGTGAGAGACTGAAGGAAGGCTGCTCCATCTCTATCTACGAAGGATATCTACAAAGAGGCTAGCTGCTATATCGCCTCCTCAAGTAGCTTAATGCCCATCCTCCGGCTGAGAGCATCGGCTACCACGTTCCCCTTACCAGAAGTATAGACTATCTCAAAGTCATAGTCCTGGAGGAACTCGAGCCATCGCCGTTGTCTCAGATTCAGGTCCTTCTGAGAGAAGATGTATCTGAGACTCTGATGGTCAGAAAAGACTGTAAAGCACTCACCCATCAGGTAGTGTCGCCATGTCTTCAGAGTGAAGACTACTGCTGCTAACTCCAGGTCGTGGGTAGCATAGTTCTGCTCATGCGGCCTCAACTAATGTGATCCATAGGTGATCGTGGCCTGCTCCTGCATCAGGACACATCCGAGTCTGGTCCCTGATGTATCGCAGTAGACTACGTACCCTACTCCCTCCTCAAACAACCTCAAGATTGGTGCGTTGGTCAATCTATGTCTCAGCTTCTGGAAGCTCTACTGACATCTGTCTGACCACACAAAGTGTTTACCCTTCTTTTTCAAAGCTGATAGTGGTGTCGCAACTCTGGAGAAGTCTGGCACAAATCTCCGGCAGTATCCAGCTAGTCCCAAGAAACTCCGCACCTCCGTCACTCTCCTGGGTGGCTCCCAAGCTAGCACTGCCTTGATCTTCGCAGGATCCACCGCAACTCCCGCCTCAGAGATGACGTGTCCCAAGAAGCAAACCTTGCGTATCCAAAACTGACAATTCGAGATCTTTCCATAAAGCTGGTGCTCTCGGAGTGTGTCTAGCACAACCCGTAAGTGGTAGGTGTGCTCCTCCTCAGTCGTCGAGTAAATCAAAATGTCGTCGATGAAGACCATGAAAAATCGATCGTGGTATGGCTGAAAGATCCTGTTCATGAGGGCCATGAACACTGTTGTAGCATTGGTTATGCCGAATGGCATAACCAAGAACTCATAGTGGCCATACCGACACCTGAAGGTCGTCTTCTGCACGTCCTCGTCTCGAACTCTGAGCTAATGATAGCCTGACCTGAGGTCTATCTTTGAGAACCACCGTGCTCCCTTGAGATGATCTAAGAGGTCATAAATCCTCGGTAGCGGATACTTGTTCCTCAATGTCACCTGGTTCAGGCGACGATAGTCGACACAAAGTTGCAAGCTCTCGTCCGCCTTCTTGGAAAATAATATCGGGGAAGCCCAGGGTGAAACTCTGGGTCAGATGAGCCCCTTCCCCTACAAGTTCTACAACTATAAACGTAGCTCTCGAAGCTCGGTGGGGGCCATCTGATATGCTGGAGCTGATATTGGGGTTGTCCTGGGGTACATGTCAATATAAAAGTCTACCTCTCTATGAGGATGTAGTCCTGAAACATCGTCGGGAAAGAGGTCCTCATACTGATCCATCACTGCAAGAAAACCAGGACTCCGCAGGTCAACTGCTCCTAGGATGAGACTAGCCAACTGATGAGTGATGGGATTTCCTCTCCTCTACGAGAATCCATCTTGTACTGCAAAGGCTCCCTTCTTTCCGGTGAAGGTGAACATGCTCATGTCGGTGTGTACACATCGCACCTTGCGCCTAATACAGTCAATCTGTGCATGGACTATAGATAACCAATCCATTCCCAAGATGACGTCATAAGGCCTCGACGCCGCTACAAGAAGATCCCAGTAGAAGCTCTCGCCTCCTAGAGTAAGCTCACACTGCCGGCACAAGTGAGTAATCGTCGAGTCTCCTCCCGTAGGAGTCTTTAGCCATAAGGATCGAGCCAACAGCTCTGTCGGAATCTCTGAGCTCCGAACAAGGGCAGCGGCTATGAATGAGTGACTCGCTCCTGTGTCTATAATAACTGCAGCAAGGGTGGAATAGACACAGATGGTACCTCGAATCATCTTGGGTGCACCATGGTCGTAGGCATCCGCTGCCTGGAGTTGTGCTTGTCTCTTCCCGCCAGCTCCCTGTGGTAGGGGTGGACCTCCTGGTGGTGGTGGTGGTAGAGCCTGAAAGTGTCGCTCACCACCTGCTGCTCGGTCTACTCCTCTGACTTGTCCGCATGCTCCCTACGGACCGCCACGGTCGACCCTCTGCCTCTGCCTCGGTGGTCCCTCAACCGTCTGCTTCTCCTCGGCACGGCCGGTCGGGCAATCACGAGCCATGTGGCCCTGCCCGCCGCATGAGTAGCACTTCCTGCCTCTCGAAAGACTGGCCCCGCGCTGTGTGCCCCGCACAGCTGAGCCAGTGTCCTGAGGTCGTCTGCCTGAGGGTCTGGTCTGCCTGGAATCATGAGTCATTCGTCGACTGTCTGTTGCAGAAGACTCTGCTATGTACCACCCCGTGGTAGGTCTCGCTGCTAAAGAAGGCTCAGCAAGAAAGATCTCGATCAAAAGGGCTCGCTCCAGTACTCCTTCCTGAGTCGAAATACTGAGGGAGATCAGTGATGCCCTGATCTCATGTCTCAATCCCTGCTCAAAGGTCCGGGCCTGGAAGAATGGGTCCTGTACCATGTCTATCGAGTAGCGCGAGAGATCGGTAAATCTAGTCGAGTACTGGGTGACCGTCAAGCTGCCCTGTCGCAGCTGTAGAAGCTCCTGGATGCGCACCGCACGGAGGGTGGCTTGGACGAACTCCAAGTGGAAGAGGCTCTCAAAGTCCGTCCAGAGGAGTGATGCCTCATCGTTCACCTGGAGCATCAAGCTCCACCATCTGCCTGCTACCGCATGCAGTAGGCTCGCTGCGAGGATCACCATGAGGTCTGCTGGTGTCCTCACTAACTGGAAAACTCGTACAACTGCCTCCAGCCAATCCTCGACTGCCTGGGGGTCCGTCTCCCCGCGAAACCTGGGCGGTCGCTAGCGCTGGAACCCGTTCAGTGCACTAAGGTGACGTTCATCGTCAGCAGCTGGGGCTGCAAGCATCGGTGGCTCGGCGGGTAAAGGTATCGTTGCTGCCTCAGCTGTCAAAGGGCCCTGCACCGAGGCCTCGTCGCTCGGTGGGCTGTCGTCATGGACAACTCTCGGAACCCTAGCTGGCTTCCGTCATAGGGAAATCCTGAAAATAAACAGGTGTTCCATGATCAAACAGTATACCTGGTGAGCTGACATAGAGTAATCACATAGAAAACATGAAACACACATGCAATCAATGTTTTCGTGCATTAAGTCGGAAATCAGGAATCAGGGCCTGGGTGTATGGATACGTCGGCCACCGCACCAACACTAGACTCCCTGGACTGATAACCACACCCAATATGCTTAACACTATTGCTTCACATAGAAAAATATCAGAGACCCAAGTACTACGGTAGAACCGAACTCCTCTGATACCAATTTGTCACGACCCATCCTTGGGGCTTGTGTCGTGAATACCCCAAGCCCGCCCTCCATCGGCCAGGGGTTGGCGACTAGAACCAAGGCGTAAATCCCGGTAAAAAGAGAAGGCATTGCCTTTGTAAAGTAAACAAACACCACAGTGTAAGAAAGCAGAAGAAGTAAACACTAAGTAAAAACTGAGTACAACAGTAAGTGCGGAAAAGTAAGTGGGCCAGAATACAAACCAAAACTGAAAGTAAAGTACAACTTGAAAGGGAAAACAACAACTGAAAAGTAAGTCGCAGCATCGAGCCGTCCACTGGGACTCCCACCTGAAGGGTGAGTACAGATAGCCTCCACAGCTCCTCGGGTCCAACCGTCCACTCCGAGTATGTCCCGCCAGTGGTCCTCCTCAAGGTATCATCCTGCTCTGCAGGCCTCAACCACGATCAGCGTTGTTCGTCGTCTGCAACCAACACAACGTAGTGCGGGCATAGCCCGTGCAGGAGTGAGTATAAGCTACTCAGTAGGGACCTCGAGACTCCCGAAGGTCTCCCAGAATCCACAAAGGATAATCCACAAAGGAAAGATACAATCACAAAGTAACATCCGACACTGCTTAGGTATATTCCAATACATTTACCTAAGTCATCAATTCTCATTCGGCTCTAACATCCGAGATCAAGTACAACCCAGTCCACACATGAAATCAAAACGTAAATCCACACAAGATAGCACAACACAATCCACAAAGGAAAGCAAACAGGATTCAGCTCACACAGGAATACTTCTTCATATGACCATAGAGATGATCAGATATATCCACTGATTCATCTAAGTCGTCGGACCCACAAAGTATCGATAGGTACTAACCCCCGCAATGACCCAGTAAGGGTCTGACCCACACAGGATCGATAGGTAACTAACCCCCGCAAAGACCGACACAGGATCAGACCCACACAGGATCTGTAGGCGCTGGCTCACACAGAACCGCTGAGTGCTGACCCACACACGATCGGACCCACACAGGATCGGTAGCACTGATCCACGTAGGATCGCTGAGTGTTGTAGTCGTCACCGTCAAATCCACTGAGGATCTTTGTACAGTCGTCGTCGTCGTCGTCGTCACAGTCGCAAACACAGCCAGCTCTAGGGTTCTCGCACACAGCAAACTCGTTCGGGAGGGTCCGCTCCACGAGCCGAGAGGCTGCTACATCAAATGATACATAGTCCAGAGTTGATGTATCTAAAAGTTCTGTATCGTCAACAGGAACTCAACGTCACAGACGACGCGTCAATCGGACGCCCGGTCTGAGAGTTATTAGCTTTTTCGTCCCAGGGGCCCGGTTGGTTTTTAAGGCAAAACCAACACGACCGTACTCCACCTGCATCCAAACCTCGGGCGGAGTAAGCCAAAAGATATGTCTCAATAATATGAATCCAACAAAGTTGACGGCACGTCAATCGGACGTCCGGATCTCAAGATATGAGTGTTTCCGCTCTGAGGGCCCGGTTGGTTTCGTGTATGAACCAACTCGGCCGAACCCAAAGTATTCTGAAACCTTGAGTGCGATATACCGAAACGACCGTCTCGATCCAAGGATCGCATCATAATAAACGGTGCATCGTTCGGAGGTCCATAGCCCATGATATGGGCAAAAGATCGAAGAGGGTCCGAAAACGAGGGTTTCGGGCCCGGACCGACCTGGTCCGAGACCCCCTGGGTCGGCCCGAACCGGGTCGACCCGACCTGAGTCCGGGTCGGGTCGGCGCGCTGGCGCGCGGCCCCAGCTGGCTCGGCCGAACAGCCGAGCCGTTCGGTTTGCGGGGGTGCGCTGCCCCCCGCGTTTTGTAACTGCCCCCCCCCCCCCCCCTTAATGGGGGCCACTAGCTGGCCGGCCGGGGGTTTGAACCCCAGGCTTTTCCTTGCCCAGCCGGCCCTCCCCGGCCGGCCGGTTTCTACCACCATGGGACCGGCGACGGCCGGTCCCCTCCCTACTCCGACACCGGCGGCCTGCTTCCGGCCGCCGGTTCCCATGTTCCGCCGCGGCCCGGTATCGGCCGCGGCCTTCATTCGTCCGGTGCGGCGCGACGGCGCCGCACCCCTCCGTCGCGGCCCCGCTCCGGCCACGGTGTTTTTTCGGTTCTCTGGCGCAGCGCAACGGCGTCGCGACTTGGTCCAATTTCACGGCGCGGCGCGACGGCGCCGCACATTACTTGTCGCACGATCCCACGCTGTGCGACGGCACCGCGCCATTCCCGTTCCAACCACATTAGAAATAATAACATAGATAAGGGAGGTGGGTCGGCCGGGTTTGTGCGGTCCGGCCCCCTCTCGTTAATTGATAGCATTTGGTCGTATTTTCATGAAGAACGACAAGGTAGTATTCACGAACAAATAATTAAATAAACCCCTACCTCGAGCGTAGCTTGAACAGAGGTTCATCGAATGAGGATTCGTCGCGGAAAAAGAAGTCGTGGAAGGAGATGTTGCGGAAGGAGACGTCGCGGAAGAATCGTCGCGGTATACGGCGTCGTGTAGTCAGTCTCCGAGGACTCGGTGTTCTTCGAAGGAGATCGATGCGTTCTTCGAGTTCTTCGTGTTCTTCAATGAAGAAGATGAAGAACTTCTAGCTTCCCTTAGATTTTCTCCCCAAACCTCTCGAGCAACAAGTCCCCAAATAAAATAAGCACCTCCCTTATTTTATTAACTCAAAAAAGCTTTTGAAATTCAAACATCCACACTTAACTCACTTAATTAATAACATAAGTTGTCAAAAATTAATGGTGAGTTGAGGGGGGTTGAAGAATATGAAGGGGTGGGGTTCATGTGGGCCCTACTACCCTCATAACCTCCCTTGGGAAGTTGGGTAGTTACCCAACTTCCACCCAAAGCCTTAAACCACTTAAAGAAAATAAAAAATTTAGTTAAATTATAAATTAAACTTCCACAATTTTTATCATCTTCTCTCGTGAAAACGCAACCCCGGAACAGGTGTTCCTAAGCAATTATCGGCGTTGTGGTTCCATCGGTGCCCTCGGAATTCGATTCCGAGCATCGGTTCAAAAGATAGGAATTCCCGCTCGTTCGTTCACTGAACTTACCCAAGCTAAAATTTGGATAGAAATTCCGGGCACACCGGGCCTCAGAATCAAGTGCCGTCAGAAACTACGTTCTTTTAAAATCCCAAACAAAATTAAGAAAAAAGTTTCCTTGAATTTTACAGGTCTTTACACCTTATATCTTAAAAATGAAATTTTATTTAAAAAATATATATATTAACACCCACCTATGAGGTGGGATTTATCAAATACCCCACCCCACCCCCCCCCCCATTTTTAGGTTTGATGAATTATTGGGGTGATGCAGTTGTACCCTTTATTTTATTTTATTTATCATCATGCTCATCACACCACCTTCCCTTTCTATTTTTTTATTTTTCTTTCCCCTGAGGATTGACTAGTTCCCCACTTTTTATTCTATTTTTTTTTCATTTATATACTATTGAGGTAAAAATTAACCTTTATATTTTTTCAAAAATGTGGGGAAAATTGGTCGCATCAGAAAACATTATCCCGGCCGCGATAATCTGGCCAAAAATCTTATTTTCTCTAAAAACTGCTACCACCTTGATTATAACATATATATAAACACACACACATAAATATATATATATATTTTATACAATTTTAACCCCACAAAAAATATTATTGATATCATTTAAATCTTTAGAGGGTTGTAACTTGGCCATTTATCATTGATACAATTGATTGTGATTTAATGCTAATTTTTTCAAATTATTACAAATTTTTATTTATTACCATTAATTTTTACTAAATATAGTGATTTAATGGTCCTTTTAAATAATATTTAATAATTACCTATAATTTAATTAATTTTTACTAATTACCACTAATTTCTAATATTTAAAGTGATTTATCATTAATTGTTACTAAATACTGCTAATTTTCACTAATTATAGTAATTTGAGGTTAATTATTACTAATTTACTGTTAATTTATTCTAATTTCTATCAATTAACACTAATTTTTATTAATTATAGTTATTTACCATTAATTTTACTAATTATTTCTAATTTTTAATAATTATAACGATTTACCATTAATGGTTACTACATTTTACTAATTATCATTAATTTTTAATAATTATGTGGTTTATCTTTAATATTTACTTAATTATAGTGATTTACTACTAATTTTTACTATTTTTTTCTAATATTTACTAATTTTTAATAGCTATAGTTATTTCTTGATAATGTTTACTAATTATCGCTAATTTTTACTAATTCACATTAATTTTTACTACTTATTTTATTTAATGTTCATTTTTACTACTCTACACAAATTATGGTTAATTTTTTATAATTTTGACTAATTATCGTTAGTTTTTATAATTAAACTAATTTACCATTACTTTTTACTAATTATTACTAGTTTTCACTAATTAAAGTGATTTAATGTTAATATTTTCTGATTTAATTGTAATTTTTACTAATTTTTACAAATTACAGGTACTTTTTAATAATTAGACCAATTTACCATTATTTTTTACTTATTAATGCTTATTTTTACATAATTATAGTGATTTACCACTATTTTTTACTAATTTTTAATAATTAATGCTAATTCTTAATCATTTTACAGATTTATTGATAATTTTAATAAATTACCACTAATTATTAATAATTTCCACCAGTTATTTACTAATTATAGTGATTTCCTTTATTTTTAACTAATTACAACTATTTTTTATTTGATTATAATGATTTTTCACAATTTTTTTCTTATTTTTAATAATTAAAACTAATTTTTAAAAATTAAAATGATTTTTTGATATTTTATACAAATTACCGCTACTTTTAACTATTTACCATTAATTTTTTACATATCATAGTAATCTAATGTTCATTTTTAATAATAATTACTATTTTCCGATAATCATTACTAGTTTTTACCAATCATTAATATTTTTTAATATTTATATGGATTTACTACTAATGTTTCCTAATTAATTCTAATTTTCACTAATTATAGTGATTTAACTTTATTTGACTAATTTTCTTGAGATTTTTACTATTTTTTAGTAATTACTGCTAAATTTTATTAATTATAATGATTTACTATTAATTTTAAGTATTTTTTACTAATGAGAACTATTTTTTACTAATTTCCATTAATTTTTCTTAATTATAGCGATTTAATGTTCATTTTTACTAATCTTTACTAATTACCACTATTTTTTACTAATTTTTTTAAATTACCACTAATTTTTACTAATTATAGAGATTTACTATTACTTTTACTAATTAATGCTACTTTATTTGTATTTTTACTAATTTTATTGATTTACCATTAATTGTTTCTAATTACTGCTAATTTTTATTAATTGTAATGGTTTACCGCTAATTTTTACTGATCAGTGTAAATTTTAAATACTTTTTAGATATTTATACTAATTTTTAATCATTTCCACTAATTTTTACAAATTTTTTCTAATCACCGCATATTTTTACTAATAAATTTATTTTTTTAAAAAAATATAGTGATTTACCACTAAGTTTTTCTAATTGCTGCCAATTTTTACTTATTATAGTGGTTTAACATTCATTTTTACAAATTATAGTTATTTATTAAAAATAATATAAATAATTATTACTTATTTCTAAGATCTTTAAATAATTACTAAGTTCAATTAATTAATATTATTTATTTATCAATTATAATTAATTACTATTAATAACACCCACTTACTGATAATTAAAACAAATTATTGAAAACGAAAATTATTTACTTTTAATTAGAAATATTTGTGCTAATTAAAACTAAATATATTTCTAAATTAAAATAAATAAATATATTTATAACTAATTAATTCTAATTATAAATTATTACTTCTAATTAGCTCTAATTACTTTGAATCAACTCTAATTACTACTAACTAATTATATTTAATTATAATATATTAGAAAAAAATAAAATAAAAATTAAAAAAATTACATAAATACCATAAAAATGAAGCTTTTGTTTGTTCCAAGCTCAACATTTCCTTCCCTGTAAATATTTAATGTTATAATTGAATAATTGAAGAGAATAAGAGAAAATTTTAGGAAAGGAAATCCTAAATGGAGAATGATTCAAATAAATTCAGGGGGTCTATATATGTTAGATTAGGAGTAAAAGGACTATTTGTGATAGGAATACCGTTGGAAATACTACTGTTTTTTATGGGTACCGTTGTAAATAGTACTCACCATAAATAAGTGAGGCAGTGGTTAAAAAGTTATTTTTGAAAATACACATAAAAAATAATCATCTTTCGACAGAGTATTTGTGATGGGTATTAATGACCCACCGCAAATAACTATAAATAGCGATATTTATTTGCGACTGGAACCTTTTCCCATCACCATTAACTATAAATGATGAATGGTTTTTCCAAGGGGAACCTACTCCCATCGCAAATACCCTTTACACATTGTAACAAGAAGTTTCTCCAAACATACTTTCAACAAAAACCTTTTCTCATTGCCAATAAATGTTTATATAATATTATTTGTGAGGAGCTTAGAATTCCGTCTCAAATAGTCCTTTGGGGTGGAATATTTTCGGTAGGTGACGGGCCCATCGGAAATAGCATGTTACAACAACTGATTATAAAAATAGTGGATATGATCATGATGATTCCCTCTACATTAGTTTAATGAAAATTTAATTGTTTTTTTAGGATTAAACCATCTTGTGATCACTCTGATACCAATTTTTGGTACTATGGAGTGAAACAGAAGCAGGCGCAGTGAGAATTTAAAAATTCATTTCCAAAATGACAAAATAATGTCATCTTTAGTGATGTTCATCCTGGTAAAATACTATGGATCTAACATGAATAATTTAACCGCAAAAAATAAATCTAAGAATTACCTCATTTTATTTGAATCCATGTTTTACAACTGCAAGTCACCAGTGATCATTCCATGAAGGAATTGATTTTTGATCCCTCTATATTATCCACACACACTTCAAGAGTTTGTGGGAATGTCTATTTTCATAACCTAGGTGCTAGCATGAATATTTAATGAATCCTTTGATGTCCCCATGATCACCACAACAACAAGCCTTTGATCATTGAAAGAGAACATTGATCTATATATTAGACCAGCTACATCTCTCTCTAGGATGTGGGAGAGATGAGAGATATAATCTCAAATTCGAGTGATGAATATTATACTAAATGAGTTCCTCTTATAACATATATAGTACAGTATAAAATCCACAAAAACGGATCCATAGCCCTCAAATATATATTACCCACTAAATAAGTCTTAAGTTACATCTTATAACCAATTAACTATGTCATATACATATTTTATATTTTTATCTCTTATTTTTAATATAATAAATATATTTAATGATAAAATAAATCCATCAATAGGACTCATAATTCCAAAAAATATTAAATAAACCTTGAATATTAAACAAATATTCATTCATTAAATATTTTTTTATTTATCCACTTAAATACTTGTAAAAACATTAATTAAATAAATTCAACTTCAATTTTTTATACTTGAATGATAATTTATTTATTTATTTCTTAGTGGGCACTTATACTTGGACATTTCCAAGAATCCATGGTGGGGCCCACCATGCCTAATACTCATATTCATTAGAATAGGATAAGAATTTGGAATACACTATATGTGTGACCGTTTAGGCCCTTTTCTCTATAGTAGTGACTACTACTCACATAACAGAAACAGAGTCTAGGAACCCATCAAGGCCCTTAAGGAGATACGGTATATTTATTAGAAATAACTACCTTCTATAAACACACCATGAAATATAATCTATTTATTGTACAATATCTCATAAAACATGATTCAAACTTTGTGTCATCATCTATTCTTACTTTATTATTCGTTGACCTCACTTGACAGACTTACCTTCTTCTTCCATGGAAATAGATTTAGTGGAGGCACTATTATCCTGATCAACTAGTATTTAGATATAATTTTCTTTTAGATTTTACAAATTTCTTCTCAATTATTCAATCAATTTCATACCACCAAAGACGCACCCAATGAAATCTACCTCACCCCAACAAAAACTTCATGGTTCTCATCTTGAATCAATGTTTTTAATAAAATATTATATACAGATAATAATCTCAATTCATGAGACCATTACACATATTAGTAGACAGAAACTGCCTATGACACCTTAAACATGTGGTGTTCCCATAGGTAGGTTAGTCCTTGTGATCTCATATACTTAGGATCACTAAGTAATAACATCATGAGAAGAAGTCTCAATGCTTATGATCTCCTAACACATGACAGTCACACATCATTTTTACCCAATTAGTATGATGTATTTAGACCATAATACATATATTTAATATTATTTTCATGTTAACTCTAGGTTCTCATTATAAACTGGGAACTGTTATAGCCTTTCAATATGCCACGTAATCTAAGGAAGTTTCCATATAAATAGTAGATGCAGAAGTATAAAGACTACTATAGTAATGGAAAAACATTTATATATATAACTATAAACATTTAGTGGTTAATAAATTACATAAATTATTTTAGTCTAGGTCACCCACTCACAACAAGATCTCAGACCATTGGAAGTAGTAACCTAAATGTCATCTATTGACATCTGTTGTTTTTCTTACCTCATTTACAATCCTATCTTGGTATTCTAGGATTCAGAAGATTCAAAGGGGGAAATTCCACCACATAGTACTCTAACATATCCACTGAGAGGGTTCATCATCCATTTATGGTATGATTATGTCAATATTATGTGTTTTTGGAGCCATGGTCTCCCCAAAATAATATTAAATGATGTGTCCTATCAAAGTAATATGAATTCAAAGTCAAATATGAGATCTATGAATTTTTATTTTATTTTAATCATTTTTAGAGTCTATTATCCACTTTTCACATTCCTTTAAAAGTCCAATTTCATGGGACATGGTTTATGTTCACCAGATCCCATACATTGAAGAGTAAGGATTTTAATGAGACTAATCCCAAAACCATTATTGTAGCATCCCTGGTTAGTTAATTAATCAATAACCAAAATTGAGATCTATATGACCTCAAGAATTTCTCCCCATACTCAAGAGGTTTCTGATGAGAGGTGAGTTCCAATGATTATACAGAGGGAATACTATAACCTCATGATTTGTGTAATGCACAAACTACTATAAAATGGGGTTTATCCATCGCTTGGGCATTAACAGCGCTATCTAAATGCACTTTTAAAGACCCCTTTTATCAACACTACAAAAGCTATTAAAGGCGTTCTTAAACATTTTTTAGAAATGTTAATGGGGGTCTTTAATAGTTCCAAAAACCCACTGATAAAGGGGGGTTGTCATTGTTCTTTTAGAAGTGCCGATAAAGACACCCCATTATCATCGCCTTTTTAGTAGCACTAATAATGTTATACTTCAAAAAAATATATTTCATTAAAAATAATATATAAATTTATTTATATATTTATATTGATATAAATATAATATATATTTTTTAAAATATGTTTTACATAAGGTAAATAGTAATTTACGCTTAATATATATAAGATATTTACTAAAAATGACTTACAAAATAATTTACAAAATATTTTTAATTAATAATGTGATTATTATTACCTAATAGTAGTCATTTAATATCAATTTTAAGATATAAAAAATCAAAAAAATAAAAAAAAATATCTAAAATATGTGGAAAACATATATCAAACTTCAAACGACCAAAAATTTTGATCTAGGTGTCTATTTGGTCTCTACCAAACATGAAATCAAAACCTGCAATGATCAATATGCCCTTGTTGGTGAAAGTAAACCTATATCACATTTTTTAAGTCAAAAAAGACCTAGAAGCCTCCAAAACTGAGTTTATAGTTGGGGTGCCCATATTTTTTAACATTCGATGGATTTTCAGCCTTGTTTAAGGGGGTCTTACTGATTTTTTTTGATATTGATTTTTTTCATAGAACATACATTCATATTGATATTATGATCTTAAAATTTATTTTTTTCCTTAACATAATTTTATTTATAATTAAAAAATTTCATGTTGTCTTGTATTTTCTTATAAGAAATCACTTATATAAATACATATATCAAAACATTTATATAAAAATGTCTATTCTAATATAGGTAAATCAATAGATAATCTAAAAATGTATTTAAAACAACATATAACCATTTTTTACATTATAAAAATATATTTATATTTTTTATATATACATATGTGTGTGTATTAATAAAGATATATATATTTATATTATATTCTAGTATATGTAAATGAATAAAATATAAAATATATTTAAATATATATATATATAAGTATATATATATCACACACACGTATATATTGTATAAATGTATTTAAATATCATTATATAAATATATGAATAAAAAATATATATGTAAATATAGATATATAAATAAAGAATAACACCATTAAATAGACAAAAAAGAAACATTGTGTAGTGGTGAAGGTATTCCATATTTGAAGGAGAGGTGTAGGGTTCGAATCCAGACAGGTGCACATGAGGCTGGAAATTCTCAAAGCACGTACAAAAGGGGAATTCGGGTAAAAAGTGATGATAAAGGTGGTTGGAGCACTTTTAAAGGAGTCTTGGAGGAACTAATAATGGGGTTAGGATCATATACATATCCGAAAAAATACCCCCTTTAACAGCGTTGATAAAAGCTTCAGGATTTTAACCATGCTCCGATTATTATTTATTTTTTAGCACTAATAAAGGCATGTTCTGTCAGAGTTAAAAGACTCTTTTGTAGTAGATATAGTGTTGTAATAAAATAATAAGAAGCATAAATGGATATAAAAAACATCCTAGTAAATAAATGACAAACAGAATACAAAACCAGAATCATGTCTAATATCATATACAAAAATAATGATCATATCAAGTTATACAAAAAGAGGATAATACAAGGTATACATAGTAGAAGTGATATAAAACATTCTATAAAAAATGTACAAAATATCAAAACTTATCTCTAATAGCATCCTAAGAATATTCTTAGTCCTCTTCTCCTATATAACATCATAGTACATAAAATCATGCATCCATATAAGGTCTCTTTCCCTTATCCCTACTTAAATTCATAAATGATTTTCAGATAATAATTGTTTGTTTGAATAGGGTGTGAGATATATTCATTAGGCCACCACCAGTAGTGTTTGTAACAAATCCATTTATTGTGTATAAGATGTAACATTGTATAGGTATAACAGGAATAAATTTGTAATGATAAAGTGATGTAATCCAATCTATGAGTAAATGTAGTGATAAAAAGTCTAAAATGATGAAAAATTAATAAAAGAGTTAAGCATCAGTTATGAAATACGTCGATTGTGTCGAGTATCTGGCCTATGTGGTCTTTGTCAAAGATCTATTGAATAGTGTATCCTCTTTGATCCCACAAAGATCATACATATAAAACATGTTATAATGTAGACCTGCATGGGCCATGAACCGAGACCATTGACCAAGGAATCCTCTTCATGTCTTTGAATATCATCCATATAAAACTTAGGATAGACTTTGGAGAACCCTAAGGAGTAAATCCGAGGTATTCCAAGACATCAGGATTAAAGGTTATAATCCAGGGAATCTAATATAAATTAATCATCAATGCTATACCAAAATATCCCTAATTAACCATTTTATAGAAGAGATTAAGGGCCCTTGTTAGAGTTTATGACCTTTATCAATTTAAATCATCACATTAATTCCATTTTTCATTTTACCTCTAATTAATAAATTAAATTGTCTATGTTAATATGTCATTTTTAACAATTGAATTCATCACATTATAATCATCGATCAATTCACTCACAAGTGATAAAAGGAGGGCCCATGTTAGTTTCCATTCCACCATTCCAACCATTTACATTAAATGTCATAAATCAAGAGATCATCTAACTCAATTATCATGAATGGCACGTAGGCCTTTTTTATTTATTTTTGGTAACACCCTTTCAAGGGATGAGGGGGAACCCTTACAAGGCTTGTAGGCTCAAAGATTACATGACCTGTAGGTCTTTAGGAAATATACAAACTATACTTGGAACTCCTCATCCCGTCTTCTCCATCATGATATCTTCTCTCCACCTTTGCATGGATATTCATCTAGGCTTCCTATACAAGCACATGTTGTTCCCGATGGCAATGTCATACCCTCTCTTTCTGAAAAGTCCTCTTAGATTATACTCTGGTTAATGTGGTTGCTCTGAATCCACATCTAGAGTCTGGTCCTTGTAGAGTCGGTCAGATCATTTAAGCACAATTTCAAGTGTCTAGAAGGCCTTGAATTGGCTCAAAGGCCCTGAGGTGTCCCAAAGGCCTTGAGGTGGACCAAAATCCTTACTGGCCCAAAGGTCGTGGGTGGCATGAAGGTCTTAAAGGACCAAAATCCCAAACTATTGGCCCAAAAGCCCAGCCAGTTGAATAGTTCTGGCTGATACATTATGAAACTTTGACTTCTGCAGTGCTACTAAACTTTTTCTACCATAATTCTAGAGTACTAATATAGTGCTCCTATTGTAACCCAAAAATATGTCTCCACCAGGTTTTGAACTTGGGTTTCTTGGATACCCTTGCTGAGTCCTCACCAAATGGGCTGAGGCTCTTGTGCATCATCCATCTAATTTACAATTTCCAATTAACCATTTCATCTTCCCTTAGATTATAAATGACATGGTTCTGTAAGAGGTATTCAACCTTTAACAATCATATTCAATTAAAAAACGTCTTCCACTCATGGGTGGCAAGCTCATCTCACCCAAGGGGTGGCATAGTCTAAGTCATTTAAATGAACTCACCTCAAGGGGTGGTTCAGGTTGAGGTCAGTGACCTCTAACCTTATCAAATGAAAATAGAACATCTAAAACATTTTTTATAACATTAAATTTAAGTTGTTACTCATTTTAGAAGAAATGAGCATAGGGTACAACATGTGGAACTACGGTGTGATCTATAAACATCAATACGTTAAGGGAAAGGGTATAGAACACCAACCTTAGGTAGGTAGTCGACTCCTCATTGATTATTATCCTTTAACTCAAGGATATAATGGAAGAAATTAGATAAATATATGAATACCATAAAAATAGGGAAAATTATATCACTTGGATTTAGCATTCCATATAGTGAGATAAATGGTGAAAATAAGTAGGAGGATTGAAGAGATTACCAATACGAATAAAATGAAATTAATAGTGAAGGAATCATATACTAAATGAAGAATTTAACTCAAATCCTACCCTGAGGAGAATATGGTTCTCTCATAGAGGGTTATAGGGTTTTTTGTATAGAGAGGAAATAAAATGATGGAGAAAAATTTTAAAATATTGGGTAAAATTTTAATTTCACTACTTTTTAAAGGGTGCGTGGTTTGGCTACTTGGTTGTCCAAACCATGCACCAACCATTCACACTCACTACCATGGGTTTCATCCCCCTCACATGGTTAGGCATGAAATTTAAAAAATCATGCACTGACCCTGCATACTCATTATCAAAGAACTCTACACCCTCGCACAGATATCCTCCCAGTTATAAAAACCATCCGATAACTACATGTTTCTACTCTACCACACACTTGCACCATTTCACACAGCCATAAATCCTTCATCATATCATTTGATGAACCATGCTCTACCATATATCATCCACATGGTTGATCCATACGGTTACTACTAACTATGTACCAACTATTCACATCAGGATATTTTTTCAAAAAACATGAGATCCAGGATCTGAACAAGTTTCAAACGCCCTCATCCCATTTTTGAAATGATTAAAAACATTTTTAAAGTAAAAAAATAGGTTTAAAATTTTTTAAAGGATCCATAACTTTCTGAAAGGCAGGTAAATTACAACCTCCCCTTCTTAAAATAACTCTTCCTTGAATTTCCCTTCTGATGGAGGTAGAACATCATCTGAGATAATCTTTAGACACTAATCACATACATAGGCCTCTCACTCATAAGTCTCATCCAATACACAATCATGATTTCATGGAACATTAAAATGTGGAATTCACCAACCTCTAAGGGAATTTATGATACGATCAATGATATGCACCAGATTCCCCTCAAAATAAGAATATACCCCTAACTCAACCTCTTCAATATAAAAGATGTTAGATCGGTATCAATAGTAATTGTAAAGATTTGAAACATGTAAAACAATATGCATTCCTTGATACCTATGAGGTAAATATAAAAATATACTAACATCCAGACTCTCTCCAAGATCTAAAAGGTTCCAATGAACCTAAGTCCTAGCTTCCCTATTTTTTGAATCTGTAGATTCTCTAATCAAGTCAAAACACACAAGAATACAAAATCCCCAACCTCAAACTCTAGTGTTCATATTCAGTGATCATCATAATAGTTCTTCCAAAAAATGGTCTATATCTACACACTTATTGATAATTTTTACCTACTTTGAAGTCTCCTAAACGAGATGAGGTCCTACTGTCACTATCTCTCTTACCTCTATCCTATATAGAGTTGAATGATGTAGCCTACAATATAGGGATTTATAAGGAACCATATATATAGTCACTCTAAAGATATTATTATAGGTGAAATGTGATAATGGTATGTGTCTCTCCCAAGAACCACCAAAATTGATGAATCATGCCTAATGTGTGTCCTCTAATACTTGTATTGTATGCTTGAACTGACCATCAGTCTGAGGATGATAAGTTGTACCTATATGATATGATATAACATGGAACTCCATAAACTCATATGATATCCCAAACATATATCCTCATTAGATCATCCATTGAAAAGGTCTCCCAAATAGTTAGGAAGTGAGAAACCTTTTTCTATCTATCTAAAGTCACCTAGACTATGTCACAACCTCATGGAGACTTATGTAAACCTATTAAAAAATCCATAGTGATGTCATACCATTTCCACTCAATTATTGGTAAAGCCTATAAAATTACCTCTAGTTGCTGGTGTTCTATCTTCACCTACTGTTGGGTGGAAATATTGGGTAATAATTCCATTTATTTCACTTTTCATACCCATCCACTAGTACTGGAGGTGTAAGTCATTGTAAATATTGGGTAAAATTATATTCACTTACCATGAAGAGGCATGAGGCCCTTGAATAAATTCCTCTCTAATTTCAATAAGTACTCAGATATTCTCATGAATACACAATACCTCATCCCCATCAATTACCCCACTAGGTGTTGGGTCCTCACATGAAGCACTCACCCTTATGAACAATCCCATAGATTCTAAAATTTTTATCATATTTACTCTATAGATAAGTGTAGAGTTCACTGATAATGATGAAAATATAGGTTGTTCCTGATAGTGTAGAACCTCAAAATGAATCTCAAAAAAATCCATCAAATTCCACTCACTATTTTCATTCTAAACTTCTTCTGTGTGAGCCTTTCTTCACAAAACATCAGCCACTACATTTCCCATCATAGGATTATATAAAACTTAAAATCTAAATGATTATATGTATTAAAACCAACTTCATGATCTAATATTTAAATCACGCTGTGTGAATATGTATTTGAGGCTTTTTTAGTCCTTATATATAGATACCCTACTTTTCATACACAATTTATTACATCCTTTTAAAGAAAAACAACATAAAATCCATACACAACCAAGATCTAAAGGATTAGTGTCTTGAAAAAATTAGTACCATAAATAACTTCTAAAAAATAAAAAATAAACATTTATTTAATTCATTATTATCGAGCTTCTTATTGGCCCTCATGTTCTACTTAGTACAAGTAATCACCTAAGGATATACATCAAAGAAAAGGGTGAGCTAAAATCCCAGTAAGAGGGTTGATAATAACATCAATCAATATTACATTGGGTGAGCATAATAATTATCATTATCAAATAATCATAGTAAAATCATCATAATCAAGAGATGAATAGTTGAATAAAGGAATGGAATGTGGTATTGCATAAAAATGAAACATCATGTCTTAGTGGTCAACTACAATGCATAGTTGTGAACAATGCTAGCATCATGTTCATGCATTTTTTTACTTTTTGTAATGAGATACATCACATTCCCCAATTCAATGAAGAATTATATAATTATGGGTTCACCCATCACATCATAACATTTACATATAACTACATAATTCTGAATGCACCTGTCACATCATAAAATTTACATTATAATGCATGCCACATAGAACGTATATCATCATGAAGAAAAAATGACCCATGGGAAAGAATGTGTTTTATTTAATAAGTCATAAATTCTTGAAAAAACTTTATGATATAAAAATGGAACAATATTCTTGGTATAGGAATCATCAATCTTGGGTGAAGAAGAAACAATCTCAAGAGAAGTAAAAAAATGTGTTTTTTTTAAAGAAGATTTCTTTTTGAAAACATTGTGCTTTTCATAAACTTAAGTATAAAAAATTTATATTCAGGAAAAGAAAAGCGGAGAATATTAAAATTACATTTAAGGACATTAAATGAATATATATACTAAATTGGTGTGAAATAAGGTAAACCCCAAGGAAATGGAGTTGGGTTCGAAAATTCCTCTTACCTTATGTCTGAATGATTTATTCACCTTAATATCCAATATAATCACATTATATTAATTAATTAAAAAAATAAAGAACCTTTTATACATGAATTTTATTAATTATGGTTTTAATAAGTTCATTTATGGTTTTTTTGATGATTTTTATAGTTTAATTTCATCGTTCAGGAGTGCTCCCTTTCTTAGTTTTCATGATCGGTTCACTTGTATACATGAATGGACGTTTGTGTAAAATGAGGATAATATTCTGAATTGTTATTATATGTTATTATTGATATTTGATAATTTTAAATGATCTTACATAGAATTTGATTATATTTTATGAGAATGAATGATTATATTAAAGTTAATGATTATTGTTTCAAGTTAATTTTGGCGGTTTTTCAATAACAATGAGCTCATTTTGTTTTATCATTTAGTATTTTCTATATATATCAGTTCCAATACATATAAAGTGATTAAAATTAAATTTTAAATTTTTTTCAAACATTATAATGGTTTCATTAAAATCCATTCAATTTGTAAAGGAAAATGAAAGTGCATCACCCATGATGTTTGTAAATTGACACATCAAGACCGATGATTTCATTTTTAGAATGAGACAGAGAGAAGGGGGGATTTTAATTATAGATCATCCATTAACATGATATAATTATATTATATGTGTGGTACTATATTTATCATTCCATTTTAATTAGGGGTGTTTAAGAGAGAATAAAAATAGAAAATAACATGAAAAAATTTTAAAAGAAAAGAAAGAAGAATTTACCTCTTGAATTTATCCTCCTTGAGAAGCTCTTTGGAAAAATGTTTTGGTATTTTCATGATTTCATAAACTCATATAATTTTCAGAGGTTATATAAAGGATTATTGACCATAATTTGGAGAAGGATAAATCTCGAAATATGTGAGTAGAATAGGTGGTGAGGGGTGGTATTTATAAGGGGGGAGAGAAAGTTTTCTCATTATTTTAATCTTTAGTTTATTATTTTGGCTCAAGGATATGAATATTTTAAGAATTATCAAAAAATATATTAAATTAATTAAGTAGAGTAATGGATTTTGGACTTACATTAGCCATACATCATATATGAATCCATAATTCATTTATTTAGCTTTTATTGTAAATTATCTTATTTTACTATTCATCAAAAATTCAACTATTTTAGAAAAATTCTAAAAAATCAACCAAACAATTTTTTAATATGTATAATTAAAAAATTAGTTCCTTTTTTGTAAAAATAATTTTATAAATATGAGTAATTTAATTTTTAATTAAAATCATCATTTACCTGGAAGATAGAGATTTTTAAATTTTAACAAATTTTATAACACTTTTAAAAATTACTTAAGGTCTCATAGAATTATATTAAAATCATAACACAAAAAATATTAATTTATGAATAAATTTTATTTTATATTATTAAATTAATTATAAAATTATAATTAAATATTTATGAATTACAGAAAGGATAACACTTAATTAATAATTTTTAAAACATTTATTTACTTAGGCTACAATATAGTTATACCATACATTCATTTATAAGATAACTAAATTTAATTTATACTTTCATGGGTGAGGTAGCTATTCATTTGGCTGGTTTACTATTCATAAGGGTCATATTTCAATTCCTAATATCAAGTTACTATTTCATCAATATTGGTTCCTTAACATCTAGAAATACCTCTTAATTCATTAATTATTAATTTAAAAAGTTTTTATTATAGCCTATAAGTTATTTTATGTGATTTATACTATATTAAATTACTATATGAATATATAAATTCCATTTATAAATTTAGGTATTTACATTATACACCACAAGGAAATATCTTGATAAGTAATGCCTCTAACAACGCAGGGAGTGAACCACATATGATAATTTGAAATCATGTGTTGTGTAATTGTTGTCATGGGGTCTCAACTAAAATGACCTATATGCCAGGAATCATTATTCTCTCATATTTACAACTCTATAAGAATTAGGATCTTCTCTAAAATCTATCTTCCTTTCAATTCTTGAAAGGTGCTCTCGTATGCTTCAGACCATATATACTTGACACCTTTCTTGATCAAGCCTGTGAGTTGTGCTTCAAGATGTAATAACTACTATATAAAGTACCTATAATATCCATCCAACCATAAGTAACTTCATATAAAAAATAATTTATTGTTATTCTCCTAGGAAACTAAAGCTATCACCTTCTCTAGGTCTATTAACACTCTTTATTTGGTGTAAATATAACACAAGAAGTGAAATTTTTCAATACAAAAGTGGCATTTTTCAAGCTTCACATAAAATTGGTGCTCCCTATATGTATTTAGTACAATATTAATATGTTTTAATGGTCTTATTGATTAAGTAAATAAACCAATATGTCTTACAAGAAGACTACTACAAATAAATCTAGGTATGGGTGGAAAACATGATTCATCAGATCCATGGATACTTATACCATGTTCATAATACTGAACGGAATGAGAAGATACTCCTAAAATACATATCTACTAGGGAATGATATAGGAGTTATATCTTATGGTTTAACATAAATATGTTGTTAACTCAGACTCAAATAAATCTTTTAGAAAACCATCACTACTTAGATAAAGTCAAGGAGGTCAACTATATGTGGTAAAGGATAACAGTTCTTAACTATAAGTTGGTTCAATCAATGATAATTTATGCACATCCTAAGCATCCTATCTACCTTCTTGGTGAAAATAATGGGAGAACCATCAGGTGAAGTATTGGTTTATATAAAACCGTTAGATTCAAAGTCCTATAGCTACCTCTTGAACTCCTCTAACTTGGTAGTATCCATACTATAAGTATAAATGGATATCGGTGCTGCTTCTTGTACTTTTTCAATAGTGAACTATACCTCTTTATCATGAGGTAACCCAAAAAATGTTTGGGTAGATGTTCCTGAAATGATCCACTAAAGGAGGTAAATCAATATTTCATTCTCCTTGATTATCCCTAATGAGACTAGAAATTTGGGTTATCACTCCTAAACAATGATGATTCAGTTCAGATTAACTCTCCTTGGGATCCCATTCACCCTCATAAATATAATTCATCCTCTAAAGTGATGTGAAGGACACCCTGTAGTGATAAAAATCAAAGTACATGTGGTGAGGAGCAAACTAGTCATTCATGAGAATGATATAAAACCTATCATCTTGAGGATAGAGGTATTCTACCTAAAATGATTTCCACCTTTCACTTATGTTTTCTTTATGATCGAATTATCAAAGGGGTATCCCAATTCATCAACCCACTGAAATATTGAATCTCAATCCAAAGGATCTCTACAATTTCCATAAATATAAAGGAGTGGTATGATTCTATGTAAAATAAAAAATATACTAATGTAGAGGATACTAATGTTATACCTCAAATTGTATAAGTAATGGTGCTCTACTCTTCAGGCATCATCTTCACTAAGTATATTATGCTTGAAGTACGACCCTGAGAAACAACCTGATTACCATGGGAAGGCACGATCTAGTAACATTGTATATTCGGTGTCTAGATCCATTGTCCATGACCACCTCCTTTGCCAAAATAACCATTAGTTCTCCGTCTTCCCACCTAGTGAGGAGCTACCAATCCTGCTCTTAAAGGTGGATCTAGTACGGATCCTCTTACACTAGAAATAATAGGAAAGGTATGAGAAAACCTATAATGATTCACTATCCTATCTTAGTAACTCCACAAAACTGGATCGCTATTTTAGTGGTGTTCCAAAATAAATTTCTTACTACACTAATGAAATATCACATGGTTATCTAATCGCACACTCTGGATACCATCACTTGATTAGGAAGGCTCAAAATGAACCTTTTTTCCACTAGATGGACCACTGCTCTGTCAAGATACTAAACATTCCTATCTCACACCTTTATCTTCTTTAGGGTTACACTTAGTGATGAGGTGGTGATTTAATATATTAGTTATGGTAGTCAAATGAAAAAGATTCACTTGATATCAGATGACTTAAACAATCCCATCCTCAAAACTTCTAGCTCGAGAATTCTCATCACTAAGGATAATAGGAATAAAACACGTAATTTATATAAAACGAGTTTAGTAATTCATAATAGATGGATTTAACTACTATAATTTCATAAAAACTCTAAATAGATCATCTCACGGTGTATCTAGAAAGAAATTATCATAGAAGGCTCTCTATAAATCCCTCTAGACCACAACCCGATTTTCATCAGCAAAGTTAAAAATATACCACCATCTGCTGGTTTAATTTTTCAGAATGTATATTGAAAGATTCAACTACCTATTAATCGGTATTTATAAATGATCAAATATAGATAATGTGGCCTCTATCCATGACTCATCTACCTGAGGACCTCCATCTCTGGAAAACATAGGTGTATGTTTGTGTTAAAAGAGACACATCAATACTACCACAGTCGATGAAGGGCACGGGGATCCCTGCATGGTTTTCATAATTCATAGGAAACCCTATCAAAACTATTCATCAACACCGATATCAGGAATAATATTAGTTTCTAATAGTGACACTTCAAAAGGTAATATTGGTTTTTCAGGGGCCACCACCTTTGAAGCAAGGTTTCCACCACCCTCCTAGCATACAAACCAAAGTTATCAGGGTGTAATATCAGTGTAAATGAAAATAACTTGCCTCAAACAAGATTCAATAATATAAAATTTTAATGAAAAAGGAAGGATATGTACCGTCCTTCCTATAATAATATCAAAACCTTTCTTCTTGATCCTAAATCCATGTATAATTGATAAATCATGTCATAAAATAACACAAGAGACACTCTTAACTACCCACAACTAAGGTTAGGTCAAATATAATTTTTAAAATTTACTCCATGGGTTCTAAAATACTAAGTTTTAGTTGAAATTTATAGATAAAAACACCCTTTGAGTTACAATTTGAATCCCTATTTGATGGTAACCTTGTCATATAAAAATATCAACTCAATAATGTGTATATGTATATATATTTGTATGTGTGTGTTTCATGGTCCATCTAGATGAGTTAACTTTCCCATGTTCTAACATTCCACAATTTATAAGTTTCAATTAGCACATCTGGTAACTACAAACAATCCTTTATAATGGTTCAATTATATGGATCATCATTCCCAATTTATAAATGCACACACACTCATTAAATTGCAATTGGAATCTATTTAATTGAAACCACTAATGTTTAAACCCATGTTACCAATAATCCCTATCTCAAACATACCATAATTAGAAAATTTTGATTCCAGTATTAACATATATGGTAAAACTCCATTTAGGTTGATACAGACAAATTAATAAACTGATTACTTATCCTTGTGAGAAATGTTAGAATACATTTTAACATAATAATCAATGAAATAAAGCATGTTGAAATCAGTTCACATGGTAAAATTTAAATGGAATGAATAATTCATGAAATTTGAATCCTCGTGTTTCTAATATTATGCATTAGATAATACCTCCATGGAATATCGGCCAAGGTAAAAAGAAAATCCATAGAAATAATAATAACACACAAATCAATTTCATCACCCAACAGAAAAAATCAACGCAACTCTAACAAGTACATTATAGAACAACAATTCTCATCCCATGTAATTTTTATTTTCCCTCTACATGGGTTAGATACTACCAATCATAGGATCATTACCAAATTCCAACACACTCCTATTCTTCTTTCTACCAATAGAAAATAATAAGACAAACAAGAAAAAAAGGATCTGATACCACTTGTAACATCCCAAGCCTAATTCATGGGTCAGTAAATTAACATGAGATCCACTTGTCCTCAGGTATGCCTCCCCATAATCCATGGCTTGTAGAATAGTAGTTAGGTTTAGTGATAATACGGTTGGGAGACTATACTGCCCTGATTAGAGTGAAATGGAGTGGTGTAATAAAATAATAAGGAGTGGAGACATATATAATAAAAATCCTGGTAAATAAGAAGAAAAAACCAAAATCATGTCCAATATAATATAAAAAATTGTGATCATGTCATGCTATAAAAAAAATTGGATAATACATGGGATACAAAGAATCCATAATATACAATATTCTGTATAAAAATGGACAAAATATCAAATGTTATCTCCAATAGCATCATGAGAATATACTTTGTACTCTACTCTCATACCCCATAAAAGTATAGAAAAACAAGCAACCATTATAGGCCTATTTCACTAGTCGCTACCTAAATCAATGATGTATATTTGGGTACCAATCATTAGCCCAAGTAGGGTGTGATATATACTTAGTAGGCCATCATCAACAATAACTATAAAAAATCCAACCTATTCATATAATCTATAATAGTGTGAAGTTTTAAAAGAAATAAATTTGTAATGATAAAGTGATTCAATTGAGTATATGAGTACATCTTATGAAAATTAGTCTGAAATAGTGAAAACTATATACAAGAGTTAAGCATTAGTGACTACAATTGTCGAGTATATCATGTATCAGGCCTATGAGGGCCAAGACCCTGGGAACTGACCAAGGTGTCCTCTTAGAGTATGTGGAGATCATTCATATCATAATCAGTATACTATAGACCTATATGGTCAATGGACAAAGAATATAGACTATGGAATCCTCTTTGAATCTATAGATCTCATCCATAGAAAACTCATGATAGACTTGGGAGAAGCCCAATAAGTAAATCCAAGGTGGCCTAAGAAAGTTGGATCCAAGGTTTTAATTCAAGGCATCCAATATAAATAAATCATTGGTTCCATACTATGATTTTAGTGAAATAATAAAATATCTTTCATTAACCATTTTATATAAGAGATCAAAGGAGAATTTTACTATCCATTCCCTTTATCAATTTAACTCATCCCATTAATTTAATTTTTTATTTCACTTATAAGTAATAAAAGTAAGTGACCATGTTAATTTTCATTCAATTTAGGAAAATTGAATTTATCGCATTATAATCATTGATTAATTCACTCACATGTGATAAAAGGAGGTTCATGTCAATGTCTGTGGCAACCTTCCAACCATTTACAAAAAAAAATCATAATTCAAAAGATCATACATATCATATACAATTTCTAATTGATCATTTCATATTATATTTCATTATAAATGAAAAGGTTCTATAACAGGTATTCAAACTTTAATAGTTCCATTTAATTCAAAAACTACTTCCACTCATGGGTGTAATGATCACCTCATCCATGGGATGGAATAGTCATAGGAATTTAAATGAACTCGTCTAAATGGGTGGTTCGGGTTGAGGTCGAAAACCTTCAGCGATGTCAAAGGTAAATATAACATCCAAAACATGTTTTACAACATTCAATTGAACATTTTACTCATTTTTGAAGTAATTAATGGATTTTCAAGCATGTGTTACTACAATGTGATATTTAAGCATCAAAACATTAAGGTAAACGGTATTAAAAAACTACCTTAGTTTGGTAGTAGACTCATCATTCATTATTGGCCTTTAACTTGGTCTAAACATAAGAAATAAGAGAAATAGTTGAATACCCTAAAATCGGTCATATTAGCTCACATAGATTAAGAATAATATATGGATAGATAAATTAAGAAAATAAGTAATAGTATTTTTTAAAGGTGGTGCATTGTTCAAAGACCAAAGCACAAAATTTATTATAAAACAAGGAATTACATGATTACAAAAGATGAGATTCTTTTAAAATATCTATCATAAAGGGGTAGAAATTCAACCGGAAGTTCCTCCAACCACATGGTGACATGGTTTACTCCCATTATTGCAAGACCATATGCCACCTTGTTCGCTTCATGAATGGAATGTGTAATAATTTAGTTGAAGTCCATGAGTGAATGAAGACACTCCATCCAGTAGGTTGTAAGAGGCCACGCAAGGTGCATCGCACCATTCCAAATGCCCTGGACGATTGTAATTGAGTCACTTTTAATCCAGATGTTATTCTAACTATGTTTCTTGGGGAAGGATATACCATAGATCACACTCATCATTTCTTCCTCTAGAGTCAAGTAGATGCCACAAGATCTATAGAATCATCCAATAGTCTTCCTGGAGTGATTTCTAAAAATGGAGCCACAACCCGAAGGGCTCGGGCTTCCTTTAGAAGCACTGTCAACATTAACTTTGATCCATCCTGGGATTGGATCTTGCCAGAACACTTCAAAAGTTTTTCTAGGTTGATAATAAATACCATTAACTGCAATCTGACGCAAAATCTCGAAGTCCTTCTCTATGTTATTACAAAATTCCTTTTGTATCTAAGAGGATTCCCGAATATCAATGAGGATCCACATATGACTTTCATGTAAGCTAAGTGAGTAGTTGTTATGAATAATAGCATTCATGTCATACCAGAGTACAAGTATGAGTTTAAAAATAACAATTAAAAAAAGGTTATTGATTTGTTGAGAGTCTTCAAGATCAACACAACTCTGTAGATGAGAGTTTATTGAATCATTAAGTAACCATTTGCACTCAAAAGATCAAACACGTAATTCCACAAAGAAGTAGTAGTAACACAAGAGAGAAAAAGATGGTTAATTTCATCATGATGTTGGTTATAAAAAGGAAATTTAGAGAAAAGATGGATCCAAAAAGACTGAAGGAAATTGTCAGTGGGAATCCTCTTGTGAAATAGGTATTTCACCCCTTTTTATAGGGTGCTCGGTTTGGCTGCATGGTTATCCAAAGCATTCAAAAACCTTGAACACGCACTATATGGGTAAGAATCCCCCTCACATGAATAGAAAAATTGTTTGAAAACCCATTTGAAGATCATCTATTCTCACTATACAAGGACTTTTCCCCCTTACATAGCTAGCCATATGGCTATAAAAATCATTCATTAGCCATGTGTTTCATCGATACAAGACACCTGAAACATTTTTCATGTCCAGGAATCCTCCCTTGAATGGTTTTTCAAACCATGATCCTCAATATATGGTCCGAACGGTTGATATATATGTTTAATAATAATTTTCCACCAACTATGTTCCTTAGAATGTTTTTCTAAAAACTAGATCTCCAGTCTCCAAACAAGCCTCGAACGCTCAGGAACCCCTTCTTAAACCACTAAAAACTTTTATTAAATTTAAAAAAAGTGGCTTAAACTAAAATGTAAAGGATAAGTACCTATTTTAAAGGAGGATACATTAAAATTATCAATCAGATCTCAATAAATGCCAACATTGTAATGATTTCTTGAGATGTATAGGGGTTTGGTGTTTCCATGTATGGTGGCCTCCCAGTCCTACTCTATGAATGAGATAAGTGTGAGGAATTTTATTGGGTCAGTATTTGTACAACACACTGTCATTATAGAAACTTTATTCTCAAAATTTTTTGGCTCTTGAAGGGCATCAACAAGTAATTCATTAAGTTAGTTTCAGAGGTGAATTTTATTCAGGATTAATATCATAGTTGGCTTGAAATCCAACTACTCCAGGATATCATACTTTTTCCCTAGGGTCTAGTACATTGCAATATGGTTTTGTCTCTTAGAATGAACCTTTTATGTTTTATAAGTATGTGTTTATACATCTAGTGAATGGATCGGATTCGGAGGTATGTTTTTTTAGGGTTAGGATGATATTGTCTGCCTTCATGCTTGTGCTGATGGAAATTTTCAAAACCTATCAAACTATTTTATATGATAATAAGATCTGGGAAACCCCTAGAGGATTATCGAGTGTCTCCAAATTATTTTTGGGATATATAAACCACTTTCCCTTGAGTATCATCTACATATTTAGATTCTAAAATTACATGGATCAGATGTTGAGATCTTCTATGGATAGGTCATCCATGATTCACTCATATTATTCCTTTAGTTCCTTGATTATGTGTGAGGAACATGGGTTCATATGTATATTACATATTAAGGAAGTTATATTATAGACGATTGACATTCACAAAGATAAAAGTTGACTCTTCACCTGATAATTATTTCATTTGATGGGGTAGTTCATGTGCTATGAATGATGGGGGTAGAAAATCCCATAGACTTGGGAACAGTTTGGGATTTGATTGAAACTCGTCTTTATATACTATATTTTTTTCCCCTGATTATTAATGCCTCTAAATAATGGATTAAAGGTTGTATCGTTGGAAGTTGGAGTAAGAATTAGGGCCATAACTGGTTGACTAAGTTGTTCTATAACGATATCACGATATCAATCTACTGTCTTCCAAATCATCCAGTCATTGAAATTTTTCACACATGGATGGGATATCCTATCAATACTATTCTTTATTTGGTTGGTTATTGGTAACATATGCTACCTAGTATAAGGCACCAGCCTTAAACCATACTTAATCTTGAGTTATTACAAGATTACACATTGAGGATCTTTTCAGGTTTAGAGTTTTAGAGAATTAGATCATGAAACTTGCATTACATTCCACATTTAAACAAATTGCTTACATAAAAGATAGTATTCATTCTTCCCATCAATGGAAACATATTTAAAATAAAACATGGAATCTTTCTTGACACATCCTTGACACTATCATCATATCATGTACCTTTCCCTTGACCTGTGAAAAACATTTCAAAAACATGGGATGAGCATAAAAAGCTCAGTAAGGGTTATAAAAATATGGAAAGGAAACATGAGTTCATATATACATAAGAATGAAATCATACTTTACCCATAAAACATAGTCACTTTAACATACCTCATCAAATCATGAATAAATCATAGAAATAATAAGACAAAAAAGGTAACTTGAGGCATTCATAACATTCTTACGTAGGGAGTAACCATCTTGGTTATGTTTGGAATACCCACCACATTATATTCACTAAATCTCTTCGTAGAAACCTTAAAGTTTCACTCCTTCGCGTTACCCAATGCATTAGAGAGCTATATCGGGCTCACCCGCCCTTAGTTTATCACGGAACCACATGTCTTCATAACAATGCCCAAGAACCATAACATAATCTTATCACATAAAACATGCATAAAGGAAACATAACATTTCCATCATTCAATAACAAGATATCAATACAACACATTGATACAAAAACATTATGAAAACCATTTTCAATACCAAAATAAAATAAAAGTAAAACATGGTATTTATTTTTCTTTTAAAAAGAAGGTATGGCTTGTAGAAGAATCCGAAACTCAAATAATGGTCACGGAGGCGGAGAAGTCGTTGTTGCCGCATACGTACGACAAAAACATTCCCTTTTGTCGTTTAGTAAAACGCTTCGTATAAAAAAGATTCCTTTTTGGATAAATGTAAAAGTCAAAGGGGTTTATACACCGTGTAAAAGAAGGTTGTGTATAAAACAAAATATGCCTCAATGAATGGAGATTGAGACGAAGTCCCTTACAAAGACGGTATCCTTGGTTTAAGGATAAATCAATTACATAATTATGTGTGACAAACGAATACAAAAAATATAAGTGGATATGAAGTGTTAAATAATCAAATGTCATTCACACATATTCAAAGGATGATATATTCAATAACTACATGTTTAACCCAAAGAAATCGAAATTGGGTTAAGAAGTTCCCTTGACAGCCTAACGTCGTCACATCAAAATGAGTTGATGAGAGATAAAAAAAGGGTATCTCATCACTTGGACATAAAATTTAAATCAATAAGGATATATGAGAACATATCCCAACATAAAAATAAGTAAATTAAAAGACCCAACAAAAGAAGCCTTTTTAAAAAGAGGAGGGTGAAAGGTTCCCTTACCGATATAGGTATCTTTCGAAACATACACCTCGTGAAAGAAGGACAATACAACATTGATGTAAATACTCATAAAAGACATTATATTACACAATGAGTAAAATAATGGGAAGTACATACACCACTCAAAGGAAATTGTGGAAAATGTAGCATAAATCTCACGGGAATAAAAGTGAGATGAAAAATCCCTTACGAAAACTCGACAGCCTAACGGCGCCACATAAAACTTACAAAAATGGGTTGATGAGATCAAATAGGGTATCTAATCATATTAACATAAATTTTATAGAAAGAGGAATATAAAATAACATCCCCCAACATAACAAAGAGGATCTTAAAAGAAGTGACATAAAGGAGAGTACTTAAAAAGAAAGAGAGAGGTTAGATCTCTTACAAAAATTCGGCAGCCTAACGGCGCCACTCAAAACATCCAAAATGGATTGATGAGAGAGAATAGGGTCTCTCATCACATGAACATAAACATTACAGTAAGATTAATATAAAATAACATCCCAATAATAAGAAATATGAGATTTAAAAGGAATGACATAAAAGAGTGTACTTAAAAAGAAAGAGTGGAGTAGGATCCCTTACCTCAAGTCCAACTTGTCTTGTTCGTTTATTTATATTCCTGATTAATAAACTTTGGTCAATTAATAATTTCCTAAGTAACTCCTTTAGAGATTATTATTCAGTTCATATCACATATTATAATGTTATAATAATTGTTTAATAATGTTAGTTCATATCAGATGTTTTTGCCGATGTTTGGTACATGAGTCAAAAATGAACTTGTTTGAAAAAAGATTGCCCATGTAGTTATAAGTAAATAATTTCCAAATAGTATTAATGATTAAAATATCATATATATCCAGTAAATATTCATTTTATACTATTCCATATCATTTTTAGATAAAAAACGAAAAGCATCGTTCATGGAGACGGTAGGACGTACGTACGCATGAACGCTACTTTCATTTGTTTGTCATATTAATGGAATTAAAACAAAATGAGATATATATATATATGTTATAATTCAATAATGATATCCATAATTTAGATGTAATATATTACATATATATCCATTATATATATGTACTTATAATATTACATAACATTTTGAGATAAGAAATGAAATGTACCGTTCATGGAGATGGTAAGCCGTACGTACGCATGAACGCTACTTCCAATTCTATTTCATATTTAATGGAACTAAAAAATAATGATACATAATAGTATTTTAATTCCATTATGGTATCATATATAATATCATTAAATATATCCTTTATACATACCACATATGGTATTAACGACCCAAATCACTTTGAGGGGGCGGTAGTCGGCACTTCCTTAAATGAAGATATCGCGTTTACCCATAATGGAAACCATAAAGGTACGCCATAAATGAAAAATACAGAAGCTTAAGTAAAACATAAACATATTATATATCATATATAAATATAGTTTCATCTTAATGGCCACCTTTGAAGGTGTTAGAAGAATGTTGAACAATCATCATTTCAGGAGGCAGAAATTCGTCATCCACGGAAACAGTATGTTCTTTAACCATTAGATGTAGGTGTGTGTAAGTGTAGCTAGAATAATTATTATAAAAACATCCTAGTATATTGAAGATACTGGATTTGTTACAAAATAAACAAATAAAAAGAGTTTAGGGGGTTGGAGAAGAAAAATAAAACAAAAGGACACAAGTGAAGACATTACCTTAAAATCGGGTAACTCCCTTTGGTTTGAGCTCAAAGGCTTCCTTGGGAAGACTTCTGACCAAAGTTAGGCTTCAAGGAGTAATATATGGAAGTGGAGAGACAAAATGGGAAGGAGTTGGCCGAGACAAAGGCTTTGGGAGTGTGGGTAAGGAGGTAGAGGTTGGGGCCTTTTATAAGAGGAGAGGAGGGGCACTCTTGTAAAGTTACAAAATGTTACTTTATTTTCAAAAGAGTTTCGGATTTTAAAGGTCCCACACTGATGTATTTCGAGTATAAGGTGATAAGGGTTCCAAATCCACTCATAAAATAGGTTTTGGACATGTGTAGGTCTTAAATATTACATTATCTTTCCATTTTATTTAAATTGTTAAATAATGAGGTCATCGCTGCATCATCATGATTTCATAAATAAATTAATTTATTTAATGTCTAAAAATTATAAAAAAAATACTATGATGTAGGAAATCTTTTTATCTTTCCAATTAAAATTTATAGTCAAAACTATGACTTTTATAACCCCTTTTAAAAATTGTTTTAGTAAAACATCTCATGTTTGTGTCATTTTTACTTTAACATTAAATAAAAAGATATTTATGTCATTTTCCAACCAAAGTGGATCCATCGGGTCCCCAAGTTGACCCATGGATTTTCTAGGTCTTCCATGACACATCCAATGAGGGTAGAACATGTTTCTAGGTCGTTTCATTTTATTAAAACATTATTCTTACCATAAACTACACTAATTACCTCTAATCGCGATTAAAAACTTAATAAGTTACTATTCACCACAAAATTATTTTTATCCCATTAAACCAAATTTTACTTCTTAATGACAACCATGTATGTCGGATTTTTTGAAATTCCAAACACAAAGATGGCAGATTTTCATTTAAATGGAAAAATCAGTTTTTATAAGTACCACTTAGTGGTTTCACTATTCATCAAAAATTGAAGTTTTTCAGAAAAAACCCAAAAATTCACCCTAAGATATATTTGATATTATGAATTCAAAAATGAAGTATATTTTACAAAATTCAAAACATATAAGTCACAGTAATTAATTTAATAATTAATTCCCGCTGTCAGAGCAAATCGAGTGTTTTTATGAAACAATAAGTATCAAAAGATTGACACTAGTTTAAGTCTGATTTCAAAGTGAAATTAATTCCAACGACCACTATTGGATTTAATGGTAAAAATATATTCTAATTTAACTTTAAAACCAATTCAAAAGATAATCTAATCATATAAATAAAATAGATTAAAAAGAGGTTTTGAATTAAAATACAACATTTTACACTATTCATTAAAAAATGAACTTTCTCGGAAAGATACCAAAAATTTACACAAAGTAAATTTTGATCTCCCAATTATTAATAAGAGTTTTATTTGGTCTAATAGAAAGTATAAGAGTGAGAAAAACTATATTTAATGACGGTTCTCCATCAAAAGGCAATAACTGAACCTTTAGTGAAAACTAGGGCATATAGGCCTACAATTGATTTCTTTCCGTATTTTAAGCCTTTATCTTTTATTGGATAAATGTAAAAACATTTAAAAACATATATAATCATATTTTAGTTATTTCTATCCATTCCCTCCAATACAACAGATACATGTTAACTACCATTTAAAATAATATTATTTTATTATTAGAGTGCAACGTAAGATTCCCAAGAGACTCATTATTGCGTGTTGGGTACACCATAGAGCATAGCGTCCCCTTTAAAGTAATATTAATATTTTATTCACAAATATGGATAAATATGAAAATGTCATATTCTTTATTTACCTGGGGTGTTACATCCTTCCCCCCTTTTGGGAATTACGTCCTCGCAATTTTTAAAATTGAGCTTGGAAACATTCTTGAAAGTCCCACATCGGAACAAGAGTCGGTAAAACAATCACTTGAAAATAATGGAAGATAAGTACAGTGGTCACCCGAGTTAACCCATACTAGGATTCCATGTATAAAAACATGGACATTGAAGAAAAAGAAAAGGGTCATGTTCTTGAGGGAGAGTGATAGTAAACATGTCTAGGAGAAAGTTAACCATAAGAAAATCACACACTTGTGATGGGTTAAACTGTATTCGATTCCCCAGTAAGAAAAGTTAATAGACAACATTTTTGTTTTAAGTTACTTTTTATTGAGGAATTTATTCATAAGGAAACATAATCACTTATCTTGTTGACTTTCAACTTTTACTAGATTCCTTAATCAAACTCATATTTTTTCCAAAAGACGGGTATTTAGGGAGACTTGTTCGCATTAAGAGTACTATAATCAACTTCTAGAGAATCACCTAATCCACCAAAGAGAACTATATACTTCCCATGTATTTAGGCTTTAACCAAAACCAAAACCAAAAAGGTTAGTACAAGGTCAGATAATCCAGAAAAGGATAACCCTTTAAAAAGAAAATCTATGCTTAATCTCCAAAATTTGTCCAACAAAACCCAAAGTTCAACGAGGACCATCCGATAAACAATTTGTCCATAAAATTCTTCAAAGTAAACCAATATAAGATTGAAACCCAAATATTTGAAGGATTTAGTCACATAGTCTTCCAAGTTAAATTGTAACATTTATCTCCAAACAATATAAGTTGCTCCTAAAGTCTCGTATTGAAAAGTAATTAACCTAATCACATATCCTCCATGATAGGTTAATAATTTTCATAAATAACCCAAAATAAACTTACACTTAATTCATAAAATCATATAACTAAAAAGAATCAGTCAAACTAACCAGGGACTTCACGTAGTTCAGTGGTAGGCGATAAATACCAGTCGCACTTTGGTTGTGGGTTCGATTCCCGCAGCTTTGTCCGACGCGATGGGTAGTCACACGGTCTACGTGTTGTCCTTTTTCCAAAACTATATAATTCTCAAATCATTCCCCAAAAAGGGATAAAATCATCAAAAATAACCATAACATAATTTAACCTAAATTTTTTCTCATGACTTTCACTTCAATCCTAACATATAGTAACCCATAATTACCTCAAAAGTAAGGATCATATAAACCCAAATGGTTCTTTATAACAATGTCCACAAAAGAAAAGATAACTATTCCTTGAATAAAATTTGCATATATTAAACATCAGGGTTACACATAATATAAAAAGTCTTCTAATGTAACCCCATCATCAAAAGAGACTTAATACACTTAAGAATTTCACCATAACTCTTGAAGACCTTATATGTTGAAATCTTACTCAGTCAACATTCTTCATGATCCATTAACAATTCCTTTACAACTTATTCCGAAATACCTCTTTCCTACAAAAAAAATCATGAATCATATCCGAAGATTCCAAAATAGGAAAGCAATAGTCATGAAATAATACATAACTTTGATTGGTCATTGTCAGTTTCTTCATCCTCAATCAGAATGGCATTAGGTATTGGTAAACGAACATTTGTACTCTCTTGGTGATCCCATTCACGAAACTTCTTCATAGGACATGTGTTTTCATAATGACCATGCACACCACATTTAAAACATTCAATTGATCCCTCAGAAAGAACTTCTTTCCCTTTCCTCGAGTTAACTGGATGCTTCCTTTTTCCATGGCAGGTTCTTGCTTTATGACCTTCATTTCCACATCTATAGCATATTTCTATCCCTTTGAAACATTTTCCTAGGTGTTTATTTCCACATCTTGGACACATAGGTTTTTGAACACACTTACCTTTATGATTATTACCTATACTTCCGTAGGGATTTGTTTCTCGCATATATGATGCCTTAGAGAAATCACCAAGGTTTAGGTGGTCAATCATGACTCCAGATAGTTGGTTGAGGATAATCACAAGAGTTCTCATTGCAGCTCCCATATCATTCAGTTGCTTGCTCAAAAAACTGTCACAGTTTCCTTCACATCCACTGTTACTTTGGTGCCTGCTAGATCCAACCATTTACTAAAATCAAATAGGTCAGTGTGAGTATATCAAAAAAAACCATCATGTACTAATGAGGAAGATAAACACTAAGATATACTTACTCATTCACTTTATCTAAAACTAGGACTCTTTCTGAAATCCTAACCATTATGGTAATGCCACTTATGCTTAAAGAATACCCTAACCTCTAAAGTTATCTAAACCGACCTCTGATACCAACTATAAGGCCCCAGCCTTAAACCTTACTTAATCATTAGTTATTACAATATTACACATTGAGGATCTTTTCAGGTTGAGAGTTTTAGAGAATTAGATCATGAAACTTTCATTACATTCCACATTTAAACAAAGTGGTTACATAAAAGATAGTATTCATTCTTCCCATCAACGGAAACATATTTAAAATAAAACATGGAATCTTTCTTGACACATCCTTGACACTATCATCACATCATGTACCATTCCCTTGACCTGTGAAAAACATTTCAGAAACTTGGGATGAGCATAAAAAGCTTAGTAAGGGTTATAAAAATATGGAAAGGAAACATGAGTTCATATATACATAAGAATGAAATCATACTTTACCCATAAAACGTAGGCACTTTAACATACCTCATCAAATCATGAATAAATCATAGAAATCATAAGACATAAAAGTTAACTTGAGGCATTCATAACATTCTTACGTAGGGAGTAACCCTCTTGATTACATTTGGAATACCCACCATAGTATATTCCCTAAATCTCTTCGTAGAAACCTTAACATTTCACTCCTTCGCATTACCCAATGCATTGGAGAGCTATATCGGGCTCACCCGCCCTTAGTTTATCACAGAACCACCCGTCTTCATAAAAATTCCCAAGAACCATAACATAATCTTATCACATAAAACATGCATAAAGGAAACATAACATTTCCATCTTTCAATAACAAGATATCAATACAACACATTGATAAAAAAACATTATGAAAACAATTTTCAATACCAAAATAAAAGAAAAGTAAAACATGGTATTTATTTTTCTTTTAAAAATAAGGTATGGCTTGTAGAAGAAGCCGAAACTCAAATAATGGTTATGGAGGCGGAGAAGTCGTTGTCGCCGCATACGTACGAAAAAAACATTCCCTTTTGTCGTTTAGTAAAACGCTTCGTATAAAAAAGATTCCTTTTTGGATAAATGTAAAAGTCAAAGGGTTTTATACACCGTGTAAAAGAAGTTTGTGTATAAAACAAAATATGCCTCAATGAATGGATATTGAGACGAAGTCCCTTACAAAGACGGTATCCTTGGTTTAAGGATAAATCAATTACATAATTATGTGTGACAAATGAATACACAAAATATAAGTGGATATTATGTGTAAAATAATAAAATGTCATTCACACATATTCAAAGGATGACATATTCAATAACTACATGATGAACCCAAAGAAATCAAAATTGGGTTAAGAAGTTCCCTTGACAGCCTAACAGCGTCACATCAAAATGAGTTGATGAGAAATAAAAAAAAGGGTATCTCATCACTTGGACATAAAATTTACATCAATAAGGATATATGATAACATATCCCAACATAAAAATATGTAAATTAAAATACCCAACAAAAGAAGTCTTTTTAAAAAGAGGAGGGTGAAAGGTTCCCTTACCGACATGGGTATCTTTCGAAACATACACCTCGTGAAAGAAGGACAATACTACATTGATGTAAATACTCATAAAAGAAAGTATATTACACAATTAGTAAAATAATGGGAAGTACATACACCACTCAAAGGAAATTTTGGCAAATTTAGCATAAATCACACGGTAATAAAAGTGAGATGAAAAATCCCTTACGAAAAATCGGCAGCCTAACAGTGCCACATAAAACTTACAAAAATGGGTTGATGAGATAAAATATGGTATCTCATCATATTAACTTAAAGTTTATATAAACTGTAATATAAAAGAACATCCCCCAACATAACAAAGAGGAGCTTAAAAGAAGTGACATAAAGGAGAGTACTTAAAAAAGAAAGAGAGAGGTTAGATATCTTACGAAAATTCGGCAGCCTAACGGCGCCACTCAAAACATCCAAAATGGATTGATGAGATAGAATAGGGTCTCTAGTCACATGAACATAAAAATTACAGTAAGATTAATATAAAATAACATCCCAATAACAAGAAATATGAGCTTTAAAAGGAATGACATAAAAGAGTGTACTTAAAAAGAAAGAGTGGAGTAGGATCCCTTACCTCAAGTCCAACTTGTCTTGTTCGTTTCTTTATATTCCTTAATAATAAACTTTGGTCAATTAATAATTTCCTAAGTACCTCCTTTAGATATTATTATTCAGTTAATATCACATATTATATTCTTATAATAATTGTTTAATAATGTTAGTTAATATTAGACGTTTTTGCCGATGTTTGGTACAAGAGTCAAAAATGAACTTGTTTGAAAAAAGATTGCCCATGTAGTTATAAGTAAATAATTTACATAATAGTATTAATGATTAAAATATCATATATATCCAGTAAATATTCATTTTATACTATTACATATCATTTGGCGATAAAAAACGAAAAGCATCGTTCATGGAGACGGTAGGCCGTACGTACGCATGAACGCTACTTTCATTTTTTTGTCATATTAAGGGAATTAAAACAAAATGAGAGAGATATATATATGTTATAATTCCCAAATGATATCCATAATTTCTATATAATATATTACATATATATCCATTATATATATGTACTTATAATATTACATAACATTTTGAGATAAGAAATGAAATGTACCGTTCATGGAGACGGTAAGCCGTACGTACGCATGAACGCTACATCCATTTCTATTTCATATTTAATGGAATTAAAACATAATGATACATAATAGTATTTTAATTCCAGTATGGTATCATATATAATATAATTAAATATATCCTTTATACGTACCACATATGGTGTTAACGAATCAAATCACTTTGAGGGGGCGGTAAACCACACTTCCTTAAATGAAGATATCGCGTTTACCCATAATGGAAACCATAAAGGTACGCCATAAATGGAAAATACAGAAGCTTAAGTAAAACATAAACATATTATATATCATATATAAATATAGTTTCATCTTAATGGACACCTTTGAAGGTGTTAGAAGAATGTTGAACAATCATCGTTTCGGGAGGCAGAAATTCGCCATCCACGGAAACAGTATGTTCTTTAACCATTAGATGTATGTGTGTGTAAGTGTAGCTCTAATACTTCATATAACAACATCCTAGTATATTGAAGATACTGGATTTGTTACAAAATAAATGAATAAAAAGAGTTTAGGGGGTTGGAGAAGCAAAATAAAACAAAAGGACACAAGTGAAGACATTACCTTAAAATCGGGTAACTCGCTTTGGTTTGATCTCAAAGGCTTCTTTGGGAAGACTTCTGACCAATGTGGGGCTTCAAGGAGTAAGAGAGGGAAGTGGAGAGACAAAGTGGGCAGGTTTTGGGCGAGACAAAGGCTTTGGGAGTGTGGGTTAGGAGGTAGAGGTGGGGGCCTTTTATAAGAGGATAGGAGGGGCACTCTTGTAAAGTTACAAAATGTTACTTTATTTTCAAAAGAGTTTCGGATTTTAAAGGTCCCACATTGATTTATTTCGAGTATAAGGTGATCAGGGTTCTAAATCCACTCATACAATAGGTTTTGGACATGTGTAGGTCTTAGATATTACATTATCATTCCATTTTATTTAAATCGTTAAATAATGAGGTCATCGCTACATAATCATGATGTCATAAATAATTTAATTTATTTAATGTCTAAAAATTATAAAAAAAATACTATGATGTAGGAAATCTTTTTAGATTGCCAATGAATATTTATAGTCAAAAATATGACTTGTAATACCCTCTTGTAAAAATTATTTTAGTAAAACATCTCATGTTTGTGTCTTTTTACTTTAACATTAAATAATAAGATATTTATGTCATTTTCCAACCAAAGTGGCTCCATGGGGTCCCCAAGTTGACCCATGGATTTTCTTGGTCGGCCATGACACATCCAATGAGTGTAGGACATGTTTCTAGGTAATTTCATTTTATTAAAATATTATTCTTACCATAAAGTATACTAATTACCTCTAATCGCGATTAAAAACATAATAAGTTACTATTCACCAAAAAATTATTTTTATCCCATTGAACCACATTTTACTTCTTAATGACAACCATGTATGTCGGATTTTTGAAATTCCAAACACAAAGATGGCAAAATTTCATTTAAACGGAAAAATCAGTTTTTATAAGTACCACTTAGTGGTTTCACTATTCATCAAAAATTGATGTTTTTCAGAAAAAACCCAAAAATTCACCCTAAGATATATTTGATATTCTAAATTCAAAAATTAAGTCTATTTTAAAAAATTCAAAACATATAAGTCACATTAATTAATTTAATAATTAATTCCCGCTGTCAGAGCAAATAGGGTGTTTTTATGAAATAATAAGTATCAAAAGATTGACACTAGTTTAAGTCTGATTTCAAAGTGAAATTAATTCCAACGACCACTATTATATTTAATGGTAAAAATATATTCTAATTTCACTTTAAAACAAATTCAAAAGATAATCTAATCATATAAATAAATTATATTAAAAAGTGGTTTTGAATTAAAATACAACATTTTACACTATTCATTAAAAAATGAACTTTATCGGAAAGATACCAAAAATTTACTCAAAGTAAATTTTGATGTCCCAATTCTTAAGAAGAGTTTTATTTGGTCCAATAGAAATTATAAGAGTTAAGAAAACTATATTTAATGACGGTTCTCCATCAAAAGGCGATAAGTGAACCTTTAGTGAAAACTAGGGCATATACGCCTAAAATTGAATTCTTTCCGTATTTTAAGCCTTTATCTTTTATGGGATAAATGTAAAAACATTTAAAAACATATATAATCATATTTTAGTTATTTCTATCCATTCCCGCCAATACAACGGCTACATGTTAACTACCATTTAAAATAATATTATTTTATTATTAGAGTGCAACGTAAGATTCCCAAGAAACTCGTTATTGCGTGTTGGGTACACCATCAATCATAACGTCCCCTTTAAAGTAATATTAATATTTTATTCACAAATATTGATAAATATGAAAATGTCATATTCTTTATTTACCCGGGGTGTTACACCTAGAACCAATGATTTCCCAAAATCAACTATATAGAATCAAATATTTCTAGAGGATGCCTCTAAAATGAAGTAGTCTTGAATATCCTAGCCTAACATTTAGTGGAAAGGTAAATTGTCAGGATGATCACTAAGGCCAAATTCATTAGTTTTACAAGACATAGGTAGCTTGGGGATATTATTTTCCATGTTTTTGATGAATTAAACAAAAATATTCACTTTTTAAAAAGAGTAGTATTTTTTTTGGTCCTCAGATAATAGGAATCCTTTCTCATTATTCAATTATTGATAGAGGTGGTTTTTCAACTTTTTTCACTCTACATTAGTCATGGGGGGGATAAAATAATTTCTTAGACATTATAATAGTTCTTAGTTCTAGTTTAAGAGTGAAAATGGATATTTAGACTTTTACAAAGCTTTTTCCCTAAGAAGAAAGCATTGATTAAGATTTGGATTTGATTAACTAAATGACATTCTCTAAACACTATGTCATGATTTCAAGCTCCCGAAATATTTATGGGTACTTTAATTGGATTAGAAATATTTAAAATCATTATATATATTATTTGTAAAAATATTTAACAATTTCTATAATGGGATATTTAAATTGAGTGACTATGTCACACATTTCCATCTAGTGATGAAATCGGAGACCCTGTCATTTTCACACAACTCTCAATTTGAGAGATTAATGTCCATCGTATTCTATATAATACATCCAAATTAGTATACAAACTAACAAAAAAGTTCTCTTTATTATATAAGAGACCTAAATGGAAAAACTTTATTTCAAATGAATAATGGCACCTCCAGAATTTTCACAAAGAATCTATTTTTTCACCTCCAACTGATCATGTTTTCCCAACATAGGTCCACCCTAATACATAAAATGTGTCAACTGCTACTCTGGATCTCTTATTATAAATTTTTTTTGGAATGTAGGATTCTTAATGTTGGTAAAGAAGGACTGGAATCCATCCATTTAAGGTATAGTTCCCTCTCGATCTACACTAGGGAACGCAATCCTTCTATAAATTCCATTTGAGTCATGAAAAACTTAATGAATTTGGGGATATATGGGGGAAGTATTTTATAAATCAAGAAATAAATATGTGTAATAGGAAAATCATGGAGTTATCACCCTATATATATTGGTTTTTGATTCCCTTTTAAAGTTAGACTAAAGAAAATTTCCTAAAATAAGGGAAGTTTTTATTGTAATGGGGGAAACATCTGGTCAACCTCAATCACTGGGTTTAGGTAAAATAGTTATTAGGACATAGATTCAACCTTATGATTAAATTATACTCTTGTAGTTTGGGTAACCCACTCTTTTTTAAGGGGATATTTTAAAGGATAAATATTCATCAATGATTAAGATTTATACTTGAAAGAAATATTTCCCTTTAGTAATTCAATGTTGAGTAGTTTTATATTTTCTATCTCAACCTCGTAATACACCAGTTTATCTTAAGAGCAGAGGACTCTGACCACCTTAGGTAGTGAGTATGATATAACCATGTATTTACCTTTATCATTGGTTTAATAATGTCGGAGTTATGGAAAATAAATATTTAGAGCTTCTAAGTTCTGGTTCTTCCTCTGATATCACATGATCAAACCTTCCTCATGTGTTTCAGTGTGAACTGTCTCTTGGGAAAAAAAATAATCTAAGTCCATATCTCAGCCTGCATCCTCTTTTCAGTTAAAACTAGTGACATTCACCAATGCATATTAAGTACTGGGAATCATATTTTCATTATTTGAGTAATAGGGTAATTCCTTTCTCTTTATTACCTATTTTAAATTCAAAGTAGGATCTTCTTTTTCATACCCTCTCTGAGTCTACTACATCATATTTCAACCCATGTGTGGCCTAACTTTATCCACCAATCATTCCTTTAGAAATTTTTCTGGATGGTGATTCAAATGGAGTCTTGAACCATCCTTATTCAGCATCCCCCAAATGATAGGGGTGTGTTATATAATGGAATGAGTGGTGGGGTAATGGTTTTCAAAGGTCACAACCTAACTTGATAAATACTAAATTCCTCAGAAGAGGTGGTAAAAATTCCCCCAACCCTAAATTTTATTACTAACTTATCATTCCACTACTATATCCTTAATTTATTTTCGTCTTAATGATTCAAAGGGTAGTGGTGGTGGTAAAAATGTTGAAAATCGTCCAATACTTAAATTTTGGTGTCACTCCTTTATTATTTTGACAGTGACTATCATAGTTTCACTTTTTATTTTCAAGGATTTATTTCAAATATAATCCCAATTAAATACTAGTTCATAGTGTGATTCACTTTCTATTGAGGGTAGAGTTAGAGTAATGGGTTTGGTATTTCTCAAGCAAGAGACCATTTTAACCTTGTTGGTGGCTTGATGAAGGATCCTTTAAGTGGAAAAATCCCTTTAGTTATTCCACTTTTGTTCCTTAAAGATGGTAGGAGTTTATTGGATGGACTAACTGGAGTATAAATTTTTCATCCCAAAACATATATTTTAGTGATAAAATTGCATGATTCCCTCTTTAGAATATTCGACTAATGTGGGGATGTGGTAAAATAAGATTCCCTATATTCCCCAGATCATTTGATATTCATGTTATATATGGAAAATATGATTATCTATTGAAGGGCCTTCAATATATAGATATAATATTTTAATAGGTGCTTATAGTATTTATACAATACTGGATTTTAAGCTACTGATAATGTGGTAAAATGATCTAACAATATATTATTCTTATGGTCTAGTGGTGGTTTTCAAAATCTTGATAAGTTAATTTATTATTCTTTAGATGATGAAGATTCTCCCATAAGTTTTGGTACATGAAAGGTATGAAATACTACTTAAACACTTCTATGATGCCATAATAAGGAGTTAAAATGGTAAATAACATGACTAGAAGATTCTCCTTAGATAATTATTTCCACGTCTCCATTCCCTAATTATTATCTATGGGGAAAATGTTCAACCCAATCTTGCCACATTGGTGGATTTCTAAGTGTATTCTTAGAAACAGAAGGGATTCTTGAATCCCCTATGACTAAAATGGAGTATTCAAATAAATGGGAGGTATAGCCCATGACCATCAACCCAAACCATCTAGTTATGATGAAAAAATATCATATTTGAGAGATAAGGTCATGGGAATAACTAAACTCAATCCTTTGAGTGTTTCTCAGTATGATGGTGTTCTTGAAGTATCTTTGATAAGGGTAGGACCATCTATCCAAAATTAAGTATCACTTCAGGGAGTGAATTTACGGTGACTATGAAATTTGGCACTATTTTGGAGGAACTACATGGTTACAAATCAATGATATGGAAATGGGATGCCCTTATAACATTATTATGTTCTTGCAATAAGTAGAAATTCCATAGCTGTCATCATAATAAGAGCTCTCATGATTGATCTTTTTGTTCTTATAGGGAAAACCTTTATGGATTTTGTTCTAGGGAGGACCACCATGTATACGTATTATAATATTTTACAGAGGACCTTCATTGGTGAAGCTCCTTTCTCTTTCGGGTGATGAGTTAAAAACTCTTGTCCCATCATGAACATGTATTATAGGGCCACAAGAACATCTGTATTGATCAATATTGGGATATTTCCCTATTATCAGGTCATTTTATACCTTAAGAGAGATATCTTTTTGGATACTCTCATTGGGTAAGGTTGGTGACCTTATTAGAAATGATTCCTCTTTGATGAATCCAAAATCATCAACAAAGATGGATGATGAGCTCCATTGTATCATACAAGAACATGGGAATGTATCTAATTTTCCAATAGATTATGTTAATGGGTACCTTCAGAATGGGTTGGTATATGTTCTTTTCTTTTGGCATCCATTAAGGTGTGTTTTTAATCTTACATGGAATAAGTTGGAGAAGAGATGTGTGATTACCTCTAAAAAACTACCAAAATATACTAATAAGACATTAGGATGGATTTTGGAAAATGAGCCAACTCTTGTATCTATGTTAGAATATAACGATAGTACTCTAGAAGGTAAGTGGGGATATGATCCTTCCCCTGAGTTTCTTTATGGGTATTATGATGAACTTATTCAACATTTTTAGTAGAAGTTATATGGGTTAACTCTTGGGTGATCTTCCAGATATGTTTATTATCACCTTCTCTTATCATGGTCATGATGTGATGAAAACATTGTAATTTTTGGGTAGGTAAATAAGACTATATATCCATTTCATCTAAAATGAGTTGATGAGATGGTAACATCATGATGTCATTTTCAGGTACTTATATTATTTTGTTTTGACCATCTTTTGTTTTGAAATATTATTGGGTTATTCTAGGTGATTTATGGGAAATCATGGATTTTTCTAGGTAGGTGAATGGTAGGTTCATAGTTAGGCCAAACCATATTTAATTCCTAAAAAATAATGCATATTTTTCTATTTTGGGTAGAGTAATTTTTCAAGGTAAGTGAAAAAATAGTTAAACCATAAGATCAAACTATGCATCTAACTCCAATGGAAAAAAAGTTGGTGTATAGTTGGCACACTTTTTGTTAAAACATGTAGTTAAACCATATGAAGTGATTTAATTATTCCAAAAATGTATTTTTGAACCCAAAATATCTCATGTTTTTCTCATTCTTACTCCTACTCCATAATATCTTGATCATAGGATTCCCCTTTTATATTTTGGTGACCCTAACTCTTCTAGAGAGTATTCTCCAGGGACCATATGGTGTTGAATTAGGGAAAATCATGTTAAGTGTTCATTCTTTTTTGTTATTTTTCATTTTTTATATTTTATCTTTTCTATATGAAAGTAACCATAGATTAGGGATATTGTGGTGAGAAATATGGGTTGTTACCTGATCTATTGATAATTATATTATATCTATTATGATCAAGGAAGAAATGGGTTGGATATATATTAGTCATTGTGAACCTCTTCAAGAATTTTTTTCAGAAGTGGTTCGTATTATCTCAATTGGTCTAGATTTTATTGAATCTAGGTTTCTTGATATGGGTTTTATAGTTCAGGACTCTCCATTGGTTATTAGGATCCTTCTTCCCTCTTTTAATTTAGATTCCATTCATTTCTTGAAATTATAACTATTTAAGGTTGGTCTTTTCATGAAAATCCTTTATTTATAAAATCATTTTTTCTTACTAATTTTAAATTAGTTTTCATAAATTTTTTAATTGCATGATTTATGTTTTTGAAATTTGTTAGTATAAGACTCTTTCATATTAATGGATTTTCCATTTTGTATTGAATATTAAAATGGACTTCAAAGCACTATTTTTGTGAGTTTGGTGGTTTGATTATTTTTTCATGATATGTCCTTGAAACGATTTATATCAAGAAAATGGAATCCTCTAAGTGTGGTATATTTGTGAAATTGAAACCCTCCTCATATGGGCTATGGTACATGGGAACATGGGGTACTTAGTAGTGATAAGGATTATGAAAAGAATGTTAGGATGATTTTTGACTACCTAGAATAGAATTATGATACAACTCTAACTAAACTATGTTATGATATGGGGTTAACTTTTTGTTGTTTTCTCTAACCCTATGCCCATGTTTTAGAAACCTTTTTACACGTAGTCATTTAATCACTAAGGTGTGAGTATCCTAGATAAGATGGACCTAAATTAACCTAGGACTTGTTGGTATAGTGATCCATTTTAATTGGTTATTTTTAAATATTTTGAGAAATTATTTATTGGTAAATTATTTCAAAATGGTTTTTTATGCAGTCTTTATAAACTATTATAAAAAGGGTGAATTTCTATGATTTATTAAAAAATTATGAAATGATATTTCAATCCTTTTATTTCATTAAATAGAAATAATTGGTTTATTTTATAATTAATTCTTATTGAATTCTTAATGGGTTCCTAATAGGACTTTTTACCACACCCTTCTTATACATCAGGGTGTTTTTAGTTCTTTATTTATCTGGAGAGGGTAAACGCAAGGCGGCACATAGTGGCGGTGGGTATCAAAGTTATCAGGGTGTGAGAGTTCAGTGGTGACATGTTTTTCCATTAACCCATATATCACATTTTGATGGGTTATTGTTGTTCTCAAATACTTTTACTTTCCTATTTTGGTTTAGAACTTATATTACCTCATACACTTTGTCATCCTCTTTCTGAATTTGTATCGCTATTTTGTCTTTATTTTATATATTAAAACTATTTTTTGAATTTAATGTGGGATAAATCATTCCTAAAATGTATTGTATCATCCACATGTGCTTTTCACTAGAATTTTGGGATTAGGAACACCCTTCATCCCCTATCACAATTCGGTAAATTTGTCTAGTTCTGCAATGACCCGAGTCGGTTCATGAAAAATTCGTATCAAAGGAAGGTTTCTTTTTCATTTGTCTATACATATTAATTTTTTTGGTAGAAATTATATATTAAAGGTTTTACTTAAGGGATAGGTTATGTGTAAGTGTGTAACTATATTTCATTTTAACATGCCTTAAGCTGCAATGAAATGTTGGGAAGTGTGTCTCTAATGTAGATTTTTGATCCAATCATAGTTCATTATCGATATTCTATTGACCAAAACTACGATTTCTCACTATTATGATTGTCTCTATTATTTCATTGATGTATTATCATTCCCCATATAAGTATTCTTATAGTTCATTAGGTGGGTATTGGAAATGTTTTTTCCCAAGGAAACCTTACAATTGATCAAAATCATGTTGAAGCAGTAGTGTGATAGGTCTATGCTATAGACCAGGGTGTTGTCCCCACACCCAATCAATCTAGATAAGTGAAAACAGGGAATATATGATATAAATATCATGTAAAAGAGTCTCTTATATATAAAACACAATCCTTCCATGTAATGAATGATCCTTAGGATGTGGAGGACTAGTTAGAGAAGGTCAAGTGAATTTTTGACTTCTTGGAGTCTCTAGATTATTCTAAAGTGAAGTGTAAAACTTTTAACCTCAAAGGATCTATTTTGGGACATAATGGTTCATGTAGAAATATATAAATGTTTTTAATGGAATGGATTTAATGTCCTTTTTTAAATTTTTTGTGAAGAATCGTTGATTATGGATAAATCCATTGAGTCCTCCACCCTTAAACATGGTGATCAGTCTATAACGGAGTATGCCAAACACTTCACAGAGGTGGTTTTTTTCTCACCTAAGATTATTTCAAGTGATATATTTAAGGATAAATAGTTTATATGGGCTTTATATTGGATATTCGGTCTCAAGTTTAGATGTTAAATTTTACCTCCTACACTAAAGTGATTGATAGAGATCTGATGATGGAGTTTTACCTTACTAGAAATTCATGGATAGTTTGGATTCCTCTTCCTCATAGTGATGGTTTCAAAATCTACCGTATAAAATAGGAAATAGAATGAATCTCTACAAGTGGTATTAGTGGAACCCAGAAATAGAAATATAATACATCTTAGGAATCATCTAGTAGTGTACCTTTGAATTTCTACCAGTGTGGAAATACATGGAACACAAGGAATACTTGTCCCGAACCTCCTAAAATTTGTAACTCATTTGGATTATGAGGTCATTATCAATAGTTAAACTAGGCTCTTTTTGCACCATGTTATAGAACCGGATCATGAGCACCAAATGGGTATGTGGTGTAGTTAAGTTCTTTTATGACTACTAGATTTTAGTCATATTCTTTTATAATGAAGTAGTTTCACACAGTGGAAGAGTCTCGGGTTAAATTTGATGTGGACCCTATAATTGTGAGAGGTAATATATTTATATCATCATCTTGAGTTACTATTTAATTTTATATAGGTTCCTATCATTACTTTACATATACCTAATTTTAAATCATTTAAAATTTCTATCTGAACTCATACTTTTCATTATGATGTTGATGACACCTCTTAGAAAGAAGAAGGAGCCATATTTTAGATGTCCCTCATATTCTATTCTAATATAAAAATTCTAGTTAGTTTGATATTTTCTAGATCCTAATCAATATCTCATTGATGTTATCTTCAATATTTATTAGTTGGTTTCACATAAAGTGGATATTTATTTCTATCCTTGGTGGGTGTACTTTATAGCCTCTTATAAGAACTCATAGAAATTATAGGGAGAATGGGATCCAAGATATAGTAAATAAGGACCTATGTTAACAAAACATGGAAATTTGATAACCTATTTTTCATTTGAACTTGGAGAAAAACCTTTTGGTTGTGATCTTTCTTTATTGGTTAAAAAATTTCTTAAAGTGTGTCCATTAGATTTCTATAGCCTTCCTCTAGAGAGGGAAGTTGATTTTTTATTATTTTGGTTTTAGGAAATCAACTGATATTTATACTTTTATACAGTATGTATTTAGTGTAATTAAAAGAATTGATGCTTCAGTTGAATTATTTTGAATATAAAGTATTAATTCTTTCTAGTTTTTCACTTTGGGTATCCCCTTTTCTTTTTTACAAAAAGGCTAATGGGACTCTGCGTGTGGGTTGATTATAGAAAGATTAATAAAGTAATGATTGAGAATAAGTATCATTTTATCTATATCAATGACTTGTTTGATCAATTAAAGGGGGAAATATGGTCTCAAAAAATAGACCTTTGGTCTGGATATCATCTGCTTGGAGTGGAGTCAGATATTCCAAAAAACACATTCTGAAGTATGTATAGCCAGTTTGAATATCTCATTATTCCATTTAGTATAACTAGTGTTCCAAATATTTTCATATCCCTTATGAATTGTTTCCCACTAGTATCTTTATACCATTGTCATGGTATTTTTGGATGATATTCTAGTTTACATGAGAACTTAAAAACAGCACGAGCTTCACCTAAAGTCTATTTTGGGAATCATGATGGATCACCCCCTTTATGAAAAGTTATCAAAATTTCATTTCTAGATTCAAGAGTTAATTTCATAGAACATGTGGTTTCAGAACATTTCATTTCATTTGGCCATAAAAATGTGAAAGTTTTCTTATCATAGGAAGAGCTAAAAATGTCTAAGATTCAAAGACACATGGATTTGGTAAGGTATTATTAACAGTTCTTGAAGCAATTATTAAAGATTTCATATTCATTTACTTTTATTACTAAGAAATTAGTGACATTTATAAGGTATTTTATGTATCAAGATTCCTTTTATGAATTAAATTGACATATGACCTTATCACCTAGTTTGATTTTACCAAAAGCAAGAAAAGTTAATGTGTTTTTTAATACATCAAGTGCATTTTTAGAATATGTTTTTATGAAATAAAATCATGTTTTGGAGTATTGATATTATAAAATTTGGCCACATGATAATAATTATAAAACACATTATTTAGAACTTGCAGTATTTATACATGCTATCAATAGTAAGTGACAATAACTCTATGGGGAATGGTTCACCGTCTATCCTAACAATAAAAGTTTGAGTTACATATTTTTTCAGAAATAACTGAACGATAGGAAAAGGCAATGGGTGGGGTATATATTGTCTTTTGACTTTGATATTGCCTATACCATGGAATAGGAGAACATTGTTTCTGATTATTTGGGTAGAAATTTTACTTCTCAAGAACTGATAGAATTGAAAGATGGATGGAATCGTATTAGACTCTTCTCTTAGATGCAACAAGATGTTATAAAGGAATATAATTTAGTTATTCTGTCTAGGGATCTTTCTATTTTGTCACTTCTCAAGTGGATTTTAGAAGAGAAACATTGGGATGAAGGGTTCATGAGTATCATGTACTCTTTATATGGTGGGGACAACATTATTGATTGGTCTATTTCTATTAATGGATTTCATTGTTTTTGAAACCAATATTTTATTTCATTTTTTTGTAAGAAATAAATAATGGGAATTTGACATTTTTTTCTATAAAGACCTTGAACCCGAACTCCCAGATCTTATTCTAGAAACATAAAAATTATATTTCTGAGTTTGATACCATTAAATTTGACCCAATTTTTTACATCGAAAGCTTAAAAAATCAAAAAGAAATATTGGATCACTTACATACCCAAGGATATTTTATGATTATAGTTTTAAATAATTAGGGAAAACTCTAACATAAACAACACTCGTGAATTTAAGATATATTTTTTTTCTAATATACCTATATTTTTATATTCTATATTAATCCTTCAATATATCCTAAAAAATATATTCACAAATTAAACCACTCAGGACTTAAAAAAATGTATCATCATTATTTATAACCTATGTAAGTGGAAACATAATAAGGGTGAGAACATATTCTTGGTAACGGTAAATATAATCATTAACTTAAGATGGGTGACCTCAAATAGTCAAAAGGTGTCATAGGTCCATCATCTCCAGAATAACAATAAAGAAATAAATATCATTTTTATACATTAATTATACATTTAAAACCAACCATTTAATATGGTTATAGAAAATTAATTATGTTACAATCATGGAGAATGAGGTAATACGTACACATGAGTAACGTTTCATTTTTTCAACGATCATTATGGAAAGAAGTTAAGTATTATTATATCTTTCCAGAATGATAATAATTTCAAAAATAACATATTATTTCTTTAAATACACATATATATATCATCCATTTTATTTTGTGATAAAAATGAATCACATTTCTTTAGGGAGGCGGTATTCCACTTTTATGCATGAACAACGTTATCATTTTTCAGTGTATGAAAAGTTAATAAAAGAGATTATATATATTTTATATAGAATTATAAATATGTAATGAATATTATATATATATATATATATTAAATAAATAATTATAACTTTCTATGATAGGTGGTGATAGAAAATTAATTACTTTAGTCTACGAGGAGGTAGTCCTCTGTACACACAAACGATGAATTACTTTCCCATATGATAGAGGTTGGAGATGGATATTGGTTATGAAATTATCATAAAAACATCCTATTATATGGGATATACTAATTTTATTATTTATTCATATTTGGATAATATTTTAATTAGGTTAAAGAAAAAATAAAACTAAAATGATTGGTTAAGAATTATAACTCTTCTTCAGAAAATATCGTATGGTTTACACATAAAATCCTTCCTAAGTTGGTATTCTAATCAAACCATGGACTCTAGGATGTGATTAGAGATTTAATTTATTTTTAGGGATTTTATAAACCAATTTTTTTTAATTTTGAAGAAATGAGATGAAGAGGTGTCCATTTATAAGAGAGGGTAAGGGCACTCTTAAAATTTCATAAAATATTAAATTAATATAAATAATTTGAATGTAAAAATGGATATAAATTAAAAATATTTGAATATAATACTATTATTAGTACAAATAATCTCAAAAAATAAAAATATACATTTTAGATCATATTTTTACCCTTTCATTTTTTGTAACCCATAGCTAACCCTTTTTTATAATTACTATGAAACAAAGTATTTTAACCTTTAGGGGTTAATATTGTTACTATAAAATGAAAAAGTACATAAATGGACCCTATCTAATTTAATAAACCATATAAAATTAAATTTTCTTAATATAATATTTTTTAAAATTTTGAATCATTTTTAAGAAACATTATTTAACATAAAATGACATTAATGTCAATTTTGGAACTATTAATTTAATTTTATTTTTAAAGCTAAAATACAATAGTGGAATTGGAATACAATTAATATAAACATCAATAATATTTTATTTTTTCCTAAAAAATATTTTAACACAAAAAAACACTCAAATAATATAGTTTTTATGGTTTTTAAAATAATTTTATTGGTTTTTTTCTACTTGGGCATGCATTGTGTTGGTGTTTCATAAACATCTAAGGAAATTATTTCATCACTAAAAATTAAAAATAAATTTCCATGATGATAGATATATATATATATATTTCAAATTAATATTTATATCCAAACATATCCTCTGATTATCCATTTTAAAAAAATAAAGATAATAAAACAAATAAAATGGCATTTTCCGATTTCTAAATATAAAATAATATAAAGGGAAAAAATCATTGAAAGTTAAAATAAAATTCTATATATTTAAATTTTGGATAATTATGGATGATATATTCTCATAAAATTATGTTTATTCAAGATTTATGGTCATTATTAAACCTTATCATTATATTTTTAACTTTAATTAACCAATTTACCCTTTACTGTGGTCAAAAAATAACTAGTTATTATTCATAATGTCCAAAAATAAAAAGGGATAAATTTTACAAATTTGAAACAACTGGTTCAAAATTTGGAATCCATTTTCAAATATTCAGTTTCTATAAGTGTCCTAAATTACTTCTAATTAAAATTCATAAAACAAAATGAAAAACATTTTTTAGAGAAATGCATTTTAAGCCCAAAAATATACTTTCACCAAAATAAAGTATAATAGTGATTCATATAACATTAGATATATTGTATATAATTAAATAATAACTATGATACTTTGAGAAAAAATCAAATTAAGATGAGGCTTTTAAATGAAAATAAAGTGATTTTTTCACAAAAATCGGTATTTTTCACCACTCACTAAAAAATCGATCGTTTCCTAAAAATACTAAAATTTTACCCCAAGATAATTTTGATATTTTGATTTAAAAATGACATCCTTTTATCAAATAAAATTTCTAAAATTTTAATGAATTAATTATAATTATTTTCTCACAAAATTTAATATAACCATTATTGAAGAAAACATGTTTTTGAAGAAGAAAATGGATTTAATAAAAATTGAATACTTATTTACAAAGTATTAATAAATACATTTGTATTTATTATAACCTTTATTTATATTTCATAAAGTATTTAATCATATTCATACCATCCAATTTAATGTCTAGGTTATAATTTTCATATTTAGATAATAATATTTCTTTCTTCGTTTACACTTAATGTTGTAGATTTTATATTCTATGAAACATAGTTTTATTTTAAATTTTATGAATATTAAATTCTATGATATTTAATAAATTATTTCATCATAATTTAAAATAAAAATATATAATAAAAGTTTTAACATTTAAAAATATCTTTTTGACATCCCACATCATAAAAAAAAGTTAATAAAACTTTCATTTGAAAAGAGAGAAAGGGAAGTACAAATATAATATTGAAATAAGTCACGCCAAATTTTAAAATTGGAGAACATTAGTGGGAGGTGAATATATGGACATGGAATAAAAGCATAATGTTAAAATAATAATTTAGAGTGAAAAATATCTTTGATCATAATAAATTTAATGATCATGAGAAATTAAATGACTATAATACCATAAACCAAATAGGTGTGAAAAAGACTGTCAATTCATTAGAAATGAAGGTAATAGGTCTCCATTATTTCCAAGATCCCTCTCCTAGTTTTGAGGAATTACATTACCATATGGACAAGGAATATAAATAATATACTTACCAAAAAATTTAAATTTCATTCTATAATCAATTTCCACCACAGTATCAACTTTTTTCCGAAACAATGAGTATTTAAGATGAATATTTCATGCCAGAATCACTAGAATGAACTTTTAATAGATCATATACTTTATCAAAAGGATTATAAGATATTTATACTATATTTATACATTAACAAAAACCAAAATGGTAATCATAAGGTAATATAATTTCCAAAATGAATAAACCATCATATTATGAAATATAAAATTAATCACCAAATCCATAACAGAAACACTAAAAGTTGAACCTAGAAAATTCCATAACCTTATACCAAAATAACCTCAATAATATCGACATTAAAAAATATTTTAATCACCAAAGGTTATCACATAGCCTTTATATTTCATCCAAAAAATATAATAGTGGTTTTCCAAAATTACACTTCATTTTTAACCTAAGGGTTAAATATACCTTAACCTAATAAAACATCTCTAAAGATATCATTAATCACCTCAAAATCACAACACTTAAAACCTAAAAAGGGGTGTATAAGAATTTTAACATATGACCACCCGTAATCTTATAAACCCAAGATGATATCCATAAATCATAATATATCCTCATATGAAAACATCATATTCCCTAAAATTATCAAAACCCTGTCTAATACTAATTGTAAAGACCTCAAACCTACACTCCCAGATTTAGTGAAAAAAATTTAAACATTATATTTCTGAATTTGATATCGATAAATGTGACCCAATTTTATCACATTATTAATCTTACAACATAAAAAGGAAACATTGGATCACTTATATACACAATTATAATTTAGGTTTCGAGTTTTATAGAATTAGGAAAAATTCTTACATAAACAACGATCATGAATTTAAGAGAGTATTGTTCTCACTATACCCAACTTTTCATGTTCCATATTAAGTATTCAACATCTCCCATAAATATAGATACATATTAAATCATTATAGGCTCAAAACATATATCATTGTTTATCACAACCTGGGGAAAAGGTAACATAATAAAGATGGTTTCAAATGCTTATAAAGGATAAACATGAGAATTTACAATTAAATTTCATCAGTGAGAGTAAGATTTCAATAAGGGTATGATGAAATTATCATAGTTCATGAACATAACATAAGGTAAATTCAAACCCATAAATACTTATATCATCAGTCGTGAAACATGGAATAAATATTTAAAAGGGGTAATAGTCATTGGAATAAAAAATAATGAGCCATGTGATGTCAATCATGATCAAAGGAAGCATTTACAACCCATAGAAAGTACAAATAAAATGTTTTCGTATCTTAGAACATTTTTCATATCACTCTTACATATAGAATAAATTTCACGGTTATAAGTGGATTAACACTCATGATTACACATGGAATAACCACCACAGTTACACTTTGACTAACTATCATAGTTACACTAGAAATAACATTCATAGATATACTTAGAATAACCATCATAGTCAATATAAAATTTAAATCTTACCCAATTAATTGGAGGGATATCAAAGACTCACATGTAATTGGTTTATAATGGAACCACCCATAATCATAAAAAATTTCCAAGAAACATAACATTAATAAAGTATATAAAACATTAATTTATCATAAAACTCATAGAAACAACCTTTATTTCTTTGATAACATGATTAACCATTGGAAAAGAAATAAGATCCATGAAAATATATTAAAACAATCATAATAAATCAATAGAAAGAATGGGGATGGTATTATTACAAAATATCACCAAAAAAACATAAGTAACATCAATGGTTTTTGGTGTTATTGAATGAAAATACCATGAAAATATCTTGAAAAACATTCTTGAGGAAAATACCCTTTTCACATTGAAAATATCATTAAAAACCTAAAAAACATAAAATATAGTAAAAATAATTTTTCATTAAAATATCCTTAGAAACTTATAAAATAATATTAAAATAAAATAATTTTCATGTTGTTATGAAAATATGTTAATGATGTAAATTTTAAAAATAAACCTTGTTTTGAACATTTTGTAAAGGGAGTAAAAAGTGACCCATTTGGAAAAGGTTAAGAAATTACATTTTAGAAATTTTTAAAATAATATAAAATATCATGTAATATATATTTAATAAATCATTTATGTTTATAAAATAAAATTTTTTTAAAAAAATTTTGAACACATTGAGATGGAAGATAATAGGTTATGATCTAAAAGAGGATAAAAAATTGATATCACTTACTAGAATCATTCTTGACGTTTATTTAATCAATAAGTAAATATAAATTAAACATGTAAAACAAATTCATCATTAGAGAAAAATAAAAAATATTTGGTTCAACAAAATAACAACATATGATTTATCCCTAAGTAACCTTCAACATAAACAATATTGAAAAGAATAGTGATTTTAACATAAAGCCTTTATCACTTTGGCATCTTTACAATCATAAGACCTATGAAATAATAATGTAAAATTAAAAATTAAATATAATTAACATAAGTATATATATGATATATCATGTAAAATATGGAGTATATACACCTAATAAAATAATACAGGTGCATATGATAAACATATATCCCAAGGAAAGATAATTTGAGATTAATAATACTTACAAAGATCACATAATAGAATTAAGAATTAATAAATTGAGGTGTTATTTGATGAAAATATAGATCCAAAAAACAAGTTAAAATAATAAATAAATCAATTGAGAGATCCATTACCACATAATCATGGCATAAAATGTCAATGAATAAAATTTATAACCCAACTAAAGGAAATTGAGTTTATAAACCCTTCACCACTTGATAACTTCCAATTCAAATCCCCTTGGATAAAATAATTAAAATTCAAACATAAAATATCATTATGTATGAATAATTAATTATATAACATTTCAATGGTAGTATTTACACCATAAAAAAATTAGGTGCATACCATTAAAATATTCATAAATGTAATAAAATTGAGTCAAAATCTCTTACCTCGAGTTCATATTTGTCATGTATATACTTTAACTCCATTATAATAAACTTCTATTAATTATATGAATCATTAAATAAATTTTTTAGCTTTAATAAATTATACTTAAGAAATTTATTTTATTTATTTTAATGTAATGTTTAATTGCTTACTTAGTTAAGTATATGTTGGGTATTTTGATGACGTTTGGTTCATAATTTCAAAAAGACTTTGGCAGGTTGACCATGGTCAATGAAATCATTGTTCCATAATCTCAAGAATAATAATGATGAAATAAATAAATTTTTTAGACATTAATTAGACCCTTAAAAATAACTATATAATATGGTTATCAAAAATTAATAATGTTACAATCATGGAGACTGTTGGTCACATATACGCTTGAATAACGTTTCAATTTTTCAATGATTATTATGGAAATGAGGTAACTATTATTTTATATTTATATAATGATCATAATATCATAAATACCATATAATGTCTTCAATGTGACTTATATTTTTTATACAGGTTATGTGATTATGAAAACTGAATCACATCGCTTCATAGAAGTGGTAGTCGACTCTTACACACAAATAGTCTAACAAAAAGATCCACTACTTTATTATAGAAAGTAAGTAATTTGATATGTTGAATCCCATAAAACCATTGAACATAAATGTAAGTGACTATATTTATAGGAAGGATCATATAAAGGTATTTATAAAAAATATATGTCTTTAATTCTGGGTTATACATTCAAAAAATTATAAACTACCTAAAGTAGATTCTGAAAATCTAATCGGTAATGATGCTAAATAATGTGTTCTAAATTACAATGTTATGAATTATATATATTTTTATTGAAGTATAAATTTTTATAGTTATATTTATTCATATATAATTTATTTTGACATCATTATGACTTTAAAATTCACTCATCAAGAAACTGACATGTTATGGTGAACCAAGATAGGTATTCGCATAACTGAGTTTCAAGAATTTAGAATAACTGATCAAGAGAGCATCAATGAAATGTTCAAAAGAATCAATAAGATTGTAAATAGAATGGTTTCACTCATAAAACCATGAATATTTAATCTATCATTGAAATAATACTTCTAAATCAACCCCAAATATGGCATTCAAAGAAGATTGAAATTGAATAGAGTAAGGATTTCACTGAGTATTCAATGGATGAGATGATATGATAACTTATTCAACAAAATCTAGAAATGAAGAATGAAAATGATGATCATCATGAAAAAAAGGAAAGTTGTGGAATTTAAATATAATATAGATTTTGTTGTTTATTCCTATGATATTGAGTTATAACATAGTGAAAAGGTTTTAATTGAGAATCTAGCCAAAGGAGTCTACAAGTACATGAAAGGAAAGAGAATATTTAATAAAGAGGCTCTAAAGAGAACATCAAAAGTATGATAGAATGGTAATTAAAAGAGGTAAAAGTAGTAAATATTTTTTTATCATTAATATTCTATGATTATAGAAAAAGGGACATATAAAATCATATTTTCTAAAAATGAAACAAAAGGGAAAGAAAATCAATATAATAAAGATCTAAAACAATCATATCATATTGGAAGAAGCTATAAAAAAGAGTCATCCACTAGTAGTGATGGTTCTGAGAGTGAAAATTAATCAACCAATATTTTCTTATATGAAATAATAAATAATGAGTTAAACACAAAATATGATTATAGTTTTGGCTATGATTCTGATTTTGAAAATCAATTTAACGAATTAACTAAACAAAATGAGAAGTTTCAAAGTGATGTTTTGAGAATGGATAAACTGTATAGATAACTAAAAAGTTAAAATAAGAAATTTATTGAAGTGAAAAAGTTTTAGATTCTAAAATAATTAAGCTAAAATATTAGAATGAAATAATAAAATATTTCATTTCAAAAACTGATGAAGATTAATATTGTATATTTAGATTAGTTTTTTATGATTTAGATAAAATTTAAAAGCAATGTAAGAAGTATAAACATGAGAATCAGAAACTGAAAAAATAAAGGATCATGTTCTACTATGAAAATATGTGAGGAACTGAAAGTTATTCAAAAGTAAAATAAAAATATTAAATGGTAAAAAACAAGATTAAAAGAAACCCTATAAATTTTTGTTCAATGTAAAGAACATTATGATATGATAATGTCTTTGTGAAAACTCAACAAATATAAAATGGGATTTGGTTATAAAATTCATATTCCTAATATGTAAAGACTTAATTTTATAAAAATGATAAAGGAAATTTCTCTACTATTACTTATTAAAGATCTTATCTAAATGAGAATTAGGAAAATTGATGTTCTTTATGATTTACTCGATCCCTGGGCCACAACAAGGATTTTATTTCTAAGAATATATCCTCTAGATTACTCTATAGTAAAGGTCTTAAATATTTATCAGTTCCTAGGAGTTTTATTAAAAATAAAGTTGGACCCAAAATAGCTTGAGTACCAAATCAATTATCTACATAATCAATTTTATAAAACTTTCGAAAAGAGATATAAATAGAATTGGTATATGAACAACAGGGGCTCTAAGCACATGACTAGTGAAATATCTAACCTTTTATCTTTTATTTCTTGTATTAGAGGCACTGTAACATTTAGTGACAACTCTAAAGCTATGGTCAAATGGTTTAGATATGTAATAATATATTATAATATATTATAATTTTAAAATTAATATATGTATAGGGTTTAAAAAATTCAATTAGCATATATCAACTTCTTTAAGATGGTATGTATGTAAATTTTGATGATAATAAATGTATTTTATATAAAAAGAATATTGTTTTATTTTATGATAATAGAAAATAAAATATCTACTTCATATATTTTCCAAAACTAACCTAGAAAAATGGGGAGTGGTCAAATTTTGTAGAAACAGACCGCGTTATTTTGAATATAGGGGAAGTGCATGTTCATCTTCAATAACTATACATATTGTAAAACATGGACATGTTCTGGAACTTCCATAATTTAAAGAAAGTAATTATTTTTTATGTGATTATTTTTTAAAGAGTAAGAAGCACAAAGAGTCTTTTAGATTCGTTTAAAAGGTAAACATTTCTAGATTCTTAGAACTAATTCATCTTGAGTTATTTATACCCATGAGAATTACTAGTTTAGGTAGTAAGAGATATGTGTTTTTAGTTATAGATGATTTCAGTAGATTCCCTTGGACTCTTTTCTTATCTCATAAAAGTGAAACCTTACAAAAGTTTATCACATTTCATAATAAAACTCAAAATAAAAAAGGATACTTAATTCCATATATTAAAGGTGAAAAAGGTAGATATTTTTATAAATTCGATTTTCATAAATTTTGTGAATATAATTGATATTTCCATAATTTTTCTTCCCCTAGAACACCACAACAAAATGGTGTTGTAGAGGGGAAAAACCTAGCTATTCAAGACATTGAAAGGACAATGATTAATGAATTGAAATCACTAAAAATACTTTTGGGATGAATCATTTAACATTGATTTATATATATTAAATATATTTTACATTAAACCATTTCTAAAAAAACACCCTATTATGAACTATTTAAAAAATTATTAAGATCAATTAATTTAATGATTTTTTATATAGACTATATATTTTAAATACAAAAGGTAATCTAGAAAATTTTGATGTTAATAGTGACAAGGAAATTTTTCTAGGATATTCAAATAATAGTAAATATTATAGAGTATATAAAAAGATAACTATATCAATTGAGGAATAGAAACATGTAAATTTCATTGAAAATAATTAAAAACGAATTATATATTCTATTGATTCTGTTGAAGAATTTAAATAATTTAATTTTGATGAAGAAAAATATTAAAATGATAATGCATAAGTAGAGGGGGGAGCATGTAACTTCTCAATTTGTTCCTATAAATTGATAAACCCATAGGGATCATTCATTATAAAATGCTATTATAAATTTTGAATTTGGAATAAGAACTTGAAAATCCGTGTTATTTTTTTGTTTTATTTCTTCTTTTGTAGCTAATTTTGTTCCTGTTAATATTAAAAAATCTTTGAATGATTCAAAATGGATAAATTATATCCATTATGAACATAACTAGTTTGATAGTAATAATTTATATAATCTAGTTGAGTTATAAAAATATAAACATTCTATTGGTATGAAATGTATTTTTCATAATAAAATGGATGTGTCTGGTAATGTATTTATAAATATTTATAGATTATTTTCTGAAGGATATTTAAAAGAAAAAGGCATCTATTTAGAAGATTCATTTTCATTTGTATCTAGATTTGAATAAATTCATATTTCACTAGATTTTATAAGTTTTAAATATTTTAATTTTTTTAGCTGGGTGTAAAAAGTGATTTTTTAAATGGTGTAAATTCAAAAGAATTATATGTTAATAAACATCCTAAATTTAAAAATTATGAATTTTGAAATCATGTTTTAAAACATTATAAAGAATTATATGGCCTAAATAAGTCTCTAAGGGCTTAAAATTATAGACTAACAATAATTTTACTACAAAATTATTTTAATAAATTAATGTTTAATCCAACCTTATTCATAAACTAATATTTTAATTGTACAAATATATGTTGATTTTATTATATTTTTTTCAACAAATTATATACTAAGTAATGAGTTTTTAAAATTAATGACTAATTAATTTGATATGAGCATAATGGGATAATTAAAATTTTTAATTGTTCATCAAATTTAATAAAGAGAAGATGGTATTTTTCTAAATCAAAGAAAATATTCTAAATATTTAGTTAAAAATTCAGTTATGATTCTTGTAAAACTACGATAACCATATTGGGTAATAATTATAAATTAGATGTGGATAGATTAATAAAGTCTATAAATGATAAACTATATTGAGGAATTACAGGAAATCTATTGTATCTTACCACATCAAGGAATGATATTATGTTTTTTGTCTATATGTGTGTTAGATATCAATCTAATCCCAACGAAATTCATTTAAAGGTTGTCAAAAGAATAATATGATGTGTTTAATTATCTTTTAACACTGTTTTATTTTACTCCAACTAGAATAGTTTTAATCTCTTATAATTATATTATTCTGACTTTGGAGGTTTCATACCTAATAGGAATATAACATTAGGCTTGCGTCACTTATTAGGTAAATGGTTAATATCATTGAATTCAAAAAACAAATTGTCAGTTTCATTGTCCACATATGATGCTGAGTAAATTTTTGATGTTAATTAGTACTCTCAAAGACTATAGGTAAAATAAACACTATATGATTTCAATATTTACATAGACAAAATTCACATATTCTATGACAGAACTTCTACCATTTATATATAAAAAAATCCCTTACGATTTACTAGGAATAAACATATAGATTTTAGATTTCACTTTTTAAGAGAACATGTTTATAAAAGGGATATTATTTTTTTATAATTTCCAATATAAAACCAACTAGTAGATATATTTACTAAAGCACTAGATTATTTGAGGTTTGAAATATTAATGTTTGAACTATACATGATGGAAATTTACTTTTTGAGATCATGTTAAACTTTTTTTATTTTTATATATTAAATCTTAGAACTTCATAAATGAAGGGGGATTTAACTTCATATTGATTTATTTTATACTATTCATAATATTTTTTTCATTCATTCTACTTTTTGAAAAATATCGAAAAGGGGAGATAATTAAGGATTTTCAAAATTTTAAAAACCGGTCTTAATTTTTCAATTTACAAAAATGGTGAGATTGTTTTCTCTCATAGAATTTTTTATGTTTGTTTTATTGTTTGAATAAATTTCAATACCATGTTTTAATTGATTTTATTATTTTATTATTATTTAATAAGATATTATAGTTTACATATTTTATTATTATATAAAACACTTTTTTTTTATTTTAATAGTTACTGGTATTAATATGATTAATAATTATTTATCAAAATATTAATCTTATGTTTTTTATTTTATGTTCATTTTACAATGACATTATTTGGTGGTTTTAGTAAACAAATATGGCCAACCATGGGCAAACCCAACAGCCAACCCATCAACCACATTGGGGGACCCAAGGTTGAACCCTATTAGAGATCCAACTGGAAGGACCTATATGGTGTAAGGAGAGGGGCCATGTATAGGCTTGAAGAAAAGTGGGTGGATAACATACTCGTTGGAGTTCCAGTGGTCCAACACATGTGTGATGAAAATCATGTGGCATGAATTTCATGTTTAATGGGTTCTGATTCCCTATAGAAATCTTATACTGGTAGCGGTATGAGTTGATATATATAGAAGAGGCCATACATAGCATTAATCTAATGAGGGGTGTTGTACTCACCCATTGTTCCTCCATCTCTTAAAGTCATGGATATTCCACAAGTTTTCCAATCAAATACATCTATTCTGTCAAATCTCTCATTCCAGTTGAGATTTAAATGAGCTCATCATCTTCATCCTCCCAACCATCTATAGTATTTTAGTATGTCAGATATAACTATCTAACTTTTCTTTTTCAACCCCTAGGTTTCCATGGGAGATATTTGATCGAGTTTTTGAGGTGATGAAAGCTACAACATCATGCATGGAACTACATTTTTCATGCATGTGAATATCTTTATGGTTGAGATTTTGACTGAATAAAAACATCATTATAGAACTCCATTTAGTTGCATGATATATTCAATATTACAAAAGATAAATCATGTAATTATTATTGATTTCACAACACCACCTTTCACTGAGGAAGCTTAAATTGATCCATATATTGAAAATATATTTTCCTTTATGACATAAGTATCACCATGTAATGTTCATCCATGGAAACATGCTCCAACAGAAGTACCATTAGGCCTTATTCATTTAATGGTAGCTCCTAGGAGCAATAGAACCACCATTCTCCATAAACTATAGCTCAACACAATGGTCAACCATTCCTCCACTCCAACTACTGATCCATCAAATGATAGATCCATCCTTAGACAATAGATCACTCATTGGATAGTATCATCTATTATATAATTAATGGTAGATCATCTCATATGCTAGATCATAGAAAATGGTAGATTACACTAAAAGGTAGATTACACCAAATGGTAGATCACACCAAATGGTCGATCACACTGAATGGTAGATCACACCAAATTATAGATTACACTAAATAGTGGATCATAAATAATGGCAGATATCTTTTAAATAGTAGATCAACATGATGGTATCTTTTCAACATTATAAACCTCTTGCAACCACTAGGCATATTTTTTCTCTACCATTAATTTAAAATTTATTTTTCCAAAATTATAATTGATATTTTTTTTAATTAATAAAATTGAAATTATATATTTAAATTATTTTTTTGTTGATTATATTTTGATAAAATATAATTACATGTTAGATAAAAATATCTTGATCAATATTTCTATTCACATATAAAACATGAAGTATGTTTATGATATTCTATATTTTTTTGAATTTTTTTATTCTGGTGAACTAAAATTTTATTACTATAATTTCAACTATTTTATAAATATGTAATATTGAATTTTTTATTAAATTATACTATAAGTATTTTGATATTATTTTATACAGAAATAAATAGTGCCAAATGTTTGATATTAAGAACATTTTTTTGAAATATATGTAACTGATATATTTTAGATGTTTATTATTTTTATAATTTCCTTTATGTGATTGACACAATTACAAAGATAGGAAAATGCAATATTCATATGAGATTTAAGATGTACATTTTCTCAAATATCATTATTATTTCATTACTATTATTAGTAAGGACTTCATCGCTTTCATCATCCACAATTGAAGTGGTCTAATTTATTGAGATGCATCAAAATTAAATTTTTATGGTTATTCTTTAGTTCATAAAATTTTATTTTTAACCATAATTACATGATTAACCATTTACTATGGAAAATAATTACTAAATTTACATTCATAATGTCAAAAAATAAAAGGAACATATTTACCAAACATTGACCCACTGATTTTAAATATAGAAACCATTTTTAAGTATTCATTTTCAAAGAGTGACATAAATTACCTCTAATATAAATTCCTAAAATTAAATGAAAAATAGTTTTTAGAAAAATGGGTTTTTAAGCAAAAAAATGTACTTAAACCAACATCAGTTATATTGATGATTCAAATAAATTTAATTAGATTATATAAAATTTAGTAATACTTATGTTAATTTGATAGTAAATTCAAACCATAATGAGTCTATTTAATGAAAATAAAATGATAGTTTTACAAAAATTAGTATTTTTCATTATTCATTGAAAAATAATCCTTTTTAGAAAAATACCAAAATTTCACACAAAGATAATTTTGATAAGATAATTTCAAAAATGATATCATTTATTTAAATAAAATTTAAAAAAGTTCCTGAAATTAATTATAAATATTTTCTCATAAAAATTAATAAAAACCATTTTTGAAAAACGTGTTTTTGAAGAAAAAAATGGATTTATTGAAAATCAAGTTATTATTTATGAAGAATTAATAAATAAATTTGTATTTATTAGGACCTTTATATATATTTCATAAATTACTTAACCCTATTCATACCCACCAAATTAAAAGTTATGTTATAACTTTTATATTTAAATAATAATATTTTTTTAGTACGTTTACACTCGACGTTGTATATTTTTTACACTATCGAACATAGTTTTATTTTAAAAACTCTTTATATTACATTATCAGTGGTTTTTAATCTTTGTATAATGATGACATGCTATGAAATAAAGCATCTGTTTTGGTGTCTAGGTTTGAAATGCAATATAGCTGATTTTATGTCTCATTATTATAACTATTAGCAGATTAATGATGAACACCAAAATCCTTATATATTTCTTCAACCTATATCAGTTTCCATATTAAAATGGTATAATATATCTTTGGATGTCATCATTGGTTTACCCCAATATTCATTATGTAATAATGCAATATGGTTGGTGGTTTATCGATTAACATTGTCAACTTGATTTTTTTTCTTATTCGAGATGCTGTCAAGGATGATAATTTGGGAAAGTTATATATTCTAGATATCATGAGTATTTCTTAGGTGTTATATAATATTATTTTATATTGTTAACCATGGTTTACCTATTGTTTTTGGAAATTACTTCAAGAGGTAATGGGTTGCCAAATTAAATTGAGCATGGATTACCATCCCCAGTAAAATATCCAGATGGATTGAGATATTCAAATTTTATAGGATATGCTATGTACTTGCCTCATGGATATTATAGGTTATTGGGATAGATATTTGGGAGTTTTTTAGTTTTCCTATAATAATAGTTACTAGTCCTCTATCAGAATAGATCATTTTGAGGCTTTGTATGGTTGACTGTGTAATTCCCCTCTTTGTTAGTCTGTGGTAGCTAAGATTTCTCTTATGGAACCATGAATTATTTATGAGATGTTAGAAATAAATCATATGATTCATTAATGATAGGATATATCTCCAATTTTCTATAAATATTATGTGGATAATTGGAACTATCCTCCATAATTTTTAATAGATGATCAAGTCTTCTTTAATGTTTCACCCCGGTTCGGATACCATTAGCTTGGAAATAAAGGGAAATTAGATGTGAGATACGTGTGAACTTTTGATATCACTAAGTGGATTGGAAATTTGGATTATTAGGTAGTTATTTTATATCAATTGACTTTATCCACGATATTTTCTGTGTGTCTTGGCTTAAGAAGTATCATGTGGATACCTCTCATGTTTTGAATTAGGAATTGCTTGATTTGGAATTGTATGTGCCACTGGTAAAATGACTATTCCAGGTTATGGATTATCAAGTAAATTTTTTGGTAGGGAAATATATTCTATTGGTAAAAGTTTTTTTTGTTGTCATAGAATGGATTCTCATGAGACATGGTAATGATAATTATTAATGATGGAGCAGTGGCCTCAACTTTTCTTCGATCGATCTTCTTTTCTTTTAATTTTTAGGGATAAAAAGTGATTTGGTATGGATAATTATCACGTCTTAGATTTACTTTTAAGTACCTATATGAAAATTTTACAATATTTTAATAATGCCTCAACCCTAGTTACCTAGATTCGGTGCATTATTACATAAAATTGGTATGATCACAAGGGATCAAGTCCCGAAAGACATATCAGTTTAGTAGCCTTGGAATTACTAGATACATAAATTAGTTTTACATTACATTATGAAATGAAAAATCGATATTATGTCTCATTTGAACACACTCATATACCTTAGGCTATCCCTATAGGTCAATCATAATATACTTCTTGGCATCCTGAGAAAAATTAAACAAAGGAAAGTGGTGACCTCAGATACTCAGTAAGGATTAAAATATAGACAAAACTATCACAAATAAGTATAAAAATTTAAGTCAATGTATAAGACTAAAACACATTCATTTTAAACATAAAATTTAGCATGATATAGAAAATAAAAATCAAATAATGCCATTTACTTATTCACATGGATATTATACTAGTCGAATAATCACTTGTAATATCAATTGATAATCTCATAATGATGGAATGCATAATTTTGGACATCATAACCACATAGTCAAGGCCTCATGCCAAGACAATATATAAAAATATTTTCAAGTCCTTGTGCAAAGACACTAGTTTGAATAATGAGACCTACTGATGCATCAAGGGGTTATAGTGGGTCCCTCCCATCAGTTACTATGTCCAATGCATTCCTCATATGAAAAAAGGTGAAATATAACCTAAACATTCTTAGTAAACTAGTATACGAAATGTTAATACTTTAACATTAAACCATTAATGACACAAAAATAGCACATACACAATCAAAAATATCATAAAAATATCAATACAATGTGGAATATTGTATCATAAAAAATCTAATTCATTTAAACATAAAATCCAACCATATATGTTTACAGAGATGAAATGAATCAAAAAACTATTTGACAGAAATATCTCTTTCCACTTTGAAATTATTAAAAATTCGCATAATTATAAAAGAAAACATTTATTTTTAAAATATTATTATAGGATTTTAAGGGAAGATTTGAAGGTGTTACAATTGTATAAAATAGCTACACCCACCATAAAAGTTAAAAAACATTCTTTCCTTAATTTTTCAAAAAGATCATAAAATACGTTTTTTGGAAAACGACGGAAAGATTACTTTGAAAAAAAATTATAAAAATTAAAACAAGGTTATAAATGACACTAAACCATAGTCTATAAAATAGTAAAAATATTTTTAAATACATTTTTAAGAAACACGGATGTGGATTATAAATAAATCCTTGTAGATACTTACGTATTAACAACCTCAGACAATAGAGAGATTGTAAAATTAACCCTTACCTTGTACTTTTTCTTAGTCAAGGGTACATTAACCTCTCGTATAATTGTTAAATAATTTTTATTAAATTATACTATAAATAAATACATAAATATGATATCATTTATGATCCTCTAATATTGATTTGTTAATAATATTTCAGTAGTATATTTGTTTTGAGTGTTTACTGATTTGTTTTCCTTTATATGTTTTGTTACGTAATTCATGTTTTTTATGGATAGGATTTATTTTATTCATATCCATAATTATATTAAGTTCATAAAAACTATTTTTAATTTTCAATGAAATTATTCTTGATTGGTTTTTATGAGGTACAATATCTCATCTTATTGTGGAGATGGTAAGCCGTACATACACACGAGCGATAGTATCATTCTATTGATGGTGAAATCATATTAAATTGGATGGTATATATATATAATCTTTAAAATGTTATATTTATTATTTAAAACAATTATAATCATTATTATATCCATCCAAATAATAAATGGTTGAATAACAAACTACACCACGACGTGGAGACGGTAAGCAGTACTTACGCACATATGGTGACTATGTCATTCATAGGATGGATATAATAATGGATATGGTTGTACCATATTTATAATAACATATTAGTATGTATAATTTACTAGATTAATTATTTTAGTATGGAAAAAACAAATAAATATTAAGTATAAGAATAGAATAACTTTGAAAGATTTGATAAAATAATTACCTCTTCTTCGGGTGCTTCCTTTTAATTTGAAGAAAATGGCTCCTCAGGTTTTCTTTATGATCAATGTAAGTCCTATAGGTTGACATTAGTGTATTTGAAAGGATATTTCAGTATTTTTTTTCGAATCAAATGGATTTAGAGGTGTGAATTTAAGATAAGGGGGAGTACCTTTTATAAGAGAGGTGAGGGGCACTTTAGGAGAATCTTGAAATATTAATTTATTATTAAAGTATTTTCTGTTTCTAATAGATTCAAATGGATTTATTTAAAGGATAATATAGGTATGGGGAGAAATCCATTCAACCAATAGGTTTTAGACATGTTTATATCACCATGTTCACCTTATCTTTTATATTTAACCCTTAGTTAAATAGTATAACTTTTACTATGTCTTCTTGTATTTTTATACTACATGGTAAATATACTTACTATAAAAGGAAAAACTAAATTAAAGTGGATAATTTATGAAATTTTTATCACTATCCTTGTTATTTTACTGAAATTTATATTTTAATTACATTTACATCATTTAAAAAATATTATTTATTTTAAAATATCATTTATGTCAATTTTATTACTATTCAATATTTTCTTTTTTAAAAATGAAAAAACAACATGATAACATCGAAACAATACTTCAAATGTGTCACTATCATGACTAAGTTATCTATAAAATTAGTGTATGTCATTAATTATTTCAAATTATATTTATTTTAATATTATTATTATCATTTATTTTAATCTTTCATTAATAAGGTAATTTCTTCATCATCATTTTTTCATAAATAAGATTTATTATTTAATGTCTAAAAATTATAAATAAAATACAATGATGTAGGAAATATTTTTATATTTCTAATAAATATTTATAGTCTAATTTACCTTATGTATAACAATATATTAAACATGGTTTTGTTATTAAAATTTGAATTTAACACTTCTAACTCTTCTCTAAATAAAATATAATTAATGTCCTAATCTAATCCAATTGGATCAAAAAGGATCATATTTTTTTCATAAGGTTTATTTTGGTCTAAATACACTTATAAAATAGAATTAGGACATGTGTTGGGGTAAATTTATGTTATTATAATATTATTTTTACCTTTAATTACCCTATTTACTTTTAACCGTGGTAAATAAAATTCAAAAGTTAATATTCATAAAAATTTATTTTCATCCTATTGAACCACATTTTACTTATTAATGACAACTTTTTTGTGGGGTTTTTGAAATTCAATTCATAGAAGTGGTAAAATTATGTTTTATGCAAATTTGTGAATGTGCCTAGAAGGTGGGTAAAAGACCTTAAAAAGTTCAATAAAATTTTAAATATCTAATCATATTATCAAATGACACTAATGAATTAAATTGGATTATTATTTATCTATTTTTAATTTAAAATATATTTAAATTAAAAATAATTATTTAAATAAAAAGTTGATTTTAAACAATAACGCAGTGTTTTCACTATTCATCAAAAATTTAAAGTTTTCAAAAAAATACCAAAAATTCACCCTAAGTTAATTTTGATATTCCAAATCAAAAAATTATGTCCAATTTGAAAAATAAAATTTATAAAATTTCAAAAGGTTGGTGTTACTATTCATAACTTCTTTTAAAATGTCTAGTTTGATTGGTCATGGTGTTCTAGAACTCGAAGTTGTGTACCGCACAAGCTATTATATTAATCAAAGAGAATCGTATTGTAGAATATTGGGGTGTAACATTATTACCTACAAATAATTTCACCCCTTAAATTTCTAGAATATTAATGCATAAAAATATTTGGGTGGTTCTTCATCATAAGTTCTCAGGTTCCCATGTTGCCTCTTCCATTTTATGGTTTCTCCAAATTACTTTTACCTGATGAGTCTTTAGGTTTCTCAACACTTGTTATCTGGTATCCAAAATATTGATAGGCTCTTCACAATAAGAAATATCAGGTCCCATTTTCATTTTATCATAGGTGATTACATGCATTGAATTTGGAAATTATTTTCTCAACAATGATATGTGGAACACATCATGAACTTTGGAGAGGATTGGCAGAATTCCCAAATGGTAAGATACAACTCTAATTCGTTCTGGAATTTCAAAAGGTCTGATGTACCTAGTACTTAATTTACCCTTCTTACCAAATCGTATAACACCCTTCCATGGAGATACCTTTAAGAAAAAATGATCTACTACTTGAAATTCCAAATCCTTCCTTCAGTTATCAACAAATCTCTTTTTCCTGGTTTGAACTGCATTAATGTGGGTTTGAATAATCATAAACTTTCCCATTGTTTACTCAACAAGTTCTAGGCCTACGAGTTTTCTTTCACCAACATCATCCCAACAAGTTGGGGTTTGACATATTTTTCCGTATAATTCTTCATATAGTGCCATCTAATTACTCGAACGGAAGCTATTAGTATAGGAAAAATTCTACCAGAGGTAAATAATGATCCCACAAACCTAGAATGTCAAGTGAGAAAGATCTCATCATGTATTCTAAGGTTTTAATAGTCCTTTATGATTTTCCATCAGTTTGAGGGTGGTAATCAGTGGTCAAACGAAGTTCGGTATCTAGGTCTTTCTGAAGACTTTTCCAGAATCATGATGTAAAATGGGGATCGTGGTCAGAAAAAATTGATAGGGGTACACGATTAAGTCTTATAACTTCATTAAAATATAGTCCTTATAAATGTTTAAGTGGTAAATCTTCTCTTATAGAAAGACAATGTGCTGACTTGGTAAGGCGATCAACAATGATTCATATTGCATCATTCCTTCTAGGAGAAATTGGAATCTGCATGACAATGTCCATCATAATATCATCTCATTTCCACACAGATATGGGAAGAGTTTTCTTGGCTCCCCTAGGATGTTGTCTTCCAGCCTTCACTTATTGAAAAACCATACATCATGACACATAATCATCAATCTCCCTCTTCATGTTGTCACACAAAAATGTTACTTCAAATCTATATATAGATTAGTGTTACCAGGGTGTATAGAGAATTAGAGATATGAGCATCATCCAAAAATTTCCTTTTAAAATCAGGTATATCAGGAACATAAATCCTAATCCCAAATTTCAAAATTCCACCTTCATATACGATGTCAATAAATCTCCAATCATTCATATCTTTAATTTTATTTTGAAATTTCTCATCATTAGTCTGAAAATTTTTTATCCTTTATAGTAAGTATGGTTTAGCGACCATTTAAAAAAGTATTTATGTTTCACATTCCATTATTATTCTGATATACATATTTACTAAATCCATGAACATAGGATCCCTTTACACTCTCATCATGTTCAGAACTCCATGATCATTTTTTCTCAAATCATTTTCCACCTTATTTTCTTTCCCTGGGTGGTAGTGTATTGTGAAATAATAATCCTTTAGTAGTTCAAGCCATCTCCTTTGCCTCATGTTGAGTTCTTTCTGTGATAAAATATACTTTAAACACTTGTGACCAATATATATCTCACATTTTTCACCATAGAGATATTGTATCCATATCATCAGAGAAAATATTACTACTACTAAATCAAGACCATGAGTGGGATAGTTTTATCATGAATTTTTAGTTGTTGTGATGCATAGGAAATAACTCTATCACACTGCATAAGGACACAACCATGTCCTTCCTTTGATTCGTCGCTATAAATAACAAACCTTTAATTCCCCAATGGTAGAGTCAAGATGGGACCATTGACTAATATTCTCTTCCATTATTAAAAAAATTCTTCACACTCTTTTATACAAAAAAATTTAACCCCTTTACGTGTGAGCTTGGTTAATGGGTTATCCAATCAGGTGACATTTTAGAGGAAATGCTGATAGTAACTTTGAAAACCAATAAAACTGTCTACCTCAGTTGTAATTGTCATTTTTGGCCATTCTTGGATTTCCCTAGTCTTTGAAGGATCGACATAGATTTCATCCTTAGAGACAATATGGGTAAGATAAGAAATTTTCTAAATCCACAATTCACACTTTCTAAACTTCCCATATAATTTGTTTCTTCTAAGAGTTTTTAGAATAGTGTGCAAGTGATTTTCATGATCTTCATATATTTTAGAGTATACCAAGATATAATCAATAAATACCACTACAAAGTCATCAAGATATTCCTTGAAAACTCTATTCATTAGATCCATGAAAATAGAGGGTGAATTAGTCAGTCCAAATGGCTTTATTGTAAATTCGTAATGATCATACATAGTTCAAAATTCTATATTTAAAATGTCTTCATTCCTCACACAAACTGAGGATATCTAAATCAAAGGTCAATATTTGAAAAATATTGAGATTCATGAAGTTTATCAAAAAAAAATAATCAATGTGAGGTAAAGGATACTTGTTCTTTATTGTTATAGAATTGATCTCCCTATAGTTAATGAAAAACCCCATAGATATATATTTCTTCTTAACAAAAAGAATAGGTACTCCCCATAGAGAAACACTAGGGAGAATAAATACTTTATTACTCAATTCCTCAGTTGTTTCTTTAGTTCCACAAATTCCACATTAACCATTCTATAAGGGGTCTTAGATATGGGCCTTGAACCTAGAATTAAGTCAATGGAAAACTCAATTTTCTATTCTGGATGAAATCCATGTAAATCCTCTGGAAACACATCAAAATATTCTTGCAAAATAGGTACATCCTCTATTTGAACATTCCTTTCCTCACCAATAGTTATTTCAATCCCTTCCTCTCTAATAATTAAATTTAACAGAGCTACTGGGAGTGGATCTATATGATAATCAGATGGTGACTTTTCTCCTCTAAATATAACGGATTCCTTATCATCAAAAAAAATTGTGACCTCCTTCTTATTACAATAAATTTTCACATCATGATTCAAAATCCAATTCATACTGAGGATTATATCAAATTCAATAATGGGTATGACTACAAAATCCATAAATAAAAAAAGTTTATATTCTATAATGGTAACTTATTGAAAAACATTGTTTCTATGATACTTATCTTAGGATTTTTGACTGAAAACTCCATGATTAAGTAAAATTAAAAATATCTATTTTTCTATGAAAATTGGGAGGATATGAAAGAATGTGTTGATCCAGAATCATATAATGCATTGGATAATTTGGAGGAAACTATTAAAGTACCTTCCACCACATCATTAGGAACTTCAACCTCAACATTAGTAATCATATAAGCTTAGCCTTACTCTCTTTGATTTTTCGGTGGAAAATTTCCTTGATGCTTAGGAACATAATTTTCATAATGTACCATCTCTTTACAATTATAGAACTGGAACAAAATTAAAATTTATAAAATTTAAATTCAAATTTCATTAACTAATTAATTACTAAAAAATAATGAAATAATAAAAATTACAAAAGTATTAAATAGTAAATTAATCTAATTAATAATTAAATTATTTAGGGCATGATATTAAAAATTAAACATATATTAATTAATAAATAGATTAATAGAAATAAAATAAAAGATATTTAATTTACAGAACACAAAAATTAACCAAAAATACTAAGAAATAAAATTTAAGAAGAAAATAAGTAAATGAAATAAATAAATAATTCAAAGTAGAATCTATGAAAACCCATATGTTTAATAAACAATATTTCATGATTTATTACATAAATACAAAGATAGTACAATACTAAAAGTTCAAAAAATTCCTAGTGTATTTAGGTAACTATATACATAACAACATAACTTGAAATAGGGATACAACAACATTATTTAAAACTCCATAATATTCCTTTAAAATCCATAGATCTTCTAATACTACATGGGATAACCTGGGGATATACATAAGAAAGGGGTGAGATATAAATCTCTATAAGGGAATAATCAAAGCGCAACATGATGAAGGTAATACATATTATTAAAGACTCATATCAATGTGACATAAAGGTTGTGAGAATAATAAATATGAATATCAAATCATGATATATGATGATAACATCAAGCCAAGATAGGAATGTGGAAAAAACATAAAAAAGGGAATCATAAGCATAATTTAAGGATAAATTCCAAGACATCATAACATAGTGTGATTAGGATAACCTCCCCTGCACAACACATGATATCTCATCAGATAAAAATACTACCCAATGCATTGGAGGGCTATATAATGTTGGTCCCACCCATAACATTCATATTATGTACATGCATAAGTAGGCCACATAAATCATACAACATAAGAACACCTTTCATAAATTTAAATCCCTTGATTAAGGAGTATGGTTTATATACAAGGAATTATCCAATTAATAAAGGATAGGTATATCTAGGTAAATACCCTTGAGTAGAAATTTGGATGGGTAGTCACTAAAAAAACGTTTGGCATAGAAAATTGATTGATAATTTTGACTGCACAATGGGTGTATAAAAGGTTTATAGATGGGTTTAATGAGGGTGAAATTTGGTCTCACATTAATTAAAAATAATAAGGATGTTAAAATGGATGTGTAAAAATAAATTCCAACATGAAAAATTTGAAAAAAAAAGAAATTATATAAAGAATGTTCTTGAATAACGCGAAGGAGAGAATATCATACCATGAGAGGGATCTTCTACAAGCATGGTAGGAGATTATTAAGAAGTTGGGAAAAATTGTGATAGATTTAGAGAGTTAAAGGGAGAGGAAAATTAATTATCAATGGTTTTTTAGTGAAGATTAGTTTTAGGTTGGGTGTATATTTATAGTTAAAGAGATGAGTGTTCTTTATTGATTTCTAAACATAGGTTATGGACTCCATATAATAAAATAATCAAAACCAAAAACCAACCCATGATTTTTTAGAATTGATCCAACCAAATATTATTGTTTTTAAATATTTTTTAGGTTTAAGACAAAACTACTTAAAATAATACCATTGGTGATGTGAAAGTGAGTCATGTTTATAAAGAATTGATTTTAAAATGTTGAAATATAATTTAGGTTTTGGGGGATTAATTATAGGTTTATAACATTAATAAAATAACATTAAAAATAAACTATTTTAAAGGTTAAATATATTTTGATTAATTTATTAACTTTATATAATTTATTACATCACTTTTGGGATATTATCATGTCATAATACATACTATATTTAAATTTGACCCAAAAAATCATTTGTCTCAAATAATTATTAAATATTAATCATTATTTAATTTTATGTGATTATTTATAAAATAATATCTATTTTATAAAACTAATTCTCTAAATTTTATATTTTACCCTTTTAAATAAAAAACCCCATTTATTGAAAAATTATGGTTTTTGTAACAATAACTGTTTTTCACCCCTAATAAATAATGTATTGGACTTCATTAAGTTATATTATAATTTATATATAAATAAATATAATTTAATAAGAATGAAAAAAAAAATTGAAATTATTGAATTTATAAAAAAATTATTTTAATTAAAATCATATATTTTCCAAAAATCAAATTTTGGTTTCTTCATATCAAAATATAATTTTCATCCCCTCATATATAATTATATATATATAAAGTATTAATAAAAATAGATAAACAAACTAAATATTTTAATAAAAGTAAAATATAAAAAATCATACTATTAGGGTATAGATACATAACCCCTTATTGCTCCAATGTGCCTCTTAAGGGTAAGGTGTGCGATGGTGATTCTTTCTTAGGGTAGTTCTTTGAACATGGTTTGGGTCATGATCACGATAAGTTTGAAATTTTAAAATAAATAGTTTTTACTTATCATTAGTTATTGAATCTCATCTTTTTCTTGATCAAGGTAAAAGCCCAATGATTTCACCTCCCAAGGAAAGTCCAATGAATGTGATTCATAATGTATGATCATACTAGTGGAGTTTGTTATTTTAATTGTCTATGTCAATTAAACTTTATCATAATCCTTAATATATACTAATTTAAACAGTCATACAATAGCTATATTAACAATGATAATGATTATTAAAAGTATTTAAAATTTGATAGGATATATTTTATAATGGTTCAAAATAACCAAAGTAGTTCATGTGTTTTATATAACTACATTACATAATAAGGCATTTATTTATTCCAAAATAGAATTTATTTTATGAATGTTTGGCTCATTTTATTCTTCCCCCTTCAAAACTTTTGACCTCAAAATTCCATTTCATATACTAAAATAGGTGAGGGTAATTCTATTTTATCTCCTTTTAATTCCCATCTCACCTCTTCAAACTTATTGTTACACTACAGTATGTTGATCATGTAAGTTTTATTGTTTCATAGAACTTTATCTTTATGATCTATGATCATCACCGGATTCTCCTCATATGAGATATAATTCTCCAAAGGTTACACATCTAGATTTAGTACATGTGAGAGATCTGTAATATACTTCCTTAAAAGGGATACATGGAACACATCATATACCTGAGATAGGTTAGGTGGGATTTCTAGTGGGTAGGACAAAAATCTAATGTGTTTAAGGATCTAATAGGGGTCGATGTCTCTTGGACTAAGATTTCAATTCTTCCCAATCCTTAGTATTTTCTTCCACGTAGATATGGAAACGAGTACCTTATATCCAACTGCAAACTCTAGGATTCATCGATGATTGTATGCATAGATTTTCAATTGACTTTTTGTGAATTTCACATGATATTGAATTATTTGAACCTTCTCTATCATCTCTTGTATAAAATAGGTTCTAAAAGCCTCCACTCTCAAAATTCATCTCAGTATGTTTGATTCTAAAACCTATTCCCATAAAATGCCTAATAAGGTTCCATTTTAATGCATGAATGGAATATATTGTTATATGGTAACTCCACTAGGGGAACTTGATGATCCTAACATCCTTATAAATCCATTGATCATGATCTTAGAATATCTTATAGAGTTTTAATAGTTATTTTAGACTCACCATCCATCAGAGGGGGATATGAAGTACTAAAACATATCTCTATATCTAGTGTTTTCTAAAGTCTTCACTAGAGACTTAAGGTAAACCTCATATATTTATTAGATACAATAGAGAGTGGTACTTTATATAGTCTTACCACTTCCCTTCTATATATCTTAGTGAGTTGGTTAAGAGAGAAATATATCTTGATAGTAATGAAATGAACTGACTTTGTGAGGTGATAGACTACTTCCCAGATGGAGTTATAGCCATTAAATTTACTAGGGAGTCCTACGATGAATTGATTGGTAATATTTTCCCATTTCCATGCAGGTATAGGAAATGGTTGCATCATACCCTTAAAAGTATATCTTTCATCCTAGACTTTTCATCTTATAAATAATCGAGATGAAAATTCTATAATCTCTCTCTTTATGTTATCCCCAAAAAAATATTTATATCTCTATACAAATTAGTGCTTTCTAAATGAATAAATAATGATGAGATATGCACATTGTAAAGAATAGTAATAGATTAAATAATAATAATCATTGATCAGATCTAACCACCTTTGTTAGAAAATATTTTTATATGTTTTGTCAGTATATACTTTAGACTTTTATGATATGTATATATGTCAGACTTCTCCTCATAGAGATAATGTTTCAAAATATTTAATGTAAATATCACTATAGTCATTTATAGATAATGTGTTCGGTAGTTCTAATCATATATCTTTAATTGGTGGGAGGCATAGGCTATAACGTTTTGATATTCCATGAGTACACAACTCAAACCCATTTTAGATTCATTATTTTAGATCATAAATCCTTCCTTAATAGTGTGTAATGTGAGTATAAGTGCGTTGATTATACTCTTCTTTAACTCATTAAATATCTCTTTGAATTTATCATTACTGGAAAACATTACCCCCTTATGATTTATCTTGGTCAGTGGGCTTGAAAATCCTAAGAAGTTTCTCACAAATCAATGATGGTACCTAGTTAATCATAGGAAACTGCAGATATCAATGACATATTTTGGTCTAGGACATCCTTTAATTGCATCTCTTTTTGAAGGATCCATAGATATACCTATATTAGTAATAATAATCCCCATGAATGTAACATGATTCATCTAAAACATGAATTTACTATATTTCACATATAATTTTTACTTTTACATGGTCTTCTGGACAACATTAAAATTCTCCTCATGTTCCTACATGATTTTGGAGTAGATAATAATATCATCTATAAATACTACCACAAATTTATCGATGTAATCCTTAATGACTCTATTTATTAAGTAAATTATGATAGTTATAGCATTAGTGATCCAAAATTGAATCACTATAAACTCATAGAGACAATTCCTTAAGTAGGAAGCAGTCTTGGGGATATCCTCTTTATTCTCCTTTAATTGATAATATCACATCCAATGAACCATATTAGAGATGTATTAAGATATATATATATCTTAATGAATAAGTTATCAATCTGTGATGGTACAAAGGAACATTGGCCCATACATCTTCTTAATGAAGAGGATTGGTGTACCGGATAGTGTAGCACTTGGGTATATAAACCCTTTATTAAGATTCTAATACAGTTTCTTATTTAGATCATCAAGTTCAATAGTTACCATTCTATATGGATTTTAGATATTTAAAAAAAATTTATAAAATTGATTGAGAACTCAACCTCGTATCATAAAGAAATTCCAAGAAATTTTTTTAGGAAACACGTTAGTAAATTCCCTTATAGGGGGCATGTCATCAAGGATAATATTTTCATTAGCCTCAATCATTTGAGCTAGATATACTTTATAATAATAAAATAGTATACATTTTTTAGATAATAATACCAAGGATATTCATACTCCTCCATGAAATTGTATATAATCAGAGAGTGATTCATGATACAGAGGGTTATTTCCTTCTCTCAAAAATTAATATTAGCTCTGTATAGGGAAATCCAATCCATACCCATAATTGTAAAGAATTACACTAAAGGTAGTGTCAAAAGGTTCATTGGGAAGTTCATCTAGGAAATATGGATATGGGTGATTTATATACTTAGGATGAAATAATTCCCCATTTTTCATTTTCACTAATAGCTCCACTTCCATAATTTGAGGTGATGTATGAATATTTCTACTAAACATTCATTATAACATCTCACCCCTCCTCATTGGATTGAGAAGATAGTAGCATGTTATATGGCCTTAGGAAACATTCCCAATATGGAAAAGGCTAGAAATAAATGCCAAGGGCTTCATTAAAAATTGGGGGATGATTTTACCTTTTTGAAATAAAACAACTAACCAAGAAAATAATTACCAAGAAACTACTATATGATGCATGATCACAATGTAATACAACTCAATATAATACAAAACTAACAAAAAACTTTACCAAAGTACACAGAGGAAACCCAAAACCAATATCATAGTATAAAAAATAAATCCTAACCAATAAAGCTCAAAGACCCTAAAACACCAACTCAAAAACTCCCATCATGCTTCAAGATCCATCCTTAAAATTCATTCCCAAAGTATCATCATGTGTCACTAAATAAATATGATAATTTCTTTTTACATGTTTCTTGATAAACAATATCTATAAATGAAGCAATGTTCCCAATCAAGGGGTGAGTAATGAAACTCATTAGGTTTTCCCCAAATGACTTCCCAACTCACGCCACTAGGATAGAACGTGTTAGCACATTTATATAAAAAACATAAAATATTTTAACAATTTATATCAAATCCAAAAATTTCACACTAAAAAAATTTTCTAACCCAAATATATTTCAAGGAAATAAACTAAAAACTCTCTAAATCCATTTCTCAAATACATTTGGCATAATCCATTTCGTGTCACATATCCACATATCTATCTATGCATGAAACCATGTACCTCCTTATACTCATGAGTGGGGAGTCATAATTTCACCAATTCATCACATGGTGAACCATTTTTATGGTGGAAATTTCATACCCTTATCCATCCCAATTTTTATGGTGGAAACTTCATAACCTTATCCATCCTGAATTCACATGAACACATGCCAACTATTATGGAAAAAATCTGTGCCAAATAAACCATTTCAATCCATTTAAATAAAACATTATTTCTATTGAAAATGTCACCATCAAACCATTTCCATTAATCAAAACAAATTCACATTTTGATATCATCATTTTAAAATCAATAAATAAACCACGCTTCACAACAACCAATTTTCACAAATCCATAAACCATAACTAATTAGGGTTTTTAGCATGCTTTTCACACCAATTTCACAATAAATTTCAATAAATTCAAATAATTTTAAACTAAGATTCATGTTATAATTGGAGGAGTTGAGAGTGAATCCTCTTACCTAAGATATTATAGATAAAATAAAGAACGACATGAATTATTAATCAAAACTTGAGTTGAAACTCTAAAAAAACACCTTAGATCTTGTTCCCTAACATCAAAACAACCAAATATCATTATTATTGGCATAAAATATCATATATATATTCCAAAAAAACTAAATTTATAAATATAAGACTATTAATAAGATGATATTTAAGAAAAACCACTAGGAACAGAGACTCACCGTGTAATTTGGCCTTCAACCCACCAATATTTTTGAACAGATCACTCTCGGATCGAAGGGAATGGTTTCCAAATCCCTTTGGAAGATACAAAACAGAGTTAGGTTCATAATAGAGGAAACAATAGTGGTTATGGAGAATATACTAATGAGATCTGAAAAATTGGATATAAATTTTTAACCATGAATGGTTTACGCACTGTTAGGTAAACCCTATGAAAACCATGCATCATCCACTGCCTTCAAATACCCTTTGCGTGGTTTTCTTGCATAGTTAGACAAACCATACACCGACTATGTTTTCTCCTCTAATCCACTTTTCACATTACTCCTGGGTGGAAACATAGTTTGGAAAAACCGTGAACCTAGTTGTACACCTACCCAAACCCACTGACTCACTTTTCATAGTTCTGTATAAGAGTTTGATAGTTTTCACTAACCTTTATCAAATTGTGTACCTCTATAAAATCTTTAAAAACATTCCAAATATCCTCTAAACCCTCCCAAACTTCACCCAAACACATTACATTCATAAATTACATAAATAAATGGGTAATTAATTGAATCCAGTCGTACTACATTATCCACACCATTGGCCTTTTCATCCTCAAAATGTAGAAAAATTCCACTACCTTGAAAGAGTTTAGGCTATTACATGACCATTTCCTTTTCTTGTTCCCATGTTTCTTCTTGAATTTGACCATGTTGAAAAAAAAACCTACACTATAACAATGATTTTTTCATGAAATACTTTATCTTTCCTATCCAAAATCTATACTAGAACATAAACCAAGGAATCACCCAGATCTAGATCAATGTGATCCCATTGAACAGAAAATGGGAGGGTCCCTTGTCTGTTCAGATATTTCTAGTTTCATCCCAGAGTGGAACTTCTGGTTCAGATCAACTTGGATCCCCTCCTTGGTGGCGCTTCTATAGTGTGATTTCTAGGTCTTCTAGCCCTAGGTGGTGATGACTCAGCACCTTACGGCTTGGAGCACCTGCTCTTTAGATTGCTTGTTGGTGTGTTGTTTTAGGGTTATAGTGGGATCGTTGTGGAAGGGTTATTTGTGCTGATGATTCATTGTTTCTTCTTCATGTGTCATTCTAAGCCGGTGGTGGTGGTTATCTTCCTTGATGTTATGCTTGGTTTGTGTTGGAATGGTGATGTATTCGGACTCAACCACATGTAATAGTCCCCAAAGGAGGTTCAAGACCTGAATGTTCATCTTTGAAGAGCTCTTTGGATTTGGATGTTTGAGAGGGTATGGTGCTTCCATCAGATCAGGCAGGTTCTTTGACACAGGACACTTGCTCGCTGATCAGCTATGCAAATGTGAAGATCTTTTTCACACTCAAATATGGGGGAGGGGTCACTCCATGTTGTCAGTCTATCTTTACTCGTTAAGACCTTTGGGTCGTGATTTGTTTATGGTCCTGAATTTTTTTTGGGTTCCCCCTTCTTCCCTTAAAAAGGGTTTACTTTATAATAAATAAAAATTTGTAGGCCTTCGTGTCATTGGATGGTTATCCCATCAAACAACATTTTCAAAATCAGGCTGAAACTTTTTCTACTGAGATACATGAAGCATATTATGCAATGAACAGAACCTTGGTGGAAAATACAACAAATATTCTGCATCACCAAGTTGTTGAAGTCTCTCAAAAAGGTATTTTTATCGAGTAGATAACTTGACCTACTTCCATAAACAATGATTCTAAAGAATTAAATTGATTATCAAGAACATTTTATCACATTCATTGAATGAAAACATCCTTCAATGATGACCCCATAAGATTTTTGATGACTCTGAGTCATATCCATCCTTTTCCTAATAAACTAAATCATTTTTTTGTCTCTCCAATAAGGCTCATCCCAACTAGTAAATCCTCACATTTTATCACCCAAAAAAGTGTATAATGATAAGGACACCCATACAATGTTTCAAAATAAACAATATGTATCAATTCCTGATAACTATTGTTATACAGGAACTCCACAAATGGTACATTCTCTTCCCATGATCCACAAAAATACATTACACAATCCTAAAGAATGTCTTCTAATATTTGTAGCATCATTTTAGATTTCCCATATATAAGAGGATGATACATCATACTCATTTTCAACTAAGTATTGATGTCGTGCTGTAAGGATTTCCATAAATGAGTTGTAAACCTTAGATCTTGTTCTGACACAATCGAAACTAGTATTTCATGCCTCTTTATCACTTCTTGGATATATTTTTTAGAGAACTCCTCCACCGTATCATATTAATGAATAAGGATGAGATGAATTGACTTTCTAAGAAGATCCACAATCACCCATATAGAATTGTGTTTATGAACCATCCTTGGGAGACCTATCACAAAATCTATGGCTATCTCCTCCCATTTCCAAATCGTAATTGGTAACTATAAAAACATACCCACTGGTATATGGTTCTCTACCTTAACCTAATGAAAAGTTAAATATATTGAAACAAATTTATCCACCATTCTTTTCATTCCAACCCACCAAAACATTTTTCTTCAGTGCATTATATATCTTATATATTTTGGGATGAACATCCGATCCCGAATACTAGAATCATGAAGAAGTATTCTCTAAAAAATCATAGGTATGACCATCTGATTTCAAAACCACAAAACTAAACTTCCATCTAGTTTACCTCCCTCAGTGGTCCCCCCCCCCCAATGGGTTTTGACCTCATAGAAACTCATTCTGAATCGAGTGTCTATGCCTCTTTAAACACCTCCACCAAATTAGGAACCAATGAAACTGGAAAGAAAAACACTACCATTTTCCTCAAAATCCAATTGTATTCCATTTATCACCAACATAAACCGACACTAATATAAAGCCTCTTTTTCAAACTATGAAAGTGACTTTCTACATAATGTATCTTATATCGTATTGCCATTACTCAGTGTATACATAAAGTCAAAGTCGAACATTTGGAGATACTCCATCCATCTTCTTTGTCTTCGATTAAAATCCCTTCATGAGAAAATATTTACAAAATCATATGATCCATAAACACCATGAATTTATCATCAAAGAGGTAATAATTAAAAGCCTTCAAATCATAGAATATTATAGTTAACTCCAAATCATGTGTTGGTTAGTTCTTCTCATAAAAATTTAAATAATGTGAGTCATAAGAAACCACATGTTCTCCCTACATTATAACACATCCGAACCATGATCCCAAAGCACCACAATACACCATGTACATTTGTCCTAATTATTGAAATATCAAGATCGGTTCTAATGTAAAGTGAACATTAAGATCCTGAAAAGTAATTCAAACATTACTTATTTCATTTAAATGGAACGTTATTCCCTGTCAAAACTGTCGTAAGTGAATCTAGTCATGAAAATTCATTAATAAAGTGTTTGTAATACCTATCCAATCCACAAGATCTTCATATCTTAAAGACATTCATTTTTAGTTTCTAAGACATCATAACTTCTATATTTTTTTGATCCACATAAACACAACTTTCATAAATAACATGGCCAAGAAAACATACTTGTTGTTTCCAAAAATCACACTTCAATAATTTTCATATAAATGATGATCCAGTAAGATTCCCAACACTATCCCCAAGTATTGTTCATGATCATCCCTTTTCCCGGAATACACCAATATGTAATCCACAAACACCACCACAAAGAATCTAGATATCATTGAAATATATGATTCATCAATTCCGTAAATATGGTTGGTGAATTAGAAATAATGAAAGGAATAACCACATCCTCATAATGGTCATATCTAATTCAAAAAGTTTTATTTGGAATATCCTCATTCCTAACCCACAATTGGTGATATCCTGATCACGATTCAATTTTAGAGAACCATGAGGCTCCCCTAAATTGATCGAATAGATCATCAATGCATAGAATTAGATATCATTGTTTATCGTAACATGGTTATTCATATGATAATCTTAACAAAGCCTAATATATTTATTCTCCTTTTTTCACAAACAAGGACAGTGCTTCCTAAAAATGTTCTAGGATGAATGAACCATTTTTTCCAACTCTTCCATCTTCACTTTTTATTCCCTTAATTATATTAGTGACATCTGATAATATGGAAGGGAAATATAAGTGGTTCCTGAGAGGAGATCAACCAAAAACTCCACTTTTATTTTTGGTAAAAACACTAATAAATTTTCAATAAACATATCTAGAAACTAATCAATAAATATTTTATTTGATCTATTGCTACAATTTTTAATTCAACGCCACAAACTGGTATGAGATAGATCCAACTTTTGGTGCCAACAAGCCTATTTCACCTGCCTTTATATTCTGGTCTCCTCGAAAGATATACTTGACACCATCATCATTTGTAAAACTAACCCTTCATGTATAAAAAGTTATGTGAGCATTGAATATATTCAACCAATCCATACTCAGGATTATGTTATAAACATCAATATCAAGTACAGAGATATCCCATATCAACTCATCTCCATCAATCATTAAAGAAAATGTTCTACAAGAAAGGGATATATGTTATTTTTGACCAAGAGGAGTATCAAGTTTCAAAATATATGGCATAATCTCAACATGAAAACCTAGAAAATCAATAGCTTGATAAGCAAGAAATTAGTGGGATGTACCTATTTCAAACAAATCTTGCATAAGGGTAGATTTTAAAATAATCATACATATCACCATTGATGGTTCGGATTGATCATCCATAGTTAATTGTTCAACGCCATATCACTTCTTACTCTTTTTACTTTGTTATTAATTTTCCTATATGTATTTCCATTGCTGAGGTGTTATGGCATTCCTAGAATCGTCATGTCCAGCCTAGTTTTTTGGATGAGTGGTATTCTCCTTCCCTTATAACATTAAAACATATGACATCTATGACACATGAGATGTGTCCTAAACACCTAACCTTGGAGCATTATGACAATAGAGTTAAAGATTCCCCATTAGGTTTCGATTATGGAATTCTCTAGGTGGTGTAGTGTAATCTCAATTCATGTGGGAAAAATATACACACTGAAAACATCCAAGAATTATCTTTGGTTTTGGTATAAGATATACTGATCTAATAGTCTGATTCTGAGTCATCCCACTACTTTGTAAATAGGTGTCCCTATTCTTTATATTCCTAGAATAAGAGTTACCGCCATTTCTCATAGGTATCAACATGTTTCCTCCTACAATACTTCCTGAGATTTCCTTTTCTACCACCTTAGATATATTTACCAACTGCATATTTTTTTTATACTAAACACATAAATATTAAAGAAAATATATGGACTTATCCCTGATTACAAAATGTGTTCCTTCATGTATGCTCTAGTAGCAACTTCGGTTTTATGGAAGACTAAATTCATGAACTTAGCTGCATACTCTTTCACTCAGATATTACCCTACTTCAAGATAAAATATTTTGTCATTATTGCAATCCTGAACGTATGAGGACAAAATTTTTTGTTGAATAATTCTTCAATATCCTCCAATTCCATGCCTTGGTATAATTTTTCCTAAGTTACTAAATCATACCACTAGCATTCAAGATCCTCTGTTAAATACATATCCAACTTAACTTTCAACTCTGAAAGTGTGATAAGGAAATAAAAGATTTGATTCATCCTATTAAACCACACATCTACCTTCTTTGGTTCCAAATCATCCAAAATAATGGGTGGATTGTGCTTATAGAACTATACTGAATGATCCACTTGATTTGGTTCATCCCTTCAGTTCCCTCTAAACACATCTTGAAAATCTTAGACAATACTTGGATCCACCAATTGGTTCACATGTAAATCAGGTGTAACCACATTCTCAACAGCTTCCTCCAGTAGGTTTATATGATTCATACCATGTTCCATTTTCTATAAATACAAAAACTCCTTAAGACTCACTATCTAGAAAATGAAGGGTTAACAATTTTTTATTTACCATATCACAACTATCACAACAAGGATATCTCAAAATTAAAATTTCTATTTTCAACCCATTTTTTAAAATTCCACCATGATTTAGAAAATCAATCCACTTCCAAAATACCATTATCATGTCATTTTTGAAAACTTATATTTGAAAAAAAAAACTTTTCGAAAGTCAAAATTTGTTCACTAATACGTAAATCATTACTCAAAATTATATATGAACTCTTAGTGGTAATTAATTTCTAAAATGTATTTCATGCTCATCTCATTGGCTAAAATGATGAATATGAGATTAAAACTCTTATAATTATCTTAAAAACATATTTACCCAACTTACTAGTAACTTAAGGTTCATCATAAATAGGTTAGTTATGCCTTTTTATTCACAATATTTCAGGTTCTAATGATCATACTCCTTTCAACCAACCCATCCAAAGGACTAAACTAGAATGAATTTTCAACTCTATGACTGAAAAACTAACACCATTTTTTCAAAAATAAAAGATGAATTGTCCAAGACTTATACCATTTTTAACATCCCTCACCAATTCATTGAATTGAGAATGTGGTATAATATTACTTGCCCTTAGTCTATATCCCAAAGATGATAAAGGTTGGAAATAAATGACAAGGGTTTCATTAATAGTTGGGGGAAGATTTTTCCTTTTTGAGATAAAACAACCAACCAAGATAATCATAACCAAACAACTACTATTTTATGTATGAACACAACATAATACAAATCAATTAAATAACAAACTAACAATATACCATAGCAAAGTACAAAGTGGAAACCCAAAACCAACATCAAATTATTAAGTGGAAATAAAAACCAATAAAGCTTAAAGACACAAAAACACCAACACCATATCTCACAACATGATCCAAGATTAGACTCCACAAGTCATGCTCAAAGTATCATGATGCATCACTAAATAAATGTGATACTTTACCTTTACCTGTGTCTCAATAAAAAAATATCTACAAATGGATAAAGTTCACAAGCAAGAGGTGAGTAATGAAACATAGTAGGCTTTCCCCAAATGACTTCCCTACTCATGCCCCCATGACAGAACATGTTAGAACATTTATATAAAATAATTAAAAACAATTTAATATTTTATATCAAATCTAATCAGTTTCACACCAAAACAATTTTCAAGGAAATAAAACAAATAAATATTTAAAAACAATTTCTCAAATCCATTTTTTAAAAATCCATTCAATTTCACATGTCCAAATATCCAACCATGAGTGGAATAATGGACCTACCTATACTCTTGAGTGGTTAGTTATCCTTTCTCCATGACGTCCCTCAGTGAACTATTTTGATGGTGGAAATTTCAGACCCTTATCTATCCCACTTTGGTGGGGGAAACTGTATACCCTTATCTGTCTCAAATATACATGAACACACACCAAGAATTATTCCAAAAACCAATGCCAAATCAACCATTTCATTCCATTTAAATAAATAATTCATTTTATTGAAAACAACACCATAAAATCATTTCTAATAATAAAAAAATAAAATTATAAATTAATTATTTTAAATTCCATAAACAATGAAATTTTCACAAAAAAAATTCAAAAATCCACAAACCATCACTAAAGAGGGGTTTTAACATGATTTTCACATCAATTTCACAATTAATTTCACAGAATTAAAAAAAAATTGAAATTAATAATTCATGTTGTAATAATAGTAGTTGATAGTGAATCCATCTACCTTATAAAATATGGAAAAATTTATGAATGACATGAATTATTCCACAAAACTGGGTTAAAGCTCCAAAAACATTCTTTAGATATTGTTCCCTAATATCAACACAACAAAATTTCATCATGATTAGCATAAAAAATAATATATATATATATATATATATATATATATATATCCCAATGGACTAGATCTACGAATACAAGATAACTAATAAGAATATATATAAGCAAAAAAACCAAGAATAGGGACTTTCAAAGAAATATGGCCTTCAACACATCAATATTTTCTAACAGATAACTCTCGGTTCTAAGGTAAGGGTCTCCACAGACTTTATGAGGAGAGAAACCCAAGTTATGGTCATAATATAGTAAAAAATATTGGGATCAAAAAATTTCATATCAAATGTTTTAACCATGCACATTTTTGTTGCATGGTTAGGAAAATAGTGTCTAAACCAAGTGTTATCCTCTACCTTTAAACACTATTCACACAGTTGATCACATGGTTATAAAAATTATATTCCAACCATTTTTTTCCTATATTTCACTTTTCATGATTACTCCTGGGTGGTCGCATGGTTTTTCCAAACCATGCACCTAAATATGTACCTACTCGGTGCCTACTTCCTCACTTTTTAGGGTTCTCTGTAGGAGTTTCATGGTTTTTACTAACCATGCTCAAAATATGAACCTCTAAAAAATCCCCAAAAACTTTTTATTAGTCCTCTAAACCCTACCAAAATTCACCAAAACACTATAATACTTAAAATACAAAATTAAAGGTGTAATTACTTGAAACTAGGGGTTTTACATGCATGATATTAAATAATGTGTAGAACCATTGTCTCATAGGATATTGGATTCTTATGAATGGATAATAAGCCTGCCTTTCACTATTTAATGTTACTTATAATCATTTAATTAATATAAAATATACATTGATATGAGAATTTTCCAAATATTAAACACATAAAAGGAAAACTATGTACATTGAATGTATAAATCATAAATCACATGTATTCCTTAACCTAATAATTTCTTGGTTTAAATATATGTTATCCATGGCCTATTTTCTAACATAAAATTTCATAGGTATTTTTTCCATCAAAATGGTTCATAAGGATCTTGTTAATTTTAAAAATCATATCCCCAAGGATTATTAAACCATGTGTAAAACCAGGCCTCTTTATTGTACATTAGTTAATAATTGAGTTAATACCCACTGTTCCCTTTTTGGAGTTATTAACCCTAGGTAAAACTGTGTCAAAACCAAACCACTTGTAGTATCAAAATATGGATTTTTTTAATGTAAACCACTTACTATGTACTTTACTAACATTTAGGGATGTTTTCGTGTGTTTATTCTTATCCATAAGGATTTCACTAAGGTTTTCTAATTATAATCCCCAAAAATAACTAGACCCTTCTCTTATACCAATAAGGAAACCCCATATCTTTAATAAACATTAATTCATGATTTATTATATAAAAACACGCATCATACAATCCTAACATAACGAAAGGTATAGTGTCTTGGGGGAATTATATATACAAAACCATAACATAAAATAAGAATAAAATAAAATTATTTAAAAGGCCATAACATGACCATGAAATCTATTGATCTTCTAATACTCCTCAAGATAACCTGGGGATGTACATAATAAAGGAATGAGCTATAAATCCAAGTAAGGAAATAATAAAATGATAAAATTAATAAATGTTGGTTAATATGAATATCAAGGTGACATAAAAGTTTTGATAATCACAAACATTAAAATTAATGCATGATATATGATGATAACATCAATGCAATATAGAAATTTAGCAATAACATAAAACAAGACATCATAAGTGTAATTTTAGGTTAACCAATAAGACTTCATAACATATTGTTCTAGGGATAACCTCTCATGTACCATAAATTGTATATCATGAGAGAAAAATATTAGTTAATGCATTGGAGGAATATATAATTCTAGGCTCTCCCATTACATTCATATCTTGTACATGCATTAGGGTACCACATACCTCATACAAAATAAGAATTCCTTATATCACTTGTAATCCCAAGAATAAGGATTTTGGGTTAAACACATGTAATTCCCAAACAAATGAGGGAAAAGTACATCTAGGTGAATATCATTGAGTGTAAATGGGGATGGGTAACCGCAATATAAATGTTTGGAATGGAAAATCACAAGATAATTTTCGTAGAATAACAGGTATATATAAAGGTTCATGTAAGTATTTAATGAGGGTAAAATGTGGGGTATAATTACATTAACATCATAAGGATAGTAAAATTTTGGTTTCAAAACACGTTACAACATAAAAAATTGTAAATCAATTGGCATATTGCAAAGAAAGTGCTTGAATAATGTGGAGGAGAGAATCCCTTACCTTGAGAGGACACTTATAAAATCATGGGTTCTTAAGATATTAGGAACACCTTGAGTTATATTTATAAAGGTAAAGGGAGAGAAAATTCATGGAAAATGGGTTTTTAGTGAAGAGTAGTGGGAGGTTGGGGAGATATATATATGAAAATATAGGGAAATTATTTATTAATTTCTAAATTTTGGTTTTGGAATCTATATAATTAAATGATTGAAACCACAATACTTTCCATTTTTTATCACAGTTTCTACCATTGGGGGTTATTTTTCAATATTTTGTAATTCAAATAACTTAACTCCTTAAAATAATAACATTGGTGATGTGGAAGTGAGTCAAGTTCATAAAGAATTGATTTTAGAAAATTAAAATATAATATAGGTTTTGGAGGATCCATTTAGGTTTTATAAAATTAATAAAGTAACTTAAAAAATACACTATTTTAAAGTTAAAATATATTTTGGGTCATGTATTCCCTATATAGTATGTATTATATAACTTTTGGGCTATTATGATGTCATAATTCATACTGTATTTATTTTTTACCCAAAAAATTGATTATCTCAAAAAAATTATAAGAAATTAACCATTGGATATTTTTAACATGATGATTTAAAAAAATTATATTTATTTTATCATAATAATTCTATAAATATGATAATTTACACTTTTAAATAAAAATCCTCATTTATTTAAAAATACAGGTTTTTACGACAATAAAAGTTTTTATCCTTTATAAATATTATATTATGATTCCTTAAATTATATTATCATTTTTATGTAAAAAAATATTATTTAATAATAATTAAAATTAAATTTATTATCAAATTATTTAATTTATCAAAAATTGTTTTTTAATTTAAACCATATATTTTCTAAAAAAATTTCTTCGTATTAAAATCTAATTTTCATCAACTCATATATAATTATATATATGAAGTAATAATAAAAAAAGAAAAATATAATAATTATTTAAAAGAAAAATATAAAATTTCATACTACTAGGGTCTAGATACATAACCCCTTATTACAATGGTGTACGCCCTAAGGGTAAGGTGTGTGATGGTGGTGCTTTCTCAGGGTGGATCGGCAAACAAGGTTTGGGTCTTGATCCTGATAGGCTTGAAATTCTCCTATAAATGTTTTTTCTAGAGCTTTAGTTGTTGGATCTCAACTTGGTAAAGGTCAATGAAAATTTTAAATGATTTTTTCACCCTAGAAAACTCCAATTAATGGGATTTGTAAGGTACAATCCTACTATTTGAGGTCATTGCTACTTCCATCTATATCAATTAGAATTTATCATAACCTTTAATAAATACTAATATTTATGATCATTATACACCATCAATATTATCAATGGTTATGATGCTTAATGGTATTTTATATTTGATACGATCTATTTTATAATAGTCCAAAATAACCAATGTTGTGTATGTGTTTTCTATAACTACATTACTTAATAATAAATTTATTCATTCAAAAATGGATTTTCATTTATGAATTCTTGGGTCATTACATAATAAAAGGATAATTTAAAGTTAAAAATAGACATAACTAGTATAAAACCCAATAATTACTAATTTCACTATAATATAACCCCTAAATTATAATAAACTTTTTAAATTTTAATTTGAGTTTAAAATCATAAATATAGACCAAAAATTATATAGAAAAACAAAAAATAAGCCCACATCATGGGTATTATAGAGGGGTACTATAGAAGACGTATGTCACGACCCGTCCCACGGGTCCCATGCCGTGACTACCCCAAGCCTTCCTTTTATAGGACAGGGGCTGGAAACTAGCACTGAAGGCATATTTCCTTTGTTATGAACCGTCCCCTAGGGCCCATGTCGTGACTACCCCAAGCCCACCTTCCATAGGATAGGGGCTGGAAACTAGCACCGAAAGGTGTATTCCCTGTTATCGAGAAGGCATTGCCTTTATAACCTGTAAACACACACAACCAAGCACACATCAAGATACGAACACAAGTCAACTGTATAGCAAAAAGAGTGCTGAAAGTAAAAAAGGGGTCGGAATACAAGCCCAAAAGTAATAGTATAAGTTCAACTGAAATACAATACATCTAAAGAAGAAGAAAGTAAGTTACTGGGTCATCCTATGAGGTTCCTACCTGAGGGGTAGGTACAGATCACCTCCTCATCACTCCAAGTCTTCTCATCTCCTCTATGTATCGCCATGTCGTATGGTCCACCTCCGGGCCCCGTCTAGCCCTAGTACCCTTAGCCTCTATCAGCGTTGTCTGTCGTCTGTACCAAACACAACCTGGTGCGGGCATAGCCCGTGCAGGGGTGAGTATAAAGATAATCAGTAGGGACCCCGAGACCCTCAAGGTCTCACAAAATCCCCAAAGGATAAACACAAAGCATGAAATCAACTGTCAACCCTACTTAGGTATATGCCTATACATATACCTAAGTTATCCAGTATACTCATCTTAAACATGAGGAAACATTGATTCCAACTAAAAATCTCAAAAATGAACTGTTCCACAAAGGAATGAACACCACGAAGGTAAGTACCACACAGGTATGCCACATAGAAGAATGCCACCAAGGTATTTTAACAAAGGAAAGTACCTCTTAGGTATGGACTCAGCTCGCACTAGGTATTTCTTAAGTACAGTAGTAGAGATGATTAGATGTAACTTCTGAATCATCTTACTCTGTTAAAATGTAGACCCGCGAAGGATCCCTAATCATCATCAGACCCGTGGAGGATCATAGTACATCGTCAGACCCACACAGGATCCTAGTACCTTGTCAGTACGTCATCAGACCAACATAGGATCTCTAGGTGCTGACCCACACAGGATCGCTCGGTTCTGACCCACACAGGATCTCTCAGTGCTGACCCACACAGGATACCTCAGTGTTGAACCACATAGGATCTCTCAGTGTTTATCCACATAGGATCTCTCCGTGATGACCCACACAGGATTTCTTGGTGCTGACCCACACAGGACTTCTCGGTGCTGAACCACACAGGATCGTTATTCATTCTTCAAGTCACAGACAGCTACAGGGTTCCCGCACTAATCTTTCTCGTCTCTGGTAGTGTCTTATCGTCAAGACACTGGTTGATACTCCAACTACCACGAAGTCCCACAAAGAAGTATCCCAAAGGACCATCATGTAATGGGGGTCTCAACGCAATAGATGGTGCATCATCAAGACACCCAATCTGTATGCTCTTGGAATTTTAGTGTCGAGGGCCTGGTTGGATTCAAGTATGATCCAATCTAGCCAAAATACAACATTCTCTGAAATTCACATGGAGTATATCTAAATAAACACCTCGGCTGAAGGATTTTAGTTTTGCAGACGGTTCATCATTTTGACACCATACGAGGGAGATATGTTGAATACAAGATCCCGTAATAATAATATAAATAATATTATTGGGTGTTTTGTGGACCTGATCCACGAACCAGAATTTAATATTCAACATTAGACTTAAATCAACCATCTTAATGACAGGATTACATCGCCTCTGACGGTAAGTCAATCGGATGTCGCACGCAGAAGTTATAGAGGGTCGAAGATTTAATAATAATATATTATTATTATTATTTGAGTGTTCCGGGTACCCAATCCAAAAACCATAAAAAGAAATCCAATATTGGAATCATAATTTCCATCTCAAATTCAGGGTCATACTTCCACTGACGGTTCGTGAAACTGATGTCACACGAAGAAGATACAGTCAAGATATAGTTTTCCCAACGAAAATAATAATAACATTATTATTTTATTATTATTTTTAATTTAACCATTTTATTTTTCCTTCAACTCCAAAGATCATTCCACACACAAAACCTTCAATCTCCCAAGCGTTGCACACAACCCCCCAAATCAATCATCCTTTATCATTTATTTCTCATTAAATTTTATTCCCTTCCTATTTATTTCTCTCTCCAATCTAATCCTTATTTCACATTTTCTTCTTCCAATTAGTGCCTCCTCAAACCCAAATTTCCAGTCGCCACACATCTGACTTCCTAATGGCATCTCGGAAAAATCATGCTACCCTGCACCACCTGGACACTATCGCTGCCTTCCACCGGCCGCACCTGCTACCTCACGCCGCTGCTTCGCACGGCCTGCACCCATTGTCTGCCTGGCCACCATGCCACTAGGGAGCCACTCCCCTTTGGCCTACCGCTGTCCCGACCTCCTGCTCGCACCGCCGCGAGCCACCTCGATTGTCGATTATCCGAACTACCTCACCGGATGCCTGCCGCAACCGTACCGAACCGCCACCGTGTCACCCCTTCCACAGGACATTGCAGCTTCATTCTATGCCCAATAATTGTAACGATTGTAGATATGTGATCCTCAGTTCAATATCTCTTCATCTGTATATCGCTCTCAACTAAACATTAAGTTTTTAGCGCACTTAATTATTTGGCGATGAAGAACGTGTGAAGAACGAAATAGAAAGGATCATGGTCTATGTGCGGATCGATGGCCATGTTTGTTTGGCCATCTTCATTGAGAATAATGAACAATGGGAATTAACAAATAGATATTTAACATACTTCAAATTAAAACTCTCTACATTGATGTTCGTTGGAGAGTTCGCGAGGAAGGAGATGAAGATGTCGACGTTCGTTGCTCCCACACCACGCTCCAGATCTGAGCTCGTGCATCATCTTCATTATCCGATTCTAGAGGATGCGCTACATTGTAGTGGATGTTCTTCATTCAAGAATCTCCTTCTAAGGTCTCCAGAGCTCTCCCTTTTTCCAACAATCCTTCAACCAACTGGTGAAGTTCCAAATAAGTTTATTAAATAAACTAATTGAGTTGGCACATCAATGGGAGGAAAACCAAGATTTATCTCCCATTAAAGGGGGAGTTTAAGGGTTGGGTGGTCCCCACCTTTGAATTTAAATTGGGGGTTTTTAGTTCGGGCAGTCCCCACCACTAAACATCAAATGAGAGGTTTTAAAAATAAAATAAAATTTGTTCTTTATTTTATTTTTATTCTTTTAACTCTCCCACAAAATTCACGAAAACTAACCTTCACCCTCGACCTACTGCGATCAATGTGAAGGTCTCCTTAACCGAATATCGGCACTATGAGTTCAACGGTGCCCTCAGATTTCAATTCCGAGCACCGGTTCAAAAGTTAGAAAACGACGCTCATGCGTTTACTGAACTTACCCAAAAAAAGTTTGGAAATTTATTATCAGTCACCCTCGACACACACCAGTCGAGGTTAGGCTCTTTCTAGGTGAAAAACTCCCCAATGAACCCAACCATACTCTCGGATTTCCTATCCGAGTTACCGTTTAAAAGTTATGTATTCTACAATAAAATATTTATCACTTAATTTTTTTGTTTACGACCAAAAACTAACTTTCACTGTAGGCCCCCTCCTACCAAAGTTGTTATCTGCCTAAATAAATCATACCCTCATGAGTTCATTGGTTGTATCATATTTTCAATTCGAGCTACCGTTTGTGAGTTATAAGCATTTGAAAAATAAAATAATTTATTTAATTATTTTATTTACGATTATTCCATTTTTGGGTATTCTCACTGGAGGCCCGCGCCAACCAAACATAAGTCGCGCCTAGGGTAAACCTGCCATTCTGAACGCAACTATTCCCTCAGGTTTCAGATATTGGAAACCATTTAAGAGTTATTCCACTTTTTCAGGAAAACTGCTTACGTGCGCTAATTTAAGCGTAACATAAACTTCGACGGATCATTCTGGGAACTCTAGGCCTTGGATTTGCGCGCCATTAGATTTTTTGGTCTCTTAATAATTTCATATAATTAAAAAAATATACGTAATTTCTGGGGCATTACATTCTCCCCACCTTAGAGCTTTACATCCTCGAAAGCCGCATTACCAAAACTAGGAAACACAAGTGGGGGTACTGAGCATGAATCTAAGCCTCCCGCTCTCATGTACTCTCCTGGAGGTTCCCGTGCTACCAATGCACATGCACCAAAGGTATAAATCACACGCAAAAGACTCTATCATGTTGAGCCTCAATACCCACTGGAACCTTTGAAAACGTCGCCCCATCCTTGATGTCCAGCTCGTCGTGGTCGATGATGTGAGATGAGCTGTGCACGTATCCGCTCAGATGGGATATATGGAAGACATTGTGCATGATCTCAGACTGTGGTGGAAGATCCAAGCGGTATGCCACCCCGCCTACCCTCCGAAGGATTAGAAAAGTACCAATATACCTCGGTGATAACTTCCCCCTCATCCAAATCTCCGCAAACTTCGTCGAGGTGAGACCCATAAGAAGACATGATCTCCCTCCTCCTGTCGGCATAAGACTTATTCTGGATCTGAGAAGATTTCACTTTCTAAAAAGTGAGGCATTGTGATACAAAATATACCACTACTTACTTCATCCCTGGCCATCAGTACTGATGCTGAAGGTCCTGGTACATCTTCACCACACCAGGATGTACTACAAGAGGGGACATATAGAACTTCCCCAACACCTCCTTCTGTAGAGCAACTGGTACCATGGTATATCCTCTGAAGAGGACAACGTGCTACACACCTTCATAAAATCCATCAAGTGCCTGCCCTGAGGATATTTGACCATGTCAAGCCTCGCAGTTAGCGTCCCCACCCTGTGCCTCCCTGAGTCACAGAAGAAGTGGGGGAATGACTGTAATAGACTGAAGAAATGCTACTCCATCTCGATACACAATGGATATCTACAAAGCCGCTAGATTCTATGTCGCCTCATTCAATAGCTGTAGGCCATACCTCCTGGTGAGTGTATCTGCTACCATGTTCCCCTTTCCAGGAGTATAGACTATCTCAAAGTCAAAGTCTAGAAGGAACTCTAGCCACTTTTTTTGGGAACTGAAAACTCAAAACTTCTGCTGCCATGAGGGTGAGGGTGGCTGACTCACGAGTGATCGGCTTCACCCTACTATACAGAAGTTTACCTTGTTCTTCCTAGGTTTTCTTTTTTTTCAACTAATAAAACCTCATCCCAACATTGTAGATGAACCACAACCTTTTTTTCTAATATAGTAAATCTGAGTTTGAATTGTGGATGTCTAGTCATACCCAAACTAACTTTGTAAGACCTCGATGATGCCACTAAGAGGTTCCAACCAAAACTCTCACCTCACGGGTCATATCACACCATCGACATATGTGTGATTATCGAGACTCTTACCAAAGGTATCTTCAGACGTGAGGGAAAATTCAAGGGTTCAACAAAAAACTCTAGGCCTTGGACAAGATTCTTGGAGGGAAAGAATGATTGGTACCTATATCTATTGATATGTAAGCTAGTAGCAGATACAAACCGTACTTCGAATCATTCCTAGATTCCTTTGGTTGCACTCCTTGACCACATATAGCTACTCTCTTCCCCTATCCTCCATGTCCCTGAGCTTGGTGGGGACCACAATGGGGGGTGGTTGTAACATGTCGAAATGTACACCACCTCATGCTGCTCCCCTAACTCTGCTTCCACATCTATAGCCCTATAGATTCATCTTTCCCTAAAACTTCTTCTTCTAGAAACATTTTTTAACGCCCAAGTCTCTAATACTGGCGCCAATTTCCTTCTTTCCCACTACTAACATTCACTGACTGTATCCGCTCAGCCAAAAAATATTCAACCACAAAGGTTATCTCTAGCACCCTAACATAAGTAGGAATGCATATAGGAATAGTTCTAGCTCAAATGTCCCTAAATACACCTCTCTCAGAGGTCTAAGCTCTGAAGCACTGATCGTATCATATTAATTGAGTACCAGGAATGATCGGTACGCCTCGATGAATTCTCAGCTACCGACAAGTCGTCCAACTGAAGTTATAGAATTTTTAGAGAACTCAAAGTCACCTCTTCAAGACAGTCCTCAGCCACCTGTGAGTCGGTCTCACCTTGGAATTTGAGGGGTATCTGATGCTGAATCATGTGTAAGGCACTAATCCAATATGTGTCTTCTACCGGTACTGCCGGTTGTAATTTATGAACCAACGGGCAGTGATATAGCTGACACACTACCCGAAGGTACTATCTCGGCTAATGGTCCATGTGCCAAAGCCTCATCACTAAGTGGACCATCCTCATGGTCACTCACTGAAAAATTCTAGTAGCTAAGATCACCATCTGCTCTATTGGTTTCCCAACTAGGAGGAAAACTCTAGAAACCGCCTCCAGCCAGCCCTCAGCTACCTGGGAATCTGTCTCGCCTCGAAACCTCGGAGGCCTCTGCTGCTGGAACATGTGCAACGCGCTCAGTCAGTGCACACCATCCTCCAGTGTGGCTGGTGGCAACTACTTCCTAGTGGGTGGTTCTGCTGATAGTACACCACCTGAAGGTGCCAACATATTAATAGGGCCCAGCACCGGAGCCTCATAACTCGGTGGGTCATCATCGTGTACTCTCTCCGAAATCATAGCTAGCTGTCAACGCAGCGGAATCCTGATAAGAAGCAGGTGATCCATAATCATTACATTATACCTAGTGAGATAACTCAATGAAAACAAAAGAAAGCTTTTCAAAACACACACACAATCAATGTTTTCATGCACTGAGTCAGAAATCAGAAGTCAGGCTCCTGGTGTATGCATACATCGGTTGCTGCACCGACATTGGATCCCTAAACTGATAACCACACTAACTACACTTAACACTATTTCCATTAAAAAAATCACAATCCTTTATTCTATGGTAGAACTGACTCCTCTGAATCCAATTTGTCATGACCCGTCCCCCGGGGCCCGTGTCGTGACTACCCCAAGCCTGCCTTCCATGGGCCAGGGGCTGGCGACTAGCTCCGAAAGGCGTATTCCCTATAACCAGAAAGTAATTTCCTTTATAACCTGTAAACACACACAACCAAGAACATAGTAAGATACGAACACAGGTCAACTGTACAGAAAAAAGAGTGTTGAAAGTAAAAATTGGCCGGAATAAAATCCCAACAGTAATAGTACAAGTACAACTGAAATACAATACAACTGAAGAAGAAGAAAGGCAGCTACTGGGTCATCCTCCAAGGTTTCTACCAGAAGGGTAGGTACAGATCACCTTCTCATCACTCCACATATGCCCATCTCCTCTGCGTACTGTCATGTTGTATGGTCCACCTTTGAGCCCCGTCTAGCCCTGGTACCCTCAGCATCGATCATCATTGTCCATCATCTGCACCAAACACAAGAAGGTGTGGGCATAGCTTGTATAGGGGTGTATATAACGATACTCAGTAGGGACCCCGAGACCTTCAAGGTGTCACAAAATACACAAAGGATAAACACATAGCATGAAATCAACTGTCAACCCTACTTAGGTATATGCCCATACATATACCTAAGTTATCAAGTATACCCATCCCAATCATGAGGAAACACATAGTCCAAATAAAAATCCCAAAGCTCAACTGTTCCACAAAGGAAGGAACACCACAAAGGTAAGTACCACACAGGTACGCCACACAGAATAATGCCACCAAGGTATTTCCACAATGGAAAGTATCGTTCATGTATGGACTCCACTCACACCAAGTATTTCTTACGTACAGTAGTAGATATGATTAGATGTAACTACTGAATCATCTTACTCTATTAAGAGGTAGACCCATGATGGATCCCTAATCATCACAAACCCACATAAGACTATAGTACATCGTCAGACCCACACAAGATCCTAGTACCTCATCAGTACATTGTCAGACCCACATAAGATCTCTAGGTGCTGACCCACATAGGATCGCTTAATGCTAACCCACATAGGATCGCTCGGTGCTGAACCACATAGGATCGCTCTGTGATAACCCACACAAGATCGCTCTATGCTGACCCACACAGGATCACTATTCATTCTTCACATCAAATCCAGCTACTGGGTTCCCACAGTATGTTTTCTCATCTCCAGGAGGGTCCGCTCTTCAAGCCATTGTTTGATACTCCAACTACCACAAAGTCCCATGAAAATGTATCCCAAATGACCATCATGTAATAGGTGTCTCAACGCAACAGAAGGTGCATTATCCGGACACCCAGTCTGTAAGCTATAGGAAATTTAGTGTCGAGGGCCTGGTTGGATTCGAGTATGATCCAACCTAGACAAACTACATTCTCTGAAAGTCACGTGGAGTATCTCTAAAGAACCGCCTCACCTCAAGGATTTCAGCGTTGTAGACAGTTTGTTATTTCAACACCATATGAGGGAGATATGTCGAATACAAGATCCGGTAATAATAATATTAATAATATTATTGGGTGTTTCATGGACCCTAGCCACAAACTAGCATTTAATATTCAAAATTAGACTTAAATCAACCGTCTTAATGATAGGATCACATCATCGCTGATGGTAATTCAATCGGACGTCGCACGCATGAGTTATAGAGGGTCAAATATTTAATAATAATAATAATATATTATTATTATTTGAAAGTTTTGGGTACCCAATCTGAAAACCTGAAAAATACATCCAATAATGGACTCATAATTTCTATCTCGAAGTCAGGGTCGTACTTCCACTGATGGTTCGTGAAACCGAGGTCGCACGAAGAAGATACAGTTAAAATATGGTTTTCCTAACAAAAATAATAATAAAATTATTATATTATTATTATTTTTAATTTAACCGTTTTATTTTTCCTTCAACTCCAAAGCTCATTCCAAGCACAAAACCTTCAATCTCCCATGTGATGCACACAACCCCCCAAATCAATCATCCTTTATCATTTATTTCTCCTTAAATTATATTCCGTTCCTATTTATTTCTCTCCCCAATCTAATCTTTATTTCATGTTTTCTTCTCCCAATTAGCGCCTCCTCAAACCCAAATTTCTAGCCACCGCACATCTAACTTTTTAATAGCATCTTGGAAAAAGCACGCTACCCTACACTGCTTAGACGATGTCGCTGCCTTCCACCGGCCGTACCTGTTGCCTCACGCAGCTGCTTCGCACAGCCCGCACTCACAGTCCGCCTAGCCACCGCACCGCTATGGAGCTGCTCCCATTTGGTCTGTCGCCGTCCCATCCTCCTACTCGCTCTGTCACGAGCCACCTTGGCTGTCTCTTATCCGAATCGCCTTACTAGATGCATGCCGCAACCATGCTGAACCACTGTCATGTCACCCCTTCCACAGGACATTGCAGCTTCCTTCTATGCACAAAAAATGTAACAATCGTAGATCTTTCATCCTCGGGTCAATATCTATGTGTCTGTATGTCGCGCTCAACAAAACATTAAGTTTTTAGCACGCTTAATTATTTGGAGATGAAGAACGTGTGAAGAACGAAATAGAATTGATCATGGTCTATTTATGGATCGATGATAATGTTTTTTTGGCCATCGTCATTGAGAATCATGGACAATAGGAATTATAAAATAGATATTTGTCATACTTCAAATTAAAACTCCCTACCTTGATGTTCATTGGAGATGTCACAAGGAAGGAGATGAAGACGTGGACGTTTACTGCTCCTGCACCACGCTCTCGATCTGAGCTCATGCATCGTCCTCGTTCTCTGATTCCAGAGTAAGTTCTTCATTGTAGTCAATGTTCTTCATTTAAGAATCTCCTTCAATGTTCCCTAGATCTCTCCCTTTTTCCAAAAAACCTTCAACCAAATGGTGAAGTGCCAAATAAGTTTATTAAATAAACTAATTGAGTTGGAAAATCAATGGGAGGAAAACAAAGAGTTATCTCAATTTAAATGGGGATTTCAAGGGTCGGGTGGTCCCCACCTTTGAATTTAAATTGGTTTTTTTTAGTTCTAGTGGTCCCCACCACTAAACATCAAATGGGAGGTTTTAAAAATAAAATAAAATTTGTTCTTTATTTTATTTTTATTCTTTTAACTCTCCCATGAAATTTATGAAAACTAAAATTCACCCTCGACCTACTAAGGTCAAGGTGAAGGTATCCTAAAGTGAATATTGGCTTTGTGAGTTCAATGGTGCTCTCTGATTTCAATTCCGAGCACCAGTTCAAAAGTTATAAAACGCTGCCCACGCATTTACTAAACTTACCTGAAAAAAAGTTCAGAAAATTATTATTGGACACCCTCCACCCACGCCGGTCGATTTTAGACTCTTACTAGGTGAAAAATGCTCCAACGAACTCAATAGTACTCTCGGATTTTCAATCCGAGTTACCATTTAAAAGTTATGGATTTTACAATTAAATAATTGTCACTTAATTATTTTATTTACTGCCAAAAACTAACTTTCACTGGGGGCCCCCACCGGCCAAATTTAGTATTTTCCTAAATAAATCATACCCTCTCGAGTTCAGCAGTTGTATCATATTTTCAATCTGAGTTACTTTTTCTGAGTTATAAGCATTTGAAAAATAAAATAATTTATTTAATTATTTTATTTACGATTATGCCATTTTTGGGTTTTCTCACATGAGGCCTCGCCGACCAAAATTAAGTCACTCCTAGTGTAAACCCTCCATTCTGAATGCAGTGGTGCCCTCATATTTCTGATCCGAGCAACCGTTTAAGAGTTATTTCACTTTTTCAGGAAAACTGCTTATGCGTTCTAATTTAATCATAACTGATACTTTGACGGATCATTCCGGGCACTCCGGGCCTCAGAATTACACGCCGTCAGATTTCACAGTCTTGTAATAATTCCATATAATTAAAAAAATTATATGGAATTTTTAGGATATTACAATGTATTATTCATATGATTTGGAGTTTGAAGCCATGTATCAAGGAGAATCTCATTTGAATTATGGGTAGTTGTGGTCTGGTGATTCTAAATGTAAAGATTCAATTAATGGTGTAATGGTGGTACAACAAATCACTATTAGTAGTGAATGATTATATAGATCACCTAATAGGTCAATGTAGAAAATTAATGGGTTGGGGGTAGGATGAGATGATGGGGATGGGTGACAAGATTTCAAGAAGAGTTGTTGCAATTTTTTTCTTTGGACTAAGCCTTTGGGATATCTAATATGGGCCTTAACGAAATGTAAATTGTGTATTCTAGTTCATATAAGGATTTATAATCAACCCAATTAGAAATATGGTTTATTAAGAAATAAAATAAAAATTTAATTAGAGTATAAAGTGTAAGACCCTTATATCCTTCTATAATAGTAAAATCTTATATCCAAAAACTATTGAATGAAATTTTTTTTAAAAGTTGAAATTTTAAATTTTAGAATTTATATTTCATAAAAATGAAATAATTTTTTCAGTCAAAATTTAAAAAATATATTAGGTTAAATTTTTATAATTTTTCAAAGAATGTTAATTTTTTAGTGAATAGTTAAAAGGCACTGTTTTTCTAAATGTTGTATATTTTATGATATTATCATGACATATATATGAAATAAAAATTTACAAAACATATATAAAATAAATTTTATGATAATATACTCAAAATACTATCTAAATTTCATTCAATTAAAATAAATTAATATTTATGTCAGAATAAATACAATAACATTTATTGGTGTTGACCCAATGCATACTCTCTAAAAGAAAAGTAAATATTTATATATTAGTGATAATATTTGGAATAAATATTTCTTATCTAGAATTTTAAATATATATATATTATTATTAATCAATAATATTTACTTGTATTGATTAATTTTGAAATTATATGACAATGTCATTGTCAAATGCAAGTGTAGTGCTTGCAAAAGGCTAAAAAAGTTAAAATAATATAATAAATATTTTTTCATGAAAATTATATGGATTAAAATAAAATATAAATGGTTTTATATAATAATATTTATTATATTTATGTATGTAATTTATTTTCAATTTTAAATAATAGTATAATTTTATAATATGCTTATGCAGTGTCGATACAGAGCTTGTGCAAGCAAAAAAAATATCTAGTAAATGATTTAAAAAAAGTGATATAGTTTTGATGAATTATGGTTTTATAAAAAAATTAGATAAATATGAATGATGTGTGATGATGTAAGTTTTTATATTTTAACTCCATTATTATCTTGATTTTTTTAATTCGAAATATGTGAATTGTTCTAAAAATTACCTTACGGATATATAATGATAAAAATTCATTTTTAATTGAATTAAAAATCATAAAATATTATCATGATTCAATTGGAAAGGTCTATGTTAAATAAAACCACCCATTTTACATTTGTTAACAAATTTTTATTTTTAAATTGCATTTTGGGCCCTTAATGATTGAATATTTGTTAAAATACCATCGATTGTTTTCTATAAAGTGGGATTAATTATTCCCCTTACAAAACACAACTCATGTTTAATTTTATATCCATATTAGAACAAATTAATTCTATAAACATACCTTAACACATTCATAAGGATATATACATTCCAAAATCTACTTCTCTAAAGGATTTAATCTCAACACAAAGGTGGTGATTCAATGAACAAGGTAAGGGGATTCTTAACTCAATTTCCTTTCATTAGGTTATATCACTTCCTCATTGCCAATTTTTTGCCAATAATTTTTTGGTTATAAACTAAAAGTTGTTTATTTTTTATTTACACTTATTTTATATAGATATATACTTCTTTCACATAATCTCTTCATTGATATATTTTTACTCCACCTGTTATGCTCTTGGTAAGGGTTTCCTTTCTCAATTTTACTTCATTTAGTCACATTGTACATTATGAATATACTTTAATTTACATAGTATATATACAACCTATATCATATTATGTCTCATATATCTTTATACTCATGGTATTCTATGTTATTTCTAAAGTTATTTCTTTCAAAAAAATTGGTTTATAGAGTTTCTAAAGCTATGAAACCCAATGTGAGAGGAAGGATGGAGAGTGTAGGAAAACCACTACTTTGAAATGATGATAGAGATCCATTGATCTTTAAGGTATCTTTTGGATACAAATAATCATTTCATAATGATTATTATAGATCATAAAAGGATGTTCTATGAGAATAAACAGATTATAGATGGCTAGAAATAGATATCTTGAATTTGAATCATGCTGGGGATGCGCGAAAATAATAATATTTTGAGTATTAAAGGGTTTTCCTTCATGGAAGCTCTCTATAGATCAGATTGGAATAGGAAGATCCACCTGAACCCTCCAATATCAAAATATCCGAAGATGGTTCCCTATCCATAGTGGGTGACCCAAAATATCTGTAATAAAGGCCCGATCTATATATGTTCTCTCTTCTCAGTTTTTTCTCTTGTTTGAAATGTGATAAAACCTGGTCTAATGTGGAACTCAAAACCATAATTTCAAACTTTTTTGGTGCTCTAAAATGGATATCGATTACAATATGTAAGGGATACTTCATATCATCTTGTATAGTAAGTATGGCTTCAACTTTTCTTGGAATATTGGAAATATAAAACTAAAACCAAGAGTCTTATGGATATCTTAATGGGAATTTAATTTTAACCCCTTTAATTAGAGTAAATATACTACCCAGATCAAGGATCTAATTCATGGACTTAATTTTTTTTTAGTTTCCAAAGATACTCAATGACCTCAGAATGCATTGATATCCCTTTAAAAGTGTATCAGCATACTCTGAATAGAGATATGGGTCTCTATTCTAGAGTCCAAGTTGATTATAACCTGGAAAAAAATCCTTCAATGTGATTAACCTAATTTAAAAAGATTAAAATATTGAGTTAAAGGTGGTTTATGGATACATACCACAAATATATGAAGTGTGTATGATGGTAGAACACACAATTTCCAATTGTAGGGTCATTTAGAAGTAGGTCAATCCTAAGAATGATTCCATAACATGGAATGAGGTTACTAAAAATAAGAAAAAGAAATCCCCTGTGTTGGAAAAGGGGACCCTTAAAAGGAATATATTGTTCTGAAATTGGTAAATTCCCAAGCCATGACTAAGATATCTTGGGTTTCACTTATTTAATAATAATATAATGATATCAATACCTATTTTAGAATTAAATACAGAGGCAATGAAAACTCTCTCAATGAGATTGGTGAGGAGGGAACCACAATAGTGTATTAAAAATATATTGTTCTATAAATTTCTAAATATATTAAAGATATGGTTTTTTAACATAAAATTAATAGGGGAATATTAGTCAAATGTTGGAATGGAAATATATCCAAGAGAGGATGAATTGGACTTTTTAAAAATAAAATAATGAATTTAATGGGTATATCAATGTTATTATGTTAACAATGAAAAAAATAAAAAATATGAACACGAGAGATTTTTATAGTAGTACAAATATAAATGATCCCACATCTACTCTTCACCCCTTTCATGAACTGATAGTTATATCACCTACTATAACCAAAATAATGGAATCTTACAATTAAATTTTTCCACATGGAGTTACAACCCAGTTATAAATCATTTTTCCCCTTGTAGGAATAAACTGAAAACCAACCTACATTTTTATACCTATAGAAACAACCCAAAAATCCTATTATTTTTCCCTGGAGGTACAACCCAATGCTCGACTTTTGATTGGGAGTCACAACCCAAAATACTACCTTTTAATAAGTAGTATAACCCACTACAATTAAGCACATAAAAAGAGGATAAAATAAAGTATAACCACAGAACCAGATGTATAGATTCAATGTTAGAGTGTTGAATTAATAGTTAACTCTTTAGTAGTAAAGGATAAAATAGATAAAGTTTAGTTGATATCCATAAGCAATCATCAAAGTTTACATCCCTTGTACAGTTCAAAAATTCCATCAACCACTTACTTAACTAATCTGTATCTATCAAACAACATATATCATGTTCATATATGCAAAAAATATTCAACACAAAAATCCCATTGCATTTCCTCTTTTCTAATAGAACATACAATTTATTTATTAAATTTTCAAGTAAATCATACTCACGTGGGACGCATCGTTAATCTTTAAAATTAAATTCTAATTGTAAAGTGATAACACATTAGTATAATTAATATAGTACTAATGAATAATTATAGTTAACAATAAATTACACTGTAAAATCCCATAAATAATGTGAGACAAAATGTTCACATTTGAACAATATTTAATGTGGAAATCATATTTGTCCAAGAAATCAATGTTAAACATCAACAAATGTGATAATTGTTTAATAAAATAATTTAAAATCTATTCACATAGATTATAATTAATTAATACGTTTTTATAAAACAAATAATACATTAATTATATCCATAATAAACATGCAAGAAATGGAAAAGCGAAATGTTACATAAAATAGAGCATATTTATAGATTTTACAATATCCTGTATAAAATCAAAAATCCATGTATGTAATTACACATATGGTTTCCAAGTAGAATATTTTTGTAGGTGATTCACATATGTGAATATTTGTAGCCAAATATATGTATGTAAATTCACATACAATATTTCATTTAGCAAATTCTGTAAAATGGTAGCAAAGTTAAGTTATAATGATTCATACATAAAACATACCTTCAACAAAGTAGAATCTGGTTGATCTCCAATTGAGTAATATTTAGATAATTTTATTATTTTCCCATATAATTAAGAAAAATCTTAATCAGACTTCTACAACTGAATATTTCATCAAAATATATTAGAATAATTATTCTAGAAAATTGTGTAATTCTAACTGAAAGTATGTAGTAAATTCAATCTAATTTATCTATTTGTAGTGATTAATTCAGAGTTTTATTTTTTCTAAGGTAATTAAGATAAATTTTTTATATTTATATTTCAATAAGAATAAATTAATATTTAGTTAAGCATCCCAAGTTATAGTCAAAATACAGAGGATAATTTCACTCATGTTAGGTTCCAAAGTAGGTTCCACAGTCAGTATATTTTGTTTATGCAGTAGGTTGACTCTCATGGTAGGTTGGTTGACACGGTTAGTTGACACCCACATGGTTAGTACATTTTGTTCATGCAGTATGTTTAAATGGTCAAATAACATGGTCAGGCTAATCCCACATGGTAGGTTCTAAACATTACCAAATTTTCTATTTCCAGAATTTTCCAAATTTTAGTTACAAAATAAGTAAAATGACATTATAAGGTCTCAAATGACTTATTTATCCTAGAAACACTTCATGATACTTATAGTAAATGTTATAAACTATTAAAAATAAAAAAACTAAAAAAAATTTAAAATAAATATTATTATATGATCACGATTAATCACCATTTACATAATTAAAATTATTAATAAATTTTAAGGAAAAAATCTTTTTAATTATCAAAACATAATGTTGTTAAAGGAGAAACTAATAATTATCCTACATTTTTTTAATTGAAAAACAAAGTATAATTTCAAAAACATCTCCCCTTTTTTATATGATAAAAAGTTAAATTTGTAGTAGAATAATTATCTCTTTAAAAGTAAAACTTAACATTTTAATTCCATTTAAACAAAAACATACTTAAAAAACATAGCTTATTCCATAACATTCAAAAATATTAATATTTTAAAATAGATATCAAGGAGCCTCCAATAAGAAAAAATTCCATTTTCAAAACATGTATCAAGAATTCATTATTCAATGAGCATAATTTCAAAAGTTGTGTGTAAAAATTAACGAGAACACCTTTATAAAAATATCCTTTATGATAAATAAATGTTTAGACCATAAGTTCACATTATATAGTATATATGAGAAGTCTTAACACATTAATATTATGCACAAATATGTATATTTATTTATGTAAAAATAATCAAAAAATTGATTCTAGATTTAACATATTTCAGATAAATCTCAAAATTTCATCACATAAATACACCTAAACTCCACCTAAATTCATGCCATGTAAAGATAAATATATATCATACCAATTTAAAACTTTATTTTCTAAAACATATTAAATTATATGATCTTAGTAAATATATCTTCAATTTGGTTTTCTATAGAAATAAAAATCCAAACTTATATTTCTTTTTTGAACATGATCTCTAAGAAAATGAAATTTAACATCAATTTCCTTTTTACTAGAGTGTTGTAAAGGGTTTTTTAAATTTAAATAGTAGAATTATTATCCTAGAAAGTAAGGATATTATAAAAATTAGAACCAAAATTAGAAACTGTTTTCCTATTCCATAAATATTAAGAATGACAAGATGCAGTATCTATATTTTCAGATTTAGTAGTTTAAAGAGAAGTAGAATTTTTTTCTTTGAATCCCATGAAACTAAGTATTTACCATGTAAATTTCACATACTTGAAGTTCTCTTTAAATCTATCTTCCTTCCAAAAAAACAAAATTAGAATAACTTTTCAAATCAATGTTAGTTCTATGAGGATAAAATAAACCAAGATTTAAAGAACCTTTAACATATCTAATGATCCTTTTAATAGATTTAATGTGACATTCATTAGGATAAAATTGATATCTAGAACATATAAAAACTAAAAACATTAAATATGTCCTTGAATTAGTTAAACATAATAAACAGCCAATCATTTCTCTTTATTTTTTAACATAAAGAATCCATATTTATATAACTATAACTTGAAAGTAGTGCTCAAGGGAGTATTTTTCACTTTTAGAATAATCTAAACCAAATATATTAAAAAATTATTAAGAATACTTAGATTGATGAAAAAAATTCTGTCATTTCTATTTAAAATTTTTAAACCAAGGAAGAAATAAATTCCTCCATCATACTTATATCAAATTCATAAATCATCAATTTTGAAAATTTATTATAAATATTTTCATTTGAAGTTTCAAATATAATATCATCAATATATATTTTTACAATAAAAATATCATTATAACATTTCTTAGTAAACAAATTAGGATTAACCATTCCTTTATCAAAAAAATGAGAAAAAAACTTGTTATATTTTCATACCAAGCTTGACGAGATTGTTTCGAAACATGTATTGACTTATATATCTTAAAAAAATGATCAGTATGCTTCTCATTTTCAAAATAAAGGGTTTTAAAAACATACACTTGTTCCAAAATATATCAATTTAGAAAATTAGTTTTGATATCAATTTTAAATAATTTTAAACCATAAAATTCATTATATGCCAATAATATCATAATTTCTTCTGATATAGAAACTGGTGTAAAATATTCCTAAAAATCATTATCTTTCTATTTTAAATAACCTTGAGAAACCAATATTTATTTATTATTATCTATATTTCCAAATTTATCAAGTTTATTTCTCAAAATCCACATTGGTTAAATAATATGATAATCTTATAGTTTAAGAACTACAGTCCACACATTCTTCCTATTAAACAGATTTAATTCATTTTTCATTTGCAAAATCCAATTAGAATCACCTAAATCTTTATCAATATTCTTTGGTAAAAATTTAAAAAAAATCAGGATATGCACAAACATTCATAACAGGTTTTATAGATTAAACTTTGGATTCATCATTACCAATAACATTTGTTGGAACCTCTTTATTTTAATACTCACAAATAATATTAATTATGTTATTAATGAGTTTTCTACTTTATGATATCATTTTATCTTATAGATATATTTGAATACATTTGGGATAATTATTGAAAATACCCACCATTAGACTCTACCCACTACCAGTAATCACTCTCCATTGAGGAGGATTCACTACCGATATCAACTTACCATTGGAATATAATTTTCAAAAAGTTTTGGAAAGGCCCATCTCTAGGAATAACCCATCATCATAATGAAATTTTTGAAAAGTATGGGAAGGACCTACCATTGGAAATGAGTCACCATTAGGATGAGAATTTGGAAAAGTATGGAAAAGACTCACCTATAGAAGAGGAATAATTATCAATAATAAGTCACCTTAAAATTTGGAAAATTATTGAAATGACCTACCGTCAGATAAGACTCACCACTAATATGAGTCACCATTGAGCATAACCTACCATTAGCCTGACTCACTTCTAGCTTTAGTCACTTCCATCTAAAGTCACCACCAACTGAAGTCACCGCTAGAAGATTCACCATCACTATTTCTATTTTTTAAAAATTAAATTATTTCTAATATCTATATTATCAAATTTAATGTTGAGATTTATTTTAATGATTTTTATTAAACTATAATTGGGATGGATTAAAGATTGTGTTAGCATTCAGTATGAGGAGTAGAATATCCGAATGATTTTTATTTGAATGGATATTCCAAAATGTTATTGTTGATATATTTAAAATCACACTCCCTCATACGAATAGAGATATACATACGATAAAAGAGATATGAAACATCATGATAAATAGAGAGTGTTGTGAAGCAAGAAATTTTCTAAAGAGATTTACAATAATAATATTACCTACATTCTACTGTGAAAGAGTGGAGCTTAAAGAGCATATTAACCCCTTCATACAGAAAAAACAAGAGATATTACGATGCTCTGTTTTACAATGTTTTATGAAAAAATACTCAATCTCATGTTCTAGCTACATCCAAGGAGAATAAATTTTCAGAACATATCAAATCAATAAGCATGTTATTATTAACTTATTTATAATTTCTATTTCTATTTGTTTCCTTAAAACATTTATAAGTGTGTTTTTTTCTCTGTATATTGAACACACACTAACTCTTGTGCTATATTAGAAGATACTTGATATATTCTATACTCTATATTTTGTTACCCATGGTGTTGTGGAAGAGGTCCATTTGTGGCATGTGTTTTTTATTCCCATGGTTGTTATGGAATAGGTCCCCACATAGTCTGGACATCTGGTTAGATATTATGTATACCCAATCTTTGTTTAGGATAATGATTATTTTATATAATCTGCTTGGTAGTTGGTGATTTCCAAGTGGAGAGGATAATATCTTAGCTTGATACTGGACCTCTTGTATTTATTTCCCCATGTGTTTTGTTTTATTTCATTTTTATGATTTAAAATAAATTTAATTTCATATGTAAATAAAACCAATACTTTGACAGTTAATCTTAATTTGTGTTTATATAATATTTTTCTTAAGTAAATTGATTTCAAAAGTTAAAATATTATTCATAATTATTTCAACTAAAACTTAATCATTATTTGATAAATCTATTAGAAGATCAAAACTTATATCGATATTCTATATTGATTAACTAGGTTATTTTAATTATATGTCAGATTTTATTTAAACATTTTTAACATAAATTTATATTGGGTACTCAATTCATCCCCTCCCCCCTCTTGAGATACTCACTCTCACAAACAAAATTATCTATGGAATGATGTCTATGAGTCTTCCATGATTTTTCAAGAGTAAGTTCATATTAATAAGAAATATTCTTCCCCTCAATATGTGTATCTATATCATTAGGTGATTGTTCTTTAAAATTAATGTCTCAAAATTCTTTCTCATGTTTTTCAAAATCATCATCTCATGTATTTAAAGTATTTTAATAAAACTTAACATGAATTGATTCTTAAAATTCCATGGTTACATTATTATATACTCCATATTCCTTACTATTATTTCAATATCCAAATAAAATACCTTCATAAGACTTAAAATTAAATTTATCTAAAGTATTTATAGTATTAAGAATAAAAATATTACATCTGAAGACTCCAAAATAACTAATTTTAGGTTTTCTTCCCTTCCAAAGTTCATAAGGTTTATTTTTCAATAATGGTCTTAAAATAATTTTATTTGAAAAATAAAATAAATCATTAACAGCTTCTTTCTAGAAATATTTTGGTAAGTTAAACACTTTTATCATGGTTCTAGCCATTTATTGAAGTGTTCTATTTTCTTCTCCACTGCACCATTTTTTGTGGTGTCCTAAGGGATTGAAAATTGTGAAAATAACAATTTTCCACACAAAACTTGATAAATTCTAGATTCTAGAATTCTCCACACTGATCACTTATAATTAACTAAATTAAATGACCTTTATTATTTTGAACTAATTTAAAAAATTGAAAAATTTTGATAAATTTTCATATTTAAGAGTAATAGAGAAAACCTATTTGTTTCTGTTAAAATGATCTACAATAACAAAACAATATATTTTACCACCCAAACTCGTAGGTTTAATATGAAAAAATAAATACAAATGAATGATTTCAATGGGTCTTACAGTTTCTACTTATTTAACTGACTTGAAACCACTTTTTTGTTGTTTACATTTAAAGTAAGATTCAAAAAAAATGTGTAGTTCTCTTTTAGTTCTAGTAACTATAGAATAGTTTAGTTCTTGGAAAGATTGTGCGTCAACCTAAAATTAGCATGTCCCAACCTATTATTCCATAAAACATTATAAAATTTTACAAAATTTAAACATTTGACATTTTTATCATTTAATTCATCAAAATTAATTTAATAAATATTATATTTCTTATTTTCATAATATAAAACTGATTTATCCTTAAAAATGATGAATTTAACATTTTTGAAGTTAACAAACATTCCATCATCACATAGCTATGAAATTATTATTAAATTATGTTTCCAAACCTTTAAAAATAATACTTTAGAAATAATAATATAATTTTAAATTGGAACCACACCCAAATATTTAACCATTCCTTTTGAATTATCACTGAAGATTAAATTTACTCCCTCACATTGATTTAATTATTGAAATTTTTAAATATCACAAGTAATGTTTCTCGATTATCATATTTCCATATACCAAATGTCCTTTTTCATTCTCCCAATACATATTTCCTACAAAAATTGATTTAGGAAATCTTTTTTACCCATGAAAATTTGGTTTTGATGGTATTATCATATGAATGATTGGGAACAAAAATAGATTTAAAACATTTTTTTATTTGAAATCTAGAAGATAATTATTTATAAATAAAATCCTTAGTATGTACAAGAGATTAGGGAAATCTCATAGAACACTCATTAGCATAATAACCTTTCATATAAAATTTAAAACAAGTGAAGGTGGATATACTTCCATAATTAATTTTAAAAAATAAATACTTACACATTTTAGATAAATTATTATTCTAACCAAGACTGGATTTCGTAATGTTAATTTTATTAAAACTCATAATTTCATCAAATGTTTCCCTAACTTGAACAACATCGACATATTTATCTTTAAACTTTCAACTTCATTTTTGATCAGTTCATTATCATTAAGAAAGATATCAAAATTCCTTTTTTCAAATTCATGATATTTTTATATTAAACCATCTTCTATTTTTAATTTATCATTATAAACAAGTACATTTTTCATATTTTCTTGAGTATTTTCCAGGTCTTTATGAGCATACTTTTTATCAAACTAGACAGATCTCATATTTTTATTTTCCTTAAGAACATCCTTTTATAGTATTTTAATATATATTTTTAAACCATTTAGCTTTCCAAATTTATATTCAAGTATATTTACTTCTTTAACCAATTCCTCAATGTTGGGTTTTTCATATTCAGATTCATAAGATGAATAATAAGTTGAATCACTTAACTAATTTGAAGAATCCATTCAACATAATTTTGCAACATATTTTTCAGAACCAGATTCCCCTGTAGTACTTGAATCTTATGTACAAATCATTCTTGAATTCATTGACTTCTTTTCATTATTATATTAATTCCTCTTATTATTGTCTTTATTCAGTCTTGGTAAACCAAGATTGATGTTCCCACTTTTTCTAAACTCATAAAAAATTACCTCTTGATAATCATTAGAAATGAAATTACATTTCCTTTTCTCCTTGTGATCATCCTTAGGATAGTATTTCCAAGATATCCTTGAGTAAACTTTGTTCATTCTATATCCACCATTTGAAACATGGTTTGTATGATTCCTATCATTGTTCGATAAATCATAATCAGAAGAATAAATACATAAATTTTATTTAAAATCAATTACATTCTTCTTTGAATTATCTTCTTTGGCAATATTTTCATGTTCTAACTCATATTGTAATAATTATCTGATAATCTCTTCAAGAGTATATTCCTTTAAATTATTTATTTCAGATATAATTACATTTTTATCATTCCATTTATTAGGAAGTAATTTAAGAAATATTTCCAAAAGAACATGATTTTCAAGAGTTTATCCCAAAGAACTCATTCCGTTTACAATACTAGTGAATTTGTAGAACATTTAATTTACAGTTTCATTTTAACCCACATTAAATTCTTGATATTTAGCTCTCAATATACCCAAATTAATTCTAATAAGTTTATCAAAACCAAGATGTGTAACATGAATAATTTTATAAATTTCATGAATAATTTTACATGTTATAACATGATTATAAACATTACTATTTGTTACACATTATAAGATATTCATCATATCTTAATTAAAAACATACTTTAATGCATCACTTCTAACCAAATATTCAACTTCACCTTTAGTAATCTTGTATAGATATTCAATGATCATCAAATGATCAATGTTATGTTGCTTTAAGAAATATTACTTCAAAGAATTCCAATATCCATAATCAGTACCATAAAATGAGGTGGTTTTGAGGTATCCATTAATCATTCAAACTTTTTCTTTCCATCTTAAATAATATAATTTCCCATTAACGGTTAATTTACTAAATGGTGGATATAAATAATATACATAGAGAGAGATAGGGATTAGCCTATGATAAAAATGTTTGGTCCATAGTTATGATGGAAATATATCCAAGAAGGGTGAATTGGACTTTTAAATTTAATTAATGAATTTAGGGGGTATATCAAAGTTATTATGTTAATATAGCAGAAAATAAAATAAAAATAACATAAGATATTTTGTATTTGTTCAGATCTAAATGAGCCTACATCTACTCTTCACCCCAAGTGATGGTACCCACTACAACCAAAATAATGAAATATTATAATGAATTTTTCCCACCTACATTCACAACCTAATTAAAAATCATTTTCCCCCAAGAGTCTTAAACTCAAGAAAACCTGGTTTTCCTACCTATAGGAATATCTTGAATGGTCTTCCTTTTTCCCCTATAGGCACAACCCATTGACTAACTTATGATTGGGATACTCAACCCAAAATACTACTATTTAATGGGTAGTATAACCTGATACAATTAATCACATAGAAATAGGATAGAAAGAAGTATAACAATAGAACTAGATGTACATATTTAGTGTTTGAGTTTCAAATCAGATGTAAACTCTCCAGTAGTAAAGGATCTAATAGTTAAAGTCTGTTTGAGGGTTATAGGTGGTCGTCAAAGTTTTCAGTCATTTTAATGTTCAAAAAAATCCTCAAACTCTTCTTTAATTAATATACATCTTTAGAAATCCATATATATATTTCATCTATGTATAAAAGATTCAATGCCAAAATCTTTTTTCAATTCATTTTTTCCAATACAACATATAATTTGTTCACATGAAAAGCATACTCACATGGGGTGCATCAATAATCTATAAAATAAGATTCATGATATATAGTGATAACACATTAGTATAATTAATACAATACTGATGAATAATTATAAACAACATTAATATACCTTGAAAAACTCTCATAAATCATATGATACGAACTATTCACATTCGAATAATATATAATGTAGAACTCACATTTTCCTAATAAATCAATGATAAACTTTAACCCATGTGATGATAATTTAATAAAACAATTTAAAATATATTCTCGTGGCTTATAAAAAGTTATTAAGTTGTTATATAAAAAATAAAACATTAATTATATCCATTATAAATGTGTAGGAAATTGAAAAGTGAAATATTATATAGAACATAGCATATTTCCATATTTTACAATATCATATAGAAAAACACAATTCCATGTACGTAATTACACATTAGAGTATCAAGTATAATATTTATGTTGGTTATTCACAAAGGTGAATCTACATAAGAAAATATATGTATGTGGTTTCATGTAGGCGATTCTATAAAATGGTAGAAAACTTAAATTATAATGTTTCATAATTAAAACATACCTTTAGGAAAATAGGATTATATTTATCTCTAGTTGAATAATATTTATATAATTTTATTATATTTTCTTAGAATAAATAATTATCTTAATCAGAATTCTAAATCTCAATATATCATCATAATAATGTATAATAATTATTCTGTAAAACTATAGAATTCTAACTAAAAACATGCAGTGACTTCAATCTAAATTCTATATTTATTGAGAAAACTTTTGGGTTTTTTTCTTCTAATAAAATAATTATAATTTATTTATCTTTCCAATTTAATAGGAAACACTCATTTGATGTTTTTTATATCATGTTATTGTCAATATATAAGGGATAATTTCACTCATTGAAGGTTTCATGGTAGGTTCTATGATCAGTATATTTTTTCATATGGTAGGCTGGCATTATTAGTTGACTCCCATGATAGGTAGGTTGACATGGTCATGTGATATGGTTAGTTGAATCCCATAGAGTCATTACATTTTGTTCATGTGGTAGGTTTACACAATCAGTTAACACAGTCTGTTGACACCCATATGATCAGTACATTTTGTTCTTGCAGTAGGTTGACATGGTCTGGTGATAGGGTCAGGTGACTCCGACATGGTAGGTTCTAGACTTTCCCAACTTTTCAATTTCAAAGATTTTCCAAATTTTAGTTCAAGAATAATTAAAATGATATTATAAGGTCTCAAATTACTTATTTATCCTAATAAAACTTCATAAAACATTTTGAACATGTTATGAAATATAAAAACTAGAAAAATACAGATAATAAACTTTATGATATGCTATTGATTAAGAATAATTTACATAATTAAAATCATCAATAATTTCAAAGGAAAAAATAAAGCTGTGTAATTATCAAAATAAAAAATGGTTCAATGAGACACTTGATAAGGAATGATAAAGTCAATAAAACTATAAGTAATGTTATAGCTAAGTCGGATTTTAAACAGGGGAGAGGTGTCCGAGAACGAACTTCAGAGCACACCAACACACAAGGATCCTCGTACTCAATGGTTGAGGATACTTTTTATACTCCATTTAAAAGTATAGAGGCTACTGGAAATCCAGATATAAACCCACCAGCTGATAAAAACTGGGATCGGAACACTTTGGAGGCTGCTAAAAATACAGATGAAAAACGTCCAGATGATAAACCCAGGGATGTGAATACCCTAGAACCTGATACTAAGAAATCTACAGGACCTAGAAAATAAAATTGAAAATATAAATCAATTGGTCTAGAAGAGGTACTACACTCCCAAACACAAAACAAAATGAAAACCATATTTTGGTACTATGAGGGTTTGGCTAACCTTGAAATAATCAGTTCTCTCAGGATCTTGTTTCAGAAGCAAAAACCTCATTTTATGCGGTTGTCTGAACCAAAAAGGGATTTCTCTACTAGAATTGAATCCCTTGAAAATTGTTTCTACCACTTTATTGTAATGGTTTTTTCTTCTCTATATGTCAAGAGGCTACTGTTACCTACACACTATGGTAAATAGAGGCCAACCATTTTCATCTCTAGTGAGAAAGTTGTCACTTGTATCTCTAAATCAGTAGGAATAAAATAATGTTTTCTGATGTTTATGCCTTAGAAAAGTACCAAAAAAGGATATATGGATTTAAATCATATCCTTATCTGATTTAATCAATGACCCTTATACCATAATTGGGGAAATAAATTCTATCCTCCATCTTAATGAGAATTTAGTCCATGTTAACAACTCTATTTTATCTAGGGAGCTTAGAATATGAATTTTGGGTAGTAATATATTTGAGTATAACTTGGTGGGGTCCAAGTACACCTAGTATATGATGAAATTTACTAAAATGTTAGTGAGCAAGATTTAAATAAATTTTGTAAATATATCTTATTTGAACGCTTGGGGGTCTATTTCTTATGTTAATTTGGCAAGAATTAATTATCATCATCATCCAATACTGATGAGAATCCTAATTATAGAGGTTAAACTACCCATTCCCTTTAGGTTCAATAATTCATGGTATCTTCATCCTAAATTTGGTAATACAGTTCATGAAACTTGGATCTCAGTTTTGTATAAGAGAATTTTTTTTCCAATATTCTCATGCTTAAATTAATCAAAAAGAAAATTAAATATTAGATTAAAACTAGTTTAAGAACATTAGATAAGAAGATTGACTCTCTTGGAAATTCTTTGCACTGCCATTAAGAATACAACATTGGAAGGGACTTCTATAGAAATTTGGATCTTAAAGTTTAGTTTTTAAATAATATCAATAATCTTATAATGCTGAAAGAGAATCCTTTATAGTTGTATGGATCAATGATGGTGATATAAATTCAAAAAAATTAACTCTCTTCAAATGTCCATACTTTTTAGTAGGCCTTTATCATTTCTCAAGGTTGGTGAGTAGATTTTGGATGATAGAAACACCCTTACTAATCATGTGGTATCTTTTTATATGAATCATTTCAATAGTCCAACCACTAACATGGATTTATTAGATGGTATAACTCCCAAATCTGTGAATAAAAAGGACAATATCATGATAACCTCAATTAACTTTCACTTTGAGATCAAGGAGGCTGTATATGGTTTTAATACCAGTATCTCTCTAGGTCTTGTGTGCATCACCGATTATTTATTCCAAAACTTCTGGGAAAATATCCATCATGAATCTTGTAGGTTGTTTATTCATTTCTTCAAGGGTGGTTCTCTCACACAAGGCACTAATTCTCAATTTGAATCCTTTAACCCAATAGTGGAAAATGTAAATGATATTTCTCTATTGATATTGGTTTCTCATTTAAATACTAACTGAAAATCATGGGAATAATTCTTACCAATAGATTTCTAGAATCACAAATAGTATTATATCACTGAATCGATTTGGATTCATTAATGGGGGGAATTCAATATTTCCCCATCACTGTATATGAATGTGCCAATCATACCAAAAAATTGACCAGGGGAGGTAACATTAATTTTAAGTTTGATTTCATGAAATCCTTTGACACAATAGATTGGGGCTTTATTGGGAAAGTATTAATTAGTTTTGGATTTGATGATAGGTTTCTTCACTAATCTAGAATTCTTCTAAGATCAGTGCATTTGTCAATTCTAATTATTTAATCTCCCAACGGTTATTTAACAAGATAAAGAGGATTAAGTTAACATGATCTCATTTCTTGCATTGTTTGTTCATTTTATTAGACTACCTTAGGAGGATCCTCCTTATTATGGTGGGAAATAGATATTTGAAAACAATTAGAGCTTCTGGTGGCATGTCTGCTCCTTACCACCTATTTTATGTGGAATAAATCATTATCTTTACCTAGTGAGGTAAAATGAATATCCAAAATACCAAAAAACATCTCCTTCATTATGAAAGATCCTCGGACCAAGAGATAAATTGGAATAAATCCTTTATTTATTTTCGGAAATAACATATTGGATCTAAAGAACTTGAGCATCATTAGTAAACTATGATTTAGGAAATTGGTTCCTATTTTTTTTATACCATGGTGTACCCATGTTTTGGGGAAGACCCCATGATGGTCATTTTATTCATATTATGGGTTAGATTTAAAGGTTAATGGATTATTGGAAAGTATTGCCACACTTTATTATAGGAAGTAATTACCTTATGAAACACATTATTGTTTTTAAATCCATTTACTCATTCATGGTGTATAAATACCTTGCTATTCTTCACACAAGAAACAACACTTCAATAAATAATTTTATTTAGACTAATAACAACCTTGAAAGATGAATCATTATTGTGCCTTGGAAATAATGTTGTAAGCCTCGTGTTATTTGAGGCCTTAAAATTAAGAACCTTGGTAACTTTAATAAATATCTTTTGGATTATTTCATATGGAGTTTTGTTAATGATAAATATGATTCACTTTCCTTCGTTAATTCAATATTCCTGGGCGAACTAAAATCGGGAAAGATGAATTATGTGGAGTCCTCCATTTGTCCTTCCTTCAAACCCATCTTGTCTAACATTTCAATGCAATTTCATTGGTTGGTTAATAATAACTCCTATATTAATTTTTGGTTGGATAATTGGATAGGTATGCCCATGGTGGACCTTCTTGACTCCTCTTTCCTAATCTTTGATACCAACAGCACCATAAAATATTAAATTTATGGCTTGGGGACCCTTATTTATATGGTCATATTAGTTTTAAATAAATAGAAATTCATAAATCATGATGATATTTTGATCTAGGAACCGATGATGGATGGAATAATAACCTCCAATCTGTATTATAGACATGAATATCATGGAAACATGCATAGTTGGTTAGTAACCATGAATAAAAAATGCATTGTTTCTATAATTATGCTGATTTAAAGGTTTGAATTTTAAAAGCTCCTTGAAAATTATTATTTTTAATCATTGGGTATCTCTATTTTCTCTATGTTTATCTTATTCCAACAGCATAGGTAATACGTGAATCAACTCTTATTAAGTTGTGTCACTACATCATATTTATAGAAGGTTATCTTTAACATATTTAAAGTACATACTCCCTAAACTAATTCCATCTAGGTCCATCTCAAATAATTATATAGGATATCCCTATCAAGTAATATTCATAAAATTTTAGGTGGATAATTACTGAATTAATACACACCATTTTTAATGGTAGTAACAAGAAGATCCTTGAACAGTACTCATTTAATATTCAATCAACCATTTTGAAAATCATGATGGTGGTGTAGAATGATAACTCCTTCCAACATGATCACTGAAATAACTTTTTGAATGGTTTTTCAGTTCTGAAACTCCTTAATAGTGTAGGTAACTACAATCCTCAAAACAAACTCTTCAATTTATATCGACTTCTCCATTTATTGGATGGATCAAATGTAACTCTGATGAAGCATACAGATGGAATCTGGGTCCAATGGGATTTGGACCGATTTTTATAAACCATAATGGTGACATCATGGGATAAATCTATGGATCCTATCTATTAACCTCTTCATTTTAAGATGAAATTATTTTCATCAGCAATGTAGTTGATATGAAAAAACAATGAATATAGAATATTTTAGGTCTTGAATGTGACTTTACTTTTATGGTGAAAATTTCCAAGACTTGTAACATTCATCTCTTTTTGAATATTAATTCTTTATGAATCAAATTAATGGTTATAATATCATACATGATATATTTTATTACACATTCCTATCATGAATCTGACTCCCCCACCTACACCCTTACAAATAAAGGGGCGAGTTGTGATGATCTTATTTTGTCTAATTCTCTCCCTGAGGAATTGCTTCCCTTATTCCAAATATATAGTTTTAAATTTAATTATTCTAAACTAGTGTGACTTTTTTTTAATAAATAATAAATTCCCTTTGGAAAATTTCCCATCTTTAAAAAAAGACTTACCAAAGTTGTAAGGGTTTATTTTAAAATCAAACTTTTATCATGATTCTTTATATTTGGTTTTCCATTGAAGGAATTTTATTTTATTTATTTCATAAAACTAATATATTCTCTTCTCGTTTGATTAATTCTATATTTTTTAAGTATTCTATAAATTTTTCCTCTCATTGTAACTGAAATTATCCAAAATAATGTTTATAAAAAAGTCAGTTATATTTCTCATTTCAGTCAAGAATCTTTCTATTCCATATATTTATTCTTTATTTTTTTTCATAAATTTTCTTTTATATACTTCAATAATTTCATAAGGTTAATTTATATAAACATTGAAATTATTTTCAAACTCTTAAAATTAATCTTTTTAAAAAATTTCATACATGTCCTTTTTTACTTTCTTTACCAAAGTAAAAAAAGAATTTATTTTTAAAAAATTTCTACAAGAATGGATTTTCCCACAATCATGGTCATTATTAATTATATAGATTCCTTTAAAATTATTGATGGGTTTACAAGGTAATATTTTTTCCCAATTATTATGTTAATTTTTCATTTTTATATTAAAATAAAAGGATATTATTTTATTAAAATTCTTACAAATGGGTTTCATTTTACTTATGTATATTTTTATCTTACACTATTTATTTTCTTAAAAAAGAATTTTATCTTTTCAATATTTAATTATTGAAAGTTATTTTGAAAAAAAAAATAATGGATCTTTGATATCTTATGGAAAGAGTTTTGGAAGTGGTTTATAACTTTTTTTATAATAAATTCACAAAGTTTTAAGAATGTTATTTTTTGAAGTATAATTTCTATTTTCCTCTTTAATCTCAAAATACTTTACTTGACTTAAAACCCTAAATTTTTTATTATTTTATTATTTTATTTCATCCCTTATTGATTCATGGTTTATATTTCATTTTCTTCATAAGGAATATTCTCAGTTTTTTGTAGTTATATTCTCTATCACTCTTTGTTATTATTTTGGAATTATCTTTCTTCGTTATGTTCATGTTCTTTAATATCATGGATAATTTATGATTTCAATATCATATTAACCATATAACATTTCTACATATTGTATTACTTGAAAGAATATTACTACAAAATTTATTCTACTAACTCATAAAAATTGATATTCTATATACTTGTTTCAATAGAGATATTGTAAATTTAAAATGAATATTTATTATGTATTGTATTCATCATTAAATATATAAGTAATGAATTGTAAATGTTTAAGTGATGGGGGGGTACCAAAATTATTTATATCCTTGATTCATCATTAGGTTTCATGAGACAATATAATTGGAATTCCTTAAGAATTATTTGTATCTTTGGTGTCTGCCTACCCAATTATTCAAAGTGTCTTTTTTGAGGTCTTGATGGTAAGAATAAGATGTCTTCCATTATGTATTTCATCATTGATAAATAGGATATTATTTTCCATGTGATTACTATGATCCATGGACGAATTTCATGCTCAATTTATTGATTAAATGCCATATGTATTAATTATTCACTTACCATATTTTTTATGACTTATATATTCATGGTAGCTTCTTTTGTATGAAACCCCCTACTAGGCTTCTATGCCCACCTTTTATTTTGTTTTCCTCTTCCCAGTGCATCAATAAGGGATATTTTAATGATTTTAAAGAGGTGTAAGAAATTTTTTAAAAAGTTTTTATGCTTTTTTTAATATTATAGGGTAATATAGAAAATATTTATGTATCTAGTCTCTAATGATTATTAAACTATTCAATTCTGTGGGATAAATTCTCTTGTATCTTGTACAAATGTAATATTAAAAAATCAACTCGGGTTTATTGGATTCAAGGTTATTTCATAAAGTTCTCATTAATTTATAAAGGAAACATAATAAAAATAATTATTCAATAATTCAAAATTCCTTTAACCACCTACAGATATTAAACATTCCTCCTTGATAAAATAATAAGATAAAAAATTAATATTCACATCATTTTTAGGGAAAATAGAAAAAAAAATTGATTTTTAAAAAAAAATCATAGAAAAAAAAATTTAATTATATTGAAGTTTCATTTGGATATCAATATTAAATAAGTTTAAAATATAAATTTTTTTATATATCATTCATAATAATAAATAACAAATTATTTAGATGATAATTCTAAATTATATTATTTTTAGGATAGGTCTCTCGATAATAAACCATGCTCACATTTTAATGATTCATCAAACAAAAGGCAATTTAAATATAAACTAGTATTTTTCTTATATGTTCACATGGTATAGCATAGGTAGATATAAATATGCACTGATTAAGAATGTAAATATTTATATACACATAATTAGAAATCTAACTATATAAACCCATTTATACAATTCTATATAATGAGTATAATTTTATAATTGTACTCATATACATAATTGTAATAATTAATATATAATGATATATAATTGCATTACCATATTAAATGAATTCAACTTGATAATCATATACATACAATTATGAATTCAAAAAAAATAAATTAATACATGTACAAATTGATTTAAGGAAACATATAAAGTAAATACAATCATAGAGCTATGCATTGAATGCATTTTCAAAAAATTTATACACATTTTATAGAATGTATACAGTGAACATAGTAACAAAACTATATACATTTTTATAAAGTGAACATTAAAGAATGATCATAGGAAAATATATATTATTATGTATAAATAGAATAACTACTATAAATTTTTCAAATCTTTTTTATAATCATATTATATATATTTCTTTCAGTCTCCTAATTGATATTCATTCATATAAGAACACATAGCATAATTAATAATTTAAATAAAATATATGTGTTATTAAAAACATATATCAGATCCATATAACAATACATATACAAATTATTTATCTTTCATAAATAGTAACACAAAATATCAAATGAAAGAAAAACAATATACATACAAACACAATGCAATATACATATTCAAAAATTGTAATGAACAAAATAAATTCAAAAAAAATAAAAAAATAGCAATAATAAAATAAATATATAGTTTCATTGATACAACAAATTTTAAAATGATCAGATCATGTAAAAAAATATTTTTTGATACATTGTTAAAATATACAATAGTGAATTCGAGCATCATATAGTAGTTTAGAACTTGTTTAAAAATGTATTATATTCTAAAAAAAATTAATTTTTAAAAAATTAATGTTTCAACTTGATATATAAAATGAATAAATTGATATATAATATTATAAAACCATTCAAAACATATTCATGTGAATTAAAAAAATAATATATACACAAATTTCTATACTTTGATTCATGTTAAATATAAGTTAAATTAATAAAATAGAAAATTATTATTCAAATTGAAAACCATATTTAATATCTATGATTAATATCAACCCCTAATTTTTTATTCATTGTACATTAAAATTTAATAAATATGATTAAATAGTAATCCATTTATAATACATGTTATACAAATTAGAAATTAACAATCATCTGAAATTAGAAATGAATAGAGAAAAATTAAATATTATAGAACACAAAACATAATATAACAAAACATAAATTCACAAAAAAATCTTTTTTGTGAAATCTTCCAAATATATTTTATTCTTAAATTGGAAATAATTAAAAACTAACAAAAAATAAAATTAAAATAATAAAAATAATAAATGATGATTATGAAAAACTTCCCTAACTAAATCATTAAATGTGACAACTTGTAGAAAATATTCGTATACAATTGAGAATAAAATGAAATTAGTATACTATATCATACAGAAAAACATTTACAATTACTATTAGAATGAATCCAATACTACTACTACAAAACCTAAAATAAATAGTAATGTCTTTTATCAGTGCTAAAAAACATTGTTAAAGAGTGATCTTTATCATCACTTCTTGTTAGCACTGATAAAAGTTATATTTTCTAAGTCTATGAATGGGTGTCAATAATACCATTTCCTCGATCTGGTGTGATACATAACCACAGGTGCACCTCCACATATTCGATAGGATTCCAACTAGTAATGAGAATTTAAGGAGGTGCATAGGGTGACTATAATCTATTTAATAGAGTAAGACAATAGCAGAAATCAAGATAAAAAATAACCAAGTAATAATGATTAACAACCAATAATAACCATGAATCATATAATCACCATGCAAAACTAGTAAAATTCCAAAGACCTAGGTACAATAAATATATCATGTAATATTAGTGTCATGTGCCATGATAATCCCAAAATAAAGACATGATGAAAATCCCCAAAATGGGTCCCAATATCTATCATTTTCCCTCATCAATTATCCATTCCAAAATAAGGACTCATCAATCTATCTTAGGAATTTTTCCATTATCCTTACCTGCAACCATGAAACATGCTCGGGTACCAACGATGGCTTGAGTAGGGTGTGATTACAACTTAATAGGACACCACCAATGTTTTTTAAAGAAATATATAGTCTAATAAAATGTATAAAGAAGTAAATTTGGGAATTAAATAGGTTATAAAAATTGAACAAGTTCCCAATTAACCATTTTTGAATTAGTTATTTGTCCTTTTAGTCATGTCATGACATCCCAAACCCACTAATACTTATCTTATCATGCTAAAAATAAAGCCTATAATAAAAAGGGTCTAGAAAATCTTTTTTAATAATATAGGGAATTGATTAATCATTTAAATTTTATGAACTGAGGTGCATAATCCATTTACTCATATCATATAAATAATAATTAGTTCTTAGATCACCATATTGAAACCCAATCCTAGAGTAGGAACTTTCAGGTCTATCATATCAAGTCAATGATGTTGAACGTCATGTATATCAATCCTAAGTCACGGTGAAGGAGAAAAATGTCTAACATCCTTACCCATCTATGGGATCCATCATGTACCTCATCTCTACCCATTCCGTCAATACACATTCAACAAGGTCTAACACGCATTACCTTTTCAACACATTATAATATCAAGGGTTCACCTACTTCATTTCACCATTATTCATATGGTCTAACTCATTCAACATCTTCACCCCAATTTTTCACCTAAACCATTTAACCATTTTTTTCAAATAACAAAATCAAAAAGGGTTATTTAAATCATTTAACAACATATTCAATACCCTTTAACCATTTACCCTTTATTTTTTACATCCATATCATAGCCTCTTTTATTTACAATTATTCCAAACATTCCATATTCCATGATAACTTGTTTAAATAAAAAGTGAAACCAATTTAATCATTTAAACCCTCTATCTAACCATTTGAAAACTCATTTACCATTTTCAATGGAACAACACACATCATGGGGGGCCCTAAACCCGGTCTCATTGTTATCAATAAACTTGACAGGGATTGTGAGGGGTCTAATATTATATTTAAAGGCCTAATTTACTTTTCTTAGTCAAAAAAAGATACACAAAAAGGTAGAAAATGGAACAAAAAAATACACATGAACAACATAAAGACTAGAAAATAAATCTTGTAGACCACCTACATCAATATTTCATAAAAACACCCACCCAATATTGGACCCTGATTCGAACTAAAACAACTTCTTGCACCAAAGAAAAAGTTTCCCAAGATTAATTAGTGTTTAAGATATTTATAAGAAGAGGAACCATCAAAAAAATATTTTTCTAGAAACATAAAAGTAAGAGGACTCATAAAATTACTTGGAGATTCAATTCCCCCTAAAAGACACCCCAAATGCTTAAGAATAAAAAGAGATTGATCCTTAGAAGAGATGAGATCTTTTGGTTTTCACCCCTTTCTTTTTGAGGATAAATGGAGAAGAAAATTAGGTTAGAATTTATAAATTTTGGGAGGTAAAAATCATTATTTTTTCCATTTTTAAAGGTTTTCATGGTTTAGCCACATGGTTTGAAAAACCATGCACCAACCATGGGGTATCCTTTTTCCAAAGAGAGGCATGGGTCACATGGTTTTCTGGGGATCACACTTGGGTTTTAAAACCATGCAGAGGTTGTGTAGTTAGATTTGTCTAAGTTGATGTAGTTTCCTCCCTCTCCTTTTATGGTTTATAAATTTTTCACCTCCCGTTTCTAGGGTATATAGTTCTAGAGCATAGTTATAACTAACTATGTTCCAATTTTATATTTCAGGCACTAATTTCCGTCTTTTCTATGTTTTTATATCCCAAAACCCTAGGACACTTCTAAGACCCTTCTACACCTGGGAGGAATTCTATTAACCAATTTTAAGGGGGTTAAACCAAAATTAAAACAAAAAACATACATCATCAAACACTGGGATCTTACACACTCCCCACCCTATAATAACTAATCCACAATATTCCCTTCCAATCATCAATAATATCCTAAGAAAAATTTATCATTCCACTAGGACCACATATCAGCTTCCATAACCCAGGTTTACTCTATAACATTTCCATTTTTTCACAACACTCTAAACAAAGTCAATGTCTTACCCAGCAAAACTTTCCCACTATGATTCATAATATGAATCTGATGCACCTCAAAAGACGCATCTTCCTCAATATCAACATCATCACATCAATTACATAAGAAGGATATGGTTGATACCATTAAATTTGTAACACATGAAAAACATTCTTCATACCACCATACCACTATGAAAGATCCAAATGATACTCTATTGGTCTGGCCCTCTCTACAATCTCAAACAGCCCCACATACCTGGGTACCAACCTTCCCAATTTTCGAATATAATGGGGACCCAATATTAGTGAAACCTAAAGGAATACAAGTTAACCCACTATAAAATCAAGAGTTTGACAATGTCAAACAGTCTGTAACTTAAACCTACTTTGTTGTGTAGCCATACACTTTCAAATCAACTAAACCTACTCTAATGTCTCTAGCATGAGATTCAGTCCCAACAACCCTGATTCGCCATCTTCCATCTAGCACAATAGTGATCAAAATGGTATACCATAGAGCACCACATATTTTTCCATTTGAATAGTCACCTAATAATATTTATTATATAAAAACTCAACAAGTGATAATTATTTCTCCCAAGTCCCTCCAAAATCTTGGACACATTCCCTAATTGTGTCCTCTAAAACATAGATAGTACGTTCTAACTTCCCATCCTTCTGTGGATGGAAATTTGTACTCAAAAAAACCTAAGTAATAAGAGCCTTATGAAACCCTTTCCATAAGTGTGATTTGAAATGAGTTTTGTGATCTAAAATGATACATTGAGGCACCAAATATAAATGTAATATCTTTCAAACATAAAATTCACATGATTGATTCGCGGTGATAGTCTTCCCAGTCAAAAATAAATTCACTACCATTATTAACTGATCCATGATTACCCATATTGTGTCATTATTTAGAGGATTACTCATAATGACAACCTCAAATTCAATAGTAACATCATTCCACTTCCATTATGTAATTGGTAATGGATGTAAAATTCCAAAAGGTCATTTATACTCAGCCTTCACAAGCTGATACATGTAGCATCATGTCACAAAACCAGCAACTTCCTTTTTTACATTCCCAGCCACCAATATTGTATCCAAATATCATGATAAATATTGGTTAAACTAGAGTTCAATGCCCACTTTAAGGAATAAAACTCATAGATCACCTCTTCCCACATACAAGTAGGCACCACAACATAGACAAGAATGTGGATAATATTGTTATCATCAATGTTTCAATTAGGAGGGAACTCTCCACCTTTAAGATTTTACCTCAATGTCAATCATTATAGGTCCTCATACTTATCCTCTTTAATCTTTCTCAAAAGTGTGGGATGAACTGATAAATACATGAGGCCATCTACTCCTACTCCTCCTAAACACCTATATGCACTCAGTAAAAAAATCCATCATCTTCTACATAGAACTAGACTCATGAACTACATGAGTCTATGTATCTCAAATCATATAATTTGCAACATTTTTTTCCCTTTCCTAGTATATAAGATAGATTAAATTCAAAAGATTTCAAATACTCAACCCACCTCTATTGTTTTAGATTCAAATTGCATTGGGAAAAGATATATTTTTAGATATTTTGATTGGTATAAACCCTAAACTTCACACCCAGAAGATAATTTCACAAAAATTTTAAGCGATAAACCACTATTCCCAACTCAATATCATGTGTGGGATAGTGCCATTCATGTGGCATCATATTTCGTGTCCCATACACGATGAATAAATCTGCCTACATCAACACTACCCCAAGTTTAATTCCAGATACATCATAAAACAATGTATACTCCTTACACAATTTGGGAAATATTATAATCAATGTTGTGGTCATGAGCCCATTCATGTTATGGAAAGTATTATCACAAGATTTACACTATTAAAACTTGATTCCCTTCTTCTTTAGACCCAAGAGAAGAACTTCCATGTTGGAAAAGTATTTTATAAAACTTTTGTAGTAACCTACTTACCCAAAAAAGATCTTTACATCAAAAACATTCTTGGTATTATTTAAAGAAACAACCACTCTAAAATTCTCAGGGTCTATTAACACACCTTATTTAGATATAATGTTACCAAAAAAATTACTTTGTAGATATATAAATTAAACTAATTTATCTTAGCATATAACCTATGCTCTCTTAGTATACTCAAGATGATGTTAAGATGTTGGGAATGGTAGTCATGAGTCTTGGAGTACTCTAAGATATCATAAATGAATATAACCACAAACTAAATAAAATATGGGCGAATTTTTCATTTCATCAAATCCATAAACACAATAGGATAATTTGTCAACTTGAACAGCATTATGAAGAATTTATACAAACCATACCTTCTTATAAAATTATTTCATGGTATATTAGAAGGTCTCACCGTAAGCTAATGATATGGTAGCCGCAAATTGATTTTGTAGAACACACAAGAACTGTCACAACATGACCCAAAGGGGCTCGAGTCATGACTCCTAAAACCCGCCTCCAATAGGCCAGGGGATGGTGACTATCTCCGAGTAGGATATCACACACATGGGAGGCATTAGCCTAAGGTACCTATACACACGCACCCACATACACCTCCAAGAAACAGTGCATAGATATATATAAAAACTGGAAATAATTTCATGTGTACATCTAACCCACAACCAAAGTACAGCAAAATTACAAAAGCGAAAAATAGGGCCCACCAAAAGAAAACTAAAAAGCGTCCAACCATATCAGAAGGAGGGAAACGCTGCCAAATGCACCTGTTGGTCAGTCTCGCCCACTAAGATCTGCCTGCTCTAGGTCCTCCTGGGACTCCGTTGAATGGCCTGTGACACAAACATGTGTGGGAAAATCCCATGTAGGGGTAAGTATAAACATACACAGTAGGAACCCCAAAAAATCCCCAAAATAAATGGGAGCAATTGAAAGACAACAGTCAGCTCATCCGAGCCAGAGGGAACCCAAATGAGAGAGAAACTCCATTTTGATACCATCCTCGGATAACATAACTAGTCAACTCAGCTCAGGTGTATTTCAATACATAAACCATGAACATCTGATCAGTTATATGCCCATACATATACTATGAGAAACCAGATATACCCATTCCATGCACCAAGCCTCACGTGATTCTATCCACAACACCTGCGACAAGTATATAACTAGAATTACACACTCCATGAGCTCTGTCATCCCAGATGACACTCGTCCGAGAGATACACTCCATCAGGTCTCACACCAACATCCCAAACGCCCATCCGAGAGATCACGCTTATCAGATATCGTCACTGAGAACATCACACTGAAACAGCGGAAACACTAAACTTCTCGGATATGGGATCACTCCTGGGGTCTACTAGGGGATACAAGAACCCACTCCAGTATCTCGAAGATCTCACAGATGGGGTATCCCTCCCAAGATCGGATGGGGGATTCCAGAACCCGATCTGACATTCTACAGTTCACATCACTCAGATAGAGGATTGTCGCCCATGTGAAGATGGTCATGACGATGCCAGAAGCCCCATCTGGTATAACTCTCGATGTAGGGGATCGAACCGATGATGCACCAACCCTACTAAAAACCATGCGCTGAGTAGGGGATCCTATAACCAATGACTCAACAACCCTACTGAACCATGTTCTAAGTAGGGGATTATATACCCGACGATACCACAACCCAGCTATAAACCACATGCTGAGTAGGGGATCGTATACCAAACGATGCCACAACCCTAATATAAACCACATCCTGAGTAGAGGATCATATACACAATGATGCCACAACCCTACTAAACCACACGTTGAGTAGGGGATCATATAACCAACGATACCACAACCCTACTAAACGACCCTCCGTGTAGGGGATCATATTCCCGATGATGCCTCAAACCCAATGGAGTTGACCTACTAGATAGGGGATCATCGCCCGTGTATAAGTGGTCATAGCGATACCAAGAACCTGATATAGGGAAGTGAACCTAGAGTATCCCACTCCAGACCCACCAGAGGGATGCTAGAACTCTATCAGGAAAACATCCAATATAGGGGATCACAAACCTATAATAGGGTTGTAATTCCACATAAACCCTTATAATAATGAACCAAAGGAGTACACTCAACCACTTCTGGTCCAAACATCTCTAACCCAAGTGACCCGAAACATCACTGCACTACACACCTCCTAGGCCTACACTGAGGCCACCACCGCGATCTACACAGAAAAACACATAGGATAGGATATTTACTTTCCCAAAACAGACAATCGGTGAAAAAGGTACTATTCACCATAGCTATCCTGGGTGGGACCCATGCCTTGATCCCGAAACTCATCAAGTGGACTACACCATTGTGATCCCCATAGAAAAACGCACGAGATCGACTTCTCTTTCGTCCAAAACGGACACCCGGAGAAAAAGTCACCTTTCTCTGTAAACGTCCAAAATTAGTCTCATGGGGCCCACATTCTAATCTCTATCCCATCACTCAGAAACTATCCTAAAATTTTCGGCTTACTCTCAGGATCACAATTTCACTAACGGCACGTTAATCGGACGCTCCGTGTAAAAGTTACGGCGGGTTGAAGTTGAAAATAATATAATATTATTATTATTTTCAACTTTTCAGGGCCCCGGACCAAAAACATGACTCATAAAATTCTTGAAGTGGGTTCTATAGGTTTGTCTCGATTCAAGTAATGTGTCACCGCAAACAGATCACAAATCGGACTTACGGTTTGTGAGTTATAGGGGTTTAAAGAACCCCCAAAAAATTCTGGCTGAATCACCCCTTGCCTCGCCGGAAACCACCTCGTCGCCACTGGAATCCACCGCTCTGCCGCCGCCCTCACCAGAATCTGCCACGCTGCCATTGCCCTCGCCGGAATCTTCCATAGACACTATTGGAGACTGGAATTTCTGTCAGAAAACTTCCATGAGCCACCGGGATCACCCCGGTGCTCCAAATTCAGATTTGTAACATGTTTCAGAAAGCTCGGGACCCAAACTACACAACCCTTATGAAGATTTGAATAAAAACAATGACTAAAAGGGATTATAAATTTTAAAACTCAAACTGACTACCTTTTGGCGGATTGCCGACGCTTTTCATGCTCCGTTGCTACCACTGCCCGATCTAGGAGTGACCGCAGTCAAAATTGGAGCTCAATGACACCTTGATTGATTGATTTGGACGGTTCATTGAGAAGAAGAGTAGGAGAGGGTTGTTGCGCATAGAAGGGGTGGGGAGAGAGCGAATATTTGATATTTTTTTTTAAACAAATTTTAGCTCCACTTCCCACCCCAACATGCCACTGACCTGACACCCGACACTGACAAAGATTATGTCACACCTAGGGTAAACATAGTGTTCTGAACTCAATCGCAATCTCAGAATTTCAATCTGAGACACTTTTCAGGAGTTATTTGAGATGAAACTCATAAAGAAACTTGTCTATTTATTTCCAAAAACAACCCTGGTGGCTTTTTCCATAGCAGGCCCACGCCTGCCAAGTTTACACCCCACCTAGGGTAAATGGCATGCTCTGGATGCAACTATGCCCTCAAATTTCTAATCTGAGCTACCGTTTAATAGAAAACACAACCTCACCACATGAATAGTACAAAAATACTTAATATTTTTATATAGTTAATTCTGTGCACAATGAGCCTCATAATCTCATGTCTCTTCAGGCCTAGCTCTGGAAATCTTCATAGGAATATTCCAAAGTCTGACAGGGCCAAAACCAGAGTCGCTACATCCACCCCACCTTAGAACTTTTTGTCCCCGAAAATCCATAAGCACAAGGAAAGAAACTGAACTCTCAACTTGGTCTCCCACACCAGTGAGTTCTCCAACACACACCGCAGCCTGAACACATCAGTTAGAGGGACTCGTCCACCACACCTCGACATTATCCACTTTGGGCGGCACTGACTCGCCCGCACGGTTTTAATCACGTCACAAAAAATGTTTCTTAGTGGGGAAGGGACCCCTATTCATCATGAATTCGAAGCATGTCAAACAACTCCCACACAAGGTCTTATCAACACCCTGAACAAACCATGATCAACCAACAGAAGGAAGGAGTACCTCCCAACAATGTTTATCAAAACTACCCAGAAGTAGAAAGGACATAGAGCGTACCTCCATCCACCCACGAATCCTCTGGGTCAACAACCTCTAAGGATTTCAATTGTACTCTCCCTCGTCCTCTAGCTCCTAGAGCTCAGTGTGTACAACCTGGGGGTGGTAGTGGTGGAATATGATACTTCCTACCATCCCCCACTGTTGCACTAGCCCCGTCACCATTTATGCTGCCCTACGAACCTCTGAACTCAACACATTGTCGCTACCAAGGAGGCATGTCAACTGACTCCCTCTTCACAGCACGACAGGTCATATAATCTCTAGAAATATGTCACCGACCAACGTAACAGTAACACCACCTCTCCTACGGTTGACCAAAACTGGCCTACGAGCCCTATGAGCCCTATGCCTCAGATACTCCATCCTGGGGTCACCTCTAAAAATGTCAGCCACGTCCAGAACCTTGTGCCTGCTGCCGACTACCAGCTGTTGATGTCTCATCTACCATTCTCCCAACACTGATGGGCTGAATCTGCTCAGCTAGAAATCTCTCCACCACCAAGGCTCTCTCCAGTACTCTATCATAGGTGGTTAGGCATAAGGAAACCACACCTGTCCAGATGTCCCTGTGTAGCCCCTACTCAAAGGTCCAAGCCCTAAAGAACATGTCTCAAACCATATCCAGGGAGTAGCACGAAAAGTCTGTAAACCTCGATGAGTACTCCGACGGAGTCATTCCCTCCTATTGAAGCTGCAGTAGCTCTTGAATCCGCACTGACCTCAGAGTCCCCGGATAGAACTCTTCCCTAAAGAGCCGCTCAAACACAGCCCATGTGAGCCTGTCCTCATCATGGGACTACGCCACCAAACTCCATCATCACACGGTCGAACCATGTAGAAGGCTCGCTGCTAGGACCGCCATCTGATCTAGAGGTTTCCTCACTAGGCGAAAAACTCGGGTCTCACTTTGATCCATTCATCCATTGCCTAAGGGTCTGGATCACCCCGAAACCTCAGAGGTCACTACCTCTAGAACTCGTGCAGCGCACTCATCCTGTGTGAAACCTCATCTTGCACTACCAGCACAACCAGCTGCTTGACAGGTGGTGGCTCAACTGGCGTACCACCTGGAGGTCTAGCCTCAGAACCCATTGTTAGGGTTGGTGTCCTGAGAACCAACTGTTTTTTACTTTTATTACATAAATTTTAACTTAATATATATTGTTCATTGTTCTTCATGTCTATAATATAATAATGTCCTGGAATATTTGTTACATTAATAAGGTCATGGTAGATCCCTTATATGATGAGAACCTTGAAATGCTATAAAAATATTATTAAATAAAGTTCTGCGGTTGGATGACATACTATGATAGGATACATAGTATACAGACCGTCATGTGTGAGTACTCGTAAGAAGATGAGACTCTCTCTCATGGAGTTCGCACTTGGTAATCTCCAAGATAGGAGATTATGAGAACATACCTGCCAGTAGTAATTATTCATGTTTTGGTGTCATCGGATATTACTATCTGCGAGTGAGTGTAATGGTCCTTAGACTGGAAGATTATCATTAACTCATGTCATGACTCACACACTTATATTTGTTAACGAAAACCATCATTAAGACAATTGGCGGGAAGTAGGGTATGTTGGGTGCGTCATGAATGACATGTTGTTAATGGATAAGTAGAGGAAGGATTTTTCCCTTCCATATTTATGGAAGTATATATATAGGGACCTTTGATTGAAATATAACTGTCGAAAAAATTCCATGGCCATGGTGACACGACGAGTTTATTTCTAGAAGTCAAAGAATGACAGATCAAGCATACAGGTGTATGACATTACCATGAAACCTGCTTGATGAGATATTGAGACAAAGGGATTAAATTACACAGTAACCATTCGTATGAGGTGACACATCAATACAGTGTCAACTTCTTTCTATTGGGTACCTTGACCCGTTTCCAGACAGTAATCTTGGACTTTAGGCAAGCCCTCCTAATGCCAACGAGAAAGAGGCCTAGAGGGTCACACACTAAGTGTATTCAAGTATCTCAAGTAGAATAAAGATTATTCCCGTATGTTGTTTAATAATTATTCAAGGAAACCAAAATTGTTTTAATTTTGGAGGAAGAATAAAATGAAAACAAGTACACGCCGTATATTAATTATTACACGTCGTGTAGTTTTTATTTTGAAAACTGGTACACACCATGTATTATTAAATGTACACGCCGTGTAGTTTTCATTTTGGAAAGGAAATGAATAAATGAAAACATGTTATACATGTCGTGTACATTGAATGTACACACCGTGTAGTTTTCAATGAAAAACAATTACACGTCAGGTATTTATTATTACACACCATGTAGTTTTTCGAGTCGGGATTTTGAGGATATGATATTGTTTTATTAAATGATATTTATTATAATCAGAGTGAGCACATGTCAAGAAATTAATTATTCGACGTGGGGTTTTCAGTAAGAGTTAATGAAATAAATGAAACGCATAACACATTTATTTATTGTCATAACTCTAAAACCTCAAACCCAATTATAAATATCCTCACAGCCCCAACTCTTTTCCAACACAAGTGAATCGTCGTGCAGAACAATTCTGGATAATTCATTCAAGGCTGAAAGAACCTCTTCCTCCAAGAATTCTCTCAAGACTGAGAGAGATCCTCTTCCATTGGATCAAGACGATCTAAGGTGGAAAATTCAAGTAAAGGTTTCTCCACGCTAGCACTCGGAGACTCCTTTGGTGACATCCAGAGATACGAGGTGCATGTGTGGATCACCGGTAGGGGAAGTCTACACTTAGCTTCTGTGACGCAATGACGAATCACATCGGAACGTGATAAAGAATATCAACAAAGAAAGAACACCCAAAAGGTACTTCTTTTAAATTAATTAAATTAATTATAATCAACCTGTGATGATCCAATTTTGTGGTTCCAAGACTTTTCTTCTTCTTTGTCTATTTCTGTGAATCAATCCGTGGAGACTGGAATTTATCGTCATATTGATCCCAAATTGATCATTACTATTGACAAAAATAAAAGTGGGCACATCCACCCATGTTCTTCTACTGCGTCGGGAACCTTCAATTGGTATCATAGGGAGGTTACAACATTGATTATAGTTATTTAATTTTCGTTGATAATCTAGGCATTTATATTTGATTCAATTCAAGATAAATCGTTCTATAAAACTGAATGAATGAGATCTATTATTCCTCCTTATTTTCTCGATTCACATCACAAAAACGAAATTTTAATTTTAATTTTGATTAAATTAAAAAGGAGGATCTCATCTGGAGGAGCCGCTCTTTATGTCCATACAATACAAGAATACACGGCGTGTAGTGAAAACTACATGTCGGGTGCTTAGGTTCAACGAACCGGTACTGGTCTGCCAAATCATGTCGTGTGAATTGATTATACCTAAGTATTTATTACTCTATGTTGACCAGAAATGAATGGTGGGTGGGAATAGGAATACAAGGCGTGTATGTTGAATCAACATGCCGTGTAGTCCAATCCGGTCCAGGTGAAACCGTCTACAAGGAGAAGTCGTGTTCCGCATACACGAGATTGCCAGGCCAGTAACCGTGTAACAAGTACACGCCGTGTTAGATTAATCTACACACTATGTACTCCAAAATAACCAAAGTAGAGAAAACATGCCAAAGCCCCAGTGTGTACTTTGGATAAAGGGTGAAAATAAATACACACCGTGTAAATTTAAACTACACGTCGTGTACTTTCCAGAAATGGAATTTCACCAGGTTTCCTCCAAAAGTAAAAAGACATGTACAAGGAATATGGATGAGAATAATCTTAAGGAAATTCATAAAGGAATTTAAGATAAATAATTGATTAATTATAAGATCATAATTAATTAATTTCAAGCGCGAATTATCTTAAATAATTGAATGATTAAAATAATTTGAATTATAAATATGTTTAAATGTCGTTTCATGGTATGGATGATCACGAACTAGACCGAAGACCGTTTTGTATGTGTGTTTGGTTTCATTTAAATTTATTTAATTTAAATTCGTTGGTCTGCGAGCCTTCTTCCAATAAAATGTAGGGTATGCATGCCCATGGTTTCTTTAATGTAAACCCCATGTAATGGATGACTACCCAAGTCAAAGGATATGGTTCGAAACCCGAATCTAAGTTTAAAACAACCCAAGAAGATACAAAGTTGGATAGGTGGGAGCTACAAAACACGAACCATCGGTTCAAGGTGTTTTTCCCTAGGTCAGGGTAAGCTTATCAAACCGCTAGATAAGCTAACCAATAAAAGCTCGTGATCATGCCATGTTATTTTATTTCTATCTAATTTCATGGTTTATTTATTATGTATGTGTTGTCGCAATCACATAGTTAATAAAATGAAAAAGCATGCAAAGATAGACTAAAATAACAAACCAGACTATGCGTAAACATTATCAGAACATGGTTAATCACTTAAGCAAGCATCACTTAATATTAACAGGCATGTGATAATGAAAAACTACACATAAAGGATTAAAATCCCTCAATACCATATTAATTCAGACCAAGACTTCTATTACCTGATTAAGGGCAAGACTCAATAAAACTATGTGTTTGACCAACCCTTGTTGGGACACTTACTTTTATAAAGGAATCCCTTATGAAAGGTTTCGGATTGACTTATCCATATTACATCAAGAGGAGTATCCCTTGCTAGACATGATATAATATTGGAGGCAAGAGTTGAGGAAATCTAAGTCATGATTTCAATATTGGGGAGTCCACTCAACAGATCAAGGAATTGTAAGCTCACAGTTGGCAAAGACCTTCCAACCTAAATACCTTCAAATAGCTTGACCAACCCTTGTTGGGGTTATGCGAAGGGGAATATGGATCCTTCCCACTAGAATGTCAAAGCAATAAGAAATTATGGGTTCAATAGTGAGGTCCATTGGGACTTGATACAATATTGGGAGACTTAATAAAATTTATTATTTATCATAACATGTAATCAAGAAAGTATTGATAGATATGCTCTTCTAATTTAGAATCAATATGAAAAACTCTTCAACCACATTTTCTCTGCAATCAATTCTGGACAAACACAATATCCTCACCAGCAGCAACTTTCAGGAATGGTTTCGGCATCTTCGGGTTATCCTATTCCATGAACAAAAGTATTACGTGCTGGAGTCCTCACTTACTGATTCTCATGCCCCAGGGGTGAGTGATTTAGATTTCATGCTCTATGATCAACATTTGAGTGATGCATTTGACGTTCAATGTTTGAGGTTGTCATCAATGTCTAGTGAGCTCATAAAGTCTCATGAAGACATGGATGCCTACAGCACGCTCAAGCACCTCAGTGGTCTATACCAGGAGAGAGAAAGATAGGAAAGGTTTGAGATCTCCAAGGATCTATTTCAGAGAAAACATGGAGAGGGTGCCCTAGCCAGGCCTCATGTATTCAATCTCATTGTCTACATTGAGCTCTTGGAGGTTCTAGGTTTTAAACTCCCCAAAGAACTGGGTACTGATCTCATTCTTGCATCACTCACCCAGAGCTTCTCCAACTTTTTTGTAAATTTCAACATGAACAATATTGAGAAGCCTCTATCTGACCTTCTTATCCTTATTCTCCATGTGGACAATGACATGAAGTGTGAAAAGCCTTATATCCTCATGGAGAATAAAATTAAAGGGAAGGCGAAGAGCTTTAAGCCCAAAGCTTCGTAAAGGCCATCCAAGAAAAGGAAGATCAAAGGAAAGGCAAGAGAACAGGATTTTGTTTGTTTCGCATGTGGCAAGAAGGTCCGCTGGAAGAAAAACTGCACCCAGCCAAGGAAGTAATGGGAAGCTTCAGGTGTGTTTGTTATCAAATAAAATTTATCTATTTCAACCAATTGGGTATTAGATACTGCTTGTGGTGCTCACATCTGTATCCAAATATAGGAACCAAGTAGATTTATAATGATTGACTGAGGTGAGGTGGATTTACGAGAAGCCAACAGAGCCAGACTCGCTGTTGTAGTTGTCGGAGACTACCTTCTCACATTGCCTACTGGGATGGTCTTGGTTTTGAAAGGATGTTATTATGTACCCTCTATAACCAAAAAAATTATTTCAGTATCCAGATTAGATACTGATGGATTCAACTTCAAGTTTGGAAGTGGATGTTTCTACTTTTATAAATATAGCATTTGTTTTGGTAGGGAACATTTATATAATAGCCTTTATGTGTTAGACTACACAAACCAAGTAATTTCAATCGATGGAAGTTAATTCACATGACTCATACCACACCCAACCTTGGCATCACCAGTTAAGTCATGTCAATGAGAAACGTTTGAAAAAATTACATCAAGATGGGTATTTAGATTCTTTCAAACTAAAACAACTTGGTGTATGTCATGCGTGTCTACAAGGCAAAATGACCAAATCCCCATTTAGTGGGAAAGGTGAAAGGGCTAAAGATCTTCTAGAATTAGTTCACACAGATGTGTGTGGACCATTTCCAGTTGAAGCAAGTGGTGGGTTCTCGTACTTCATAACTTTTACAGATGATTTTAGTAGATATGGATATATTTACTTAATGAGGTATAAGTCATATTCTTTTGATCAGTTCAAAGAATACAAGAATGATGTTGAGAACCAGCTTGGTAAGAAGATTAAGAAACTCCTCTCAGACATAGGAGGATAATATTTTAATCAGGACATCATTGATTTCTTACGGGAGTTTGGGATTCTATCTCAACTCACTCCTCCTTACACACCTCAGAGAAATGGTGTAAGTAAAAGGAGGAATCGCATTCCGTTGGACATGGTGAGATCAATGATGAGTCATGCGAATCTTCCATTATACTTTTGGGGATATTCATTACAAACAGAAGCACACATACTAAACCAAGTACCAACTAAATCGATAAATGGTATTCCATACGAGTTATGGAGTGGACACAAAGCCATGTTATCGAATTTACATGTGTGTGGTAGCAAAGCATTTGTTAAGGCCTCTTCAGGTAAAAAACTTGCACCCCGAGGAACAAAGTATATCTTTATAGGATATCCCAAGGAAACAAGGGGATATTACATATACAACCCCTCAGACAAAAAGGTTACAGTGGCATGACACGCCATATTCCTTGAGAGGGAGAACATCTCCAAAAGAGATAGTGGGAGCGAGATAGGCTTAGATGAAGTCGAGGCTCGAGATACAAAGGAGTTGGTATAATAAAAAATTCCAAAAAAGCATCATGGAAGAACAATCTCTTCCAGAGACACAAGAACTGCTTAGGATCATGAGAGAGGTGAGAGAACCAGAATGATATGGTTTTCTTGTCACCGAGGATGGTGACTCATTATTGGTTGAAAATGATGATACTCTTACCTACAAGGAACCAGTTGAAGGTACAGACATTGACAAGTGGCAAGAAGCCATGAATTCTGAAATGGATTCCATGTACCAAAACCAAGTTTGGATTTTGGTAGATCCTCCAGTTGATGTAAATATTATTGATAATAAATGGGTATTCAAGAAGAAACTGGACATGGAGGGGCAAGTCAGCACCTATAAGGCATGACTGGTTACCAAAGGTTTTAGACAGTATCAAGGAATTGACTATGATGAAATTTTTTCACCAGTTGCGATGCTGAAATCCATCAGAATCCTATTGGCCATTGTCGCTTACCATGACTATGAAATTTGGAAAATGGATGTCAAAACAACATTACTTAACGGGAACCTCCAAGAAGATGTCTATATGACACAACCTGAAGGGTTTTTGACTCTAAAGGATGCCAACAAGGTATGCAAATTGCATAAATATATTTATGGATTAAAGTAAGCGTCAAAGTCATGGATCATTCGTTTTGATGAAGATATAATGGAATTTGGATTTGTTAAGAACGAATGTGAGCCTTGTGTCTACAAGAGGTTTAGTGGAAGTGCAGTCGTTTTCCTAATATTATATGTTGATGACATATTACTAATTGGAAATGAAGTACCTATCTTACAGTTAGTTAAGGAATTGTTAGATAAATTCTTCTCCATGAAAGACTTGGGTCAGGCATCATATATTCTTGGGATCAAGATCCATCATGATAGATCCAATAGAATGATGGGCCTGAGTCAAAGTACATACATTGACAAAATACTGAAGAGACTCAATATGGAACAATCCAAGAGGGTATTGTTGCAAGTGTCACATGGCATTCATCTTTCCAAGAAAATGTGTCCTCAGACACATGACAAAAGAAAGAAAATAGAATGTATCCCATACGCATCCGCAGTTGCGTCAGTCATGTATGGTATGCTATGTACAAGGCTAGATGTTGCTTACTCATTAAGTGCGGTAGGCAGATATCATGCTGATCTAGGAGACCACTATTGGATGGCATTCAAGACTATCCTTAAGTATCTGAGGCATACTAAGGATATGTACATGGTTTTTGGAGGAGATGAGAAACTAGTCATCATAGGACATGTATATGCTAGTTTCCAGACTGATCAAGATGACATGAAGTCATAGACAAGTTACATATTTAGTTTGAATGGAGGTGCAGTGAGCTGGAAGAGCTCAAAGTATAGTATGGTGGAAGATTCTACAGCAGAGTCTGAGTATATCACAGCTTATGAGGTAGCTAAATAAGTAGTATGGATGTGAAGCTTTGTCCAAGAGATGGATTTAGTACCTAGAAGTAAAGATCCTATCACACTCTATTGTGATAATACCGTAGCACTGGCACTTGTAAAAGAGCTAAGGACACATCAGTGGAAAAAGAACATACTTTGGAAGTATCATCTCTTGAGGTATTTTTCTTAGAAAGGTGAAGTTGTAGTGAGTAGTATTTCCACAGAAAACAACATGGTGGACCCCTTGAATAAAGACTTGACTCAGCAGAAACATGATCATCGTGTGAGGTCTAGTGGACTAAAAGTCATAGCCAGTTGGCTCTAGTCCAAGTGGGAGTTTGTTAGGGTTGGTGTCCTGAGAACCAACAGTTTTGTACTTTGATTACATAAATGTTCACTTATTATATATTGTTCATTGTTCTACATGACTATAATATAATAATGTCCTGGAATATTTTTTGCATTAATAAGTTCATGGAAGATCTCCGCTATAATGAGAACCTTGAAATTCTATAAAAAATATTCTTAAATAAAGTTATGTGGTTGGATGACATACTATGATAGGTCACATAGTATGCAGACCGTCATGTGTGAGTACTCTTAAGAATATGAGACTCTCTCTCATGGAGTTCACACTTGGTAATCTTTAAGATAGGAGACTATGATAACAGACCCGCCAGTAGTAATTCTGCATGTTTTGGTTTCATTGGATATTACTATCTTCGAGTGTGTGTAGTGGTCCTTAAACTGGAATATTATCATTAACTCATGTCATGACTCTCGCACTTATATTTGTTGACGAAAACCGTCACGAAGACAGTTGGCGGGAAGTAGAGTATGTTGGGTGCGTCATGAAAGACATGTTGTTAATAGATAAGTTGAGGAAGGATTTGTCCCTTCCATATTTATGGAAGTAGATATCTTGGGCCCTTTAATTGAAATAGAACTTTCAAACAAATTCCATGGCCATGGTGACACGACCAGTTTATTTCTAGAAGTCAAAGAATGAAAGATCAAGCATATAGGTTTATGACACAACCATGAAACATGTTTGATGAGATATTGAGACAAAGGGATTAAATTACACAGTAAGCATTCGTATGAGGTGACATGTCAATGCGGCGTCAACTTCTTTCTCTTGGGTGTCTTGACCCATTGCTAGATAGTAATCTTGGACTTTAGGCAAGCCGTATAATGCAAACGAGAAAGAGGCCAAGAGGGTCACACAATAAGTGTATTCAAGTATCTCAAGTAGAATAAAGATTATTCCCATAGGTGGTTTAATAATTATTCAAGGAAGCCTAAATCATTTTAATGTTGGAGGAAGAATAAAATGAAAACAATTACACACTGTGTATTAATTATTACACGCCATGTAGTTTTTATTTTGAAAACAAGTACACACCGTGTATTATTAAATGTACACGCCATGTAGTTTTCATTTTAGAAAGAAAATGAATAAATGAAAACAATATATACACTCCGCGTACATTGAATGTACATTCCGTGAAGTTTTCAATGAAAAAAAAGTACACGCCGTGTATTTATTATTACACAACGTGTAGTTTTTTCCATTCGTGAATTTTGAGGATATAATATTGTTTTATTAAATGATAATTATTATAATCAGCGTGATCGCATGTCAAGGAATTAATTATTCGACATGGGATTTTCAATAATAGTTAATGAATTAAATGAAACATGTAAAGCATTTATTTATTTTCATAACACTACAACCTCAAACCCAATTATAAATATCCTCACAACCCCAACCCTTTTCCAACACAAGAGAGTCGTTGTGCACAACAATTCTGGAGAATTCTTTCAAGGCTGAAAGAACCTCTTCCTCCAAGAACGCTCTGAAGACCGAGAGAGATCCTCTTCCATCAGATCAAGATGATCTAAGGTGGAAAACTCAAGAAAAGGTTTCTCCATGCTAGCACCTAAAGACTCCTTTTGAGACGTCCAGAGATATGAGGTGCACATGTGGATCACTACTAGAGGAAGTCTACACTTGGCTTCTGTGATGCAACGATGAATCACATTGGAACGTGATCAAGAATATCAACGAAGAAAGAACACCAAAAAGGTACTTCTTTTCAATTAATTAAATTAATTATAATTAACCTGTGACGATCCACTTTTGTGGTTCCGGGACTTTTCTTCTTCTTTGTCTATTTCTGTGAATCAATCTGTGGAGACTGGCATTTATCATCATATTGATCCCGGATTGATCATTGCTAATGAAAAAAATCCAAGTGGGAACATACACCCATGCGCTTCGGCTGCGCCCGGAACCTTCACATGTGCCCTGGTCCACAACCTCTATACGGGGCGGATCATCACCACAATCCCACAGTCGAACTCTCACTGGATGTCGTCATGGAGGCATCCTGAAATAAAATCAAGACACACCATGGTCAAAGAGTATATCTAGGGAGCTGACTAAATAAGAACAAGGAAAACTCAGTCATATATGATGCATGTACCATTATGTCCCTACGACTAGTGTCCTAATGTCCTGAGTTGAAAGGTAGGTTATCGGAGTCCTGGTGAATGGATACGTCAGCCGCCATACCAACACTGGAGTCCCTGGCCTGAAATCCGATCTCAAAACATCATAACACTACCGTTATGCAACCTAAACCAAGATCATAGCTAGACTAGGTACACTCTGAGATCCCAAAGGTGGAACCTCCTCTGATACCACTCTGTCACGACCCGACCCAATGGGGCTTAAGTTATGACTCCCCAAGCTCGTCTCCAATATGCCAGGGGCTGGAAACTAGTTCCAAGTAGGATATCACACACATGGGAGGCATTAGCCTAAGGTACCTATACACATGCACCCACATACACCTCCAAGAAATAGTGCAGAGATATATACAAAAACTGGAAAGAAATGCATGCATACATCTAACCCACAACCATAGTACATCAAAAGCAAAAAAGGGAAAAACAGGGACCACCAAAAGAAAAATACAAAAGCGTCCAACCTTCTCAGAAGGAGGGAAACATTTCCAAATGCACCCGTTGGTAAGATCCTCAGCACGGCTCCTATAAAAACCCCGATCAGTCTCACTCACTAAGATCTGCCTACTCTGGGTCCTCCTAGGACTCTGTCGAACAGCATGTGGTCTGCACATGACATAAACATGTGTGGGAAAAGCCTGTGTAGGGGTGAGTATAACAATACTTAGTAGGCACCCCAAAATAAAAGGGAGCAACTGAAAGACAACAGTCAGCTCATCCCAGCCAGAGGGAACACAAATGAGAGAGAAACTCTATCTCAAGACCATCCTCAGCTAACATGACTAGTCAGCTCAACTCAAGTGTATGCACATACATACACCATGACCATCCGCTCAGGTATATGACCATACATATACCATGAGCAACAAGATATACACATTCCATGCACCAAGCCTCACATGGTTCCGTCCATAGCACCTATGACAGGTAGATAACTAAGAGAACACACTCTATGAGCTCTGTCATCCCAGATGACACTCGTCTGAGAGATACACTCTTTCGGGTCTCACACCAACAACCTAGACGCCCATCCGAGAGATCATGCTCATCAGATATCATCATTGAGAACATTACATTGAAATAGAGAAAACACTAAAATTTTCGGATAGGGGATCACTCCTAGGGTTCTCTAGGGGATACAAGAACCCACTCCGGTATCTTGAAGATCTCACAGATGGGGGTTCACTCCCAAGATCCATTGGGGTATACCAGAACCCGATATGACGTTCTACAATTCACATCACTCAGATAGAGGATTTTTGCTCGTGTGAAGATGGTCATGACGATGCCAGAAACCCCATATAGTATAACTCGTGATGTAGGGGATCGAACCGATGATGTACCAAACCTACCAAAAACCACGCGTTGAGTTGGGGATCATATAACCAACGATTCCACAACCCTACTGAACCATGCGCTGAGTAGGGGATCGTATACCAGACGATACCACAACCCTACTATAAACCACATGCTGAGTAGGGGATCGTATACCCGACGATGCCACAACCCTACTATAAACTACATACTGAGTAGGGGATTGTATAGCCAATGATTACAAAACCCTAATAAACCACCTGTTGAGTAGGGGATCATATAACCAATGATACCACAACCCTACTAAATGACCCTTTGCGTTGGGGATCATATTCCCAATGATGGCTCAAACCCTACAGAGTTGACCTGCTAGATAGGGGATCACCGCCTATGTATAAGCGGTCACAGTGATACCAAGAACCCGATCTAGGGAAGCGAACCAAGAGGATCCCACTCTGGACCTACCAGAGGGATGCCACAACTCTATTAGTAAAAAATCATATCGAGGGGATCACAAGCCTATAATAGGGTTGTAATGCCCCATAAACCCTCATAGGAATGAACCAGGGGAGTACACTCAACCACTGCTGGTCCAAACGTTGCTAACCCAAGCGACCCACAACATCACCACACTACACACCTCTTAGGCCTACATCGAGTCCACCACCGCGATCTATGTGGAAAAACACAAAGGATAGGCGATTTACTCGCCTGAAACATAAAACCGGTGAAAAAGGTATTATTCTCCATAGATAGCCTAGGTGGGTCCCCTGCCTCAATCCCAAAACTCATCAAGAGGATTGCACCATAGCGTCCCCCTCATAAAAACGCATGAGATCAACTACTCGTTCATCCAAAACGGACACCCGATGAAAAAGTCATGTTTCTTCGTAAACACCCAAAAGAAGCCTCATGGGGCCCACATACTTATCTTCATCCCAAAACCTGAAAACTATCCTGAAAGTTCTGCCTTACTATCAGGATCACAATTTCTCTGACGGCATGTCAATCGGATGCTCCATGTAAAACTTATGATAGGTCGAATTTGAAAATAATAAAATATTATTATTATTTTCAACATTTCATGGTCCCGAGCCAAAAACCTGACTCATAAAAATCCCAAAGTGGGTTCAAAAGTTCTGTCTCGATGTAAGGAACATGTTTCTGTAAACGTCTCAAAAATCGGACTTACGGTTTGCGAGTTACGGGGGTTTAAATAACCCCAGGAAAACTCTGGAAGAACCACTGCCTGCCTCGCTAGAAACCACTGATCCGCCACTGAAATTCGCCGTGCCACCATTTCCCTCACCAAAATTCACCATGGCCACCACCGGAGACTGGTATTTCCACCAAAAAACTTCTAAGAGCCACCGATAGCACCCTAGTGCTCCAAATTCAGATCTGTAACATGTTTCGGAAAGCTCGGGACACGAAATACACAACACTTATGAATATTTGAAGAAAAAACACATAAATGGGATCCGGTATTTTAAAACTCAAACCGCCTACCTTTTGGTGGATCACTGATGATTTGTGTGCTCTGCTGCAGCCGTTGCTCGATCTAGGAGTGACCGCCGTCAAAATCGAAGGTCAATGACACCTTGATTGCTTGATTTGGTTGGTTCGTTGAGAAGAGGAGGAGGAGAGGGTTGTTTTGTGTACAAGGGGTTGGGGAGAGATAGAATATTAGATAATGTTTTTTAACAAATATCAACTCCACTTCCTGGCCCAACATACCCCGGACCTGACACCTGGCACCAACAAAGATTATGTCACACCTAGGGTAAACATGGCATTCTGAACTCAACCACGGTCTCAGAATTGCGATCTGAGAAACTATTCAGGAGTTATTCGAGCAGACACTCATAAAGAAATTTGTTTGTTTTTTACGAAAATGACCCTAGTATTTGTTTCCACAGTAGGTCCGCACCTGCAAAGTTTACACCCTGACTAGGGTAAACGGCATGCTCCAGACCTAATCGTGCCCTCATATTTCTGATCTAAGCTACTGTTTAGGTGAAAACTCAACCCTGCCACCTGAATAGTATAAAAATAATTAATATTTTTATAAAATTAATCCCAGGCACACCGGGCCTTGGAATCGCATGTCGTCTTTGCACCTAGTTCTGTAAATATTCATAGGAATATTCCAAATTCTAACAGGGCCAAAACTTGAGATGCTACAAGAACCCCAAATATGGTTAAAAGGACCATTAATTCATGTAATAAGAAATTGGGTCTTAATCATCATCTAGTTCAACTTAATGTAGTAAATACACAATCAAAACATTTCATCATGCTTCTTAGAAAAAATCATGAATCCTAAGGTGATGTACCTGGATTGATAAAACCATTATCCTCCAACTCTTCCAAATGATCCTTAAGCTCCTAAATATATTTTAGTTCCATTAAATAAGGTGGAATTGAAATTGGTTTAACTACAAACATTAACTCAATCACAAACTCAACCTCTGTCTTAGGTGGAATCCTTAACAAGTCCTTAGAAAACATGTCTTGAAACCAATCCACCACTCAAGGGAAGAAATGATGATTCGCTCCCTCATTATCCAGCATAATACTTGATACTTGGGATGTGATCTCATCAATTCTGGGAAGAATAACCCCAGCATGGCCTTCCTAGATATACCATTCACCACAGAAAACAGAGGTTCTACCCTCATGAGACATGAAGGTCACTATCCTATAGTAACAATCAAAATGATCTCGATATGATACCAGCCATTCTATTCCCAATATTAGGTAAAAAACATGATATCTTAAGAAAAAAATTCCTAAAGGAAATGGTACTCACCAACCTTGAGATCATGCCCCTTACAAAGATGGTTGTCTTCAGATCGCACCCCAAATGGACTATCGATCAACATGATTCCATACAAGGATTATACCTCTGACATAAAACCATTTACCAACTTAGAATATATAAAATAATTAGAGGATAATATATCAAATATATAAGTATTAAGAGTGGATGTTATAAGTATTATAAACCGTAAAGTCGATGGTCTAACCACACCACCACCGGGTGCAGGTTGAAATTCATGTAGTTGACTTATCCCTCTACCATGGGATCCTTCCCGAATACCATGTGTTTCACTACCCTATTCATATGGATATTCTTTTATGGGGGCTCCTCATTCTCCACCTTTACTAGTAAATCTAGTATAATTCTAAATTTCATGTTGATACGGGGCAAAAAATCCTTTATCAATTCTATAAATTGGCCTAAGTCCTCCATTTCACACCATTAGATGACTCCTTTTACATAAACTCAATAGATAACCCATCCTACCACAATATCGTCACTTTACTAGAGGTCTAAGGCACTAACCTTGCATGTGACCAGGATTTACACAGTAATAAAAAAACCACTGAACCACTTCCTTGATAGGTCACTCCTCTCCCCTAGACACTCTTCCGGCCACCACCTTAGTGGGAGCTATCATAACATCACTTCTTGTTATATGAGGATTCACAACCAGATATACCAAGGGATATGTCTTGAATACCACTAGAAAACTCTTTTAGGTTTCCATATAAAATGAGATCCTTATTCACTACCTAATAAAACCTCTTTAAATGAAAGATATTCACCTAGGACTTAACCTCACTTCTAATTACATCCTGAAAACATTTCTACATAGCTATATCATCCCCAAAAAAAATTAGAACAAAAAATTGTAAGTCCTTGAAGTGTCCAGCATAATTTATAATTGACATATTCCCATGAGTAAAACTTATAAACTTTTCATATCTTTCCTACCTCAGAGTATCTAGGTATAATTGATCCAATAACTTGTCATGGAAGTCCTTCCAAGACATATTCTCTAACTACTCATCCTAAAACTGAATATCCCACCATTGCTTCACTGGTATCCATAACATAAAAGCTGGTAACTTGTACTTATTCTTAATATAAGTCTCTAAGTGATCTAGAATCATCTAGATAAACTCAATCCATAACTCATCTACTTTATTTCCACCCTCTCTGGAAAATGTCATAGGGTGTTTCAACTGAAACTCTCCCATCAGATCAAACATACTCGGTACACCCCCCCAGATCTCTTTCCATAAACTGTATAAATATAGAAAATTTCTCACAAAACTACTCTTCTACCCTATAACCTAAAACCAATGGGTGAATATAACCTTCTAATAGTAGAGTATTCTTATCAATATCCCTCTATCGCCCTACTAAAAACTGTCGTCGTGGTGACATATTTCAACAATTTAAAACTTGCATATCAAGAAAAAAACATTTTATTTCATATTTATTCAGGTTAGTGCCACAATTATCCATAAAACCCCATTCTACATACACTACCCATAATTATATAACTTCAATACCATCACTACACCCAACAATCATTATCCTGGGTCCATGGTTCACTCTGGATAAACCAACCTCTATACTTTACAATCCTTATATTTGACACCATTTTGACATCTTTAATTCTTTAAATGGATATATCTTCCTTATTAGGCACCATTTTAACCATTTCATTAATATCTTTCAATTTAAAAATTATAACTTATATGTTAGGATTTTTTTGTAAAACTATAAAGATATAGAAGACCATTTTTATTTTTTTTCCATAACCCAACCATGACATGCTTTCTCGTGTGTTTCTAAAATGTTTTTGGTCACATAAATCCTCTAGATCTTAAAATTATACATACACAAAAAAAAATCCCATTCCATATTAGGCCATGAGTAAAACATCATAAATCAGTAACATCACACTATATGGGTGTCATCCAAGGTGAAATAACATCCAACTATAACATTTAATATCAAGAACAATAATCCCACCATGGGAAATTAGGTTTTCCACCACACCTGAGATTGATACTCCCATATATAAGATCATTTACAAGGGCCAACACATAATAATCCCTGATCTACCTTTTCCAAAAAAGTAAAGTGAAAAAATTGATCTGATACCACTCTGTAACATCTCAACCCAAATGCCACTAATACTGATTCCCTAAGCCAGAGTACTTCATGACTTCAGGCATTCCTCCTCATATAAAAGAGGAAAATGAATGGAATCGTGGGTCTAAGGAGGTATGCTGGGAGACTAACCTCTTTACCAGAGTAAGAAAACAAAAAAAATAAAAAAAATAACTAATTATTAATTATTAACAACCAATAATAACCCTAAATCATATAATCACCTCCTAAAACTAGGTAAATTCCCATAAACCAGGTACAATAAGTATGTCATTTCATGCTAGTGTCATTTGCCGCAAGAAACCCCAAATAGAGACACACATAAAAATCCAAAAAAATGGGTCCCAAAATCTACCTAGTTCCATCATATATACTCCATTCCAAAATCCAAACTCATCCATTTATCATAGGGAATTTTCCATTATCCTGGCCTACAACCATAAAATCTACTCACGTACCAACGGTAGCCCAAGAAGGGTGTGAGTAAAACTCAGTAGGCCGCCACCAACAATGTCTAAAGAAATATCTAGTAAAATATAGTTTATTCAAAATTACATGTGATAAATAAAAAGGATAAAAAGAGAAAAATTTCTAAATTAAACATTTCTCAATTTTTTATTTCTCCCTATAGTCATACTGTGACATCCCAACCCACTAATCTTTCTGTGACCATGCTAGAAATCTAAGCCAACAATAAAAAGGGTCTAATATCTATTTTTTAAACAAAAAGTGGAATTAATTAATCATTTTCATTTCATTAACCAACATGAACCAATCCATTTAACCATATCATATAAACAAACATTAGTGCTTGGATCGCCATGTTGACACCCTAGCTAAAAGTAGGAACTGCCATGTCCGTAATATCAAATCAAGGATATCAAACATCATGTCTATCCAACACAAATAAAGGATAATGATATTCATGTCAAACTTCCATAACCATGGGTGGGATCTATCATGGCCCATATATCTAACTATTCCATCAATACACATTCCACAAGGTCTAACACACATGGCCTTTTCAAAACATTATAATACTAAGGGTAAACCTCATTCATTTCACCACTATTCACATGATATTACTCATTCAACATCTTTAACCCAACTCCATACTTAAATAATTTTACCATTTGTTCTAATAACACAATCAACAAGGGTTCATTGAATAACTTAACAATATAACCAATCCCCTTTAACCATTTACCCTTTATTTCCATATATATATCATAACCTCTTTTATTTCCAATTAAAAAAATAGTCCATTAAGCCATGATAAATTGTTAAAAAATGATTGAAAATTGTTTAATCATATAAAACCTATATCTCACCATTTTACAACTCATTTACCATTTTCAATGGAATGAAATACATCATGGGTGGCCCTAAACCCAGTCTCATAGTCGTCAACAGACCCGAAGGGGGCCATGAGGGGTATAACATTCCATTTAAAGGCACAATTTACTTTTCTTAGTTAAAAACACAAGATATATAGTAAGGTAGTAAATGTAACAACCTCGTACACATGAAAAATATCAATAATATGGGAGAAATATTTTAAATTTCATACCTCAAACTCTCAAGCAAACACTCACCCAATCTTGGACCTTGATTTGAACTAAAATAACTACTTACACCAAAGCTAATGTTTCCCTAGAATAATTATGGTTTAGGATCTTAAAAAGAAGGGGAACAATCACCCAAATATTATTCTATAAAAATTGAATTAATAGGATTCATAGGCTTACTCAAAGCTTTGATTCGCACAAAATGACACCACAAATACCTAATAATCAAAGTAGTTTCATCCTTGAAAGATAGAAGAGATCCTAGTTCAAACCCCTTACTACTAAAGCATTAATGGGGAAGAAATTTGGGTTAGAATGTATAAAGGTTGGGAGGGAAAATCATCAATTTTTTATATTTAAAGGGTCGCACGGTTTGGAAAACTGTGTTCCAACTGTGCGGTCTTCTTTGTCCAAACGGAGGCATAAGTTGCACGGTTTTCTAGAGAACCCACATAATTTTTCAAACCATGTAGAGTTCATGTTGTTGGATCTATCCAAGGTCACATGATTTCCTCTCACCCCATGTGCGATTTACAAACCATGCACCTCCCTTTCTAGGGCGCATAATTCAAGTTAATGGTTAGTACTAAATGTGAGCCAACGATGCACCACGCGCTGGTTACCCATTTTTCCCCTTTTCATGTCCCAAACCCCTGAGACACTTTTGAAAACCTTCCTACCCCTCGTAGGAATTCCCCTAACCGATTTTAAGGGGGTTAAACCAAAATTAAAACGAAAACATACCTCATCAAACATCAGCATCTTACAATATTCCATTAAAAACTATATCATTAAAAATCATATATTAAAAAATATATATATATTTATATTGATAAAACTATAACCAATTTTATTAAATAGGATTTATATATGAATAAATATACATTTTTACTTAATATATTAGATATTTAGTTTAAAATGTCATTTAAAATAATATATATAAATATATATATTATTTTCTAAAATATTATTTATATAATACGAAATATGTATTATAAATAATATAAATTTATATGTCATATATTTAGTGAAAATGGTTTATTAATTTCATTAATAATATTTAATATTATTTTAAAAAAATAAAAATTAAGCTATTTTGTTTTATCAATGTCATTTTTTTCAATTTGACATATATATGTAAAATAATAAATATTTAATTATTAATTTAAAAAATGACTAAATATGTTATAATTAATATACACTATTTATTAATATTTATAATATATATATATATCAAAATTAACTCATATTTATAAATAACTATTTCATTAATAAGTTTTTAATATTTTTGTAATTTGCTCATTTTAAATTTTATTCGATTCATATTTTTCAATTTTATTCGTTTTTAATATATATTAATATTTATTGATTAAAATTTAATTTTTTTAATACAGTTGTAATTTACATAATTAATATATATTAATTTTCACTTAATCATGTACTCATTTTTATTTTTTAGAAATTTATATAATTAATCTGTTATTCTTTTTTTTAATATTTTTTCAATCTATTCATATTTTAATTAAATTTCACTCATTTTTACATGAATTATTTTAGTATTATTTATTGATTAATAATGTTAAGTTTTTTTTACTTTTTTTATAATTTATTGATTTAAATATTTTTTTGTTTAATATTTTTTTGAATTTATTCATTTTTAAGGTTTCTTATACATAATTATTCATTTATATATTTAACATTTTTAATATAGAAATATATTCATATATGAATATGTATATATATAACAATATATATTATTTCCTTAAATATAATTTATATAATTCAAAATATATATATTTACGTTAAATAAGTCAAATATTTATTGAAAATTGTTTATAATTAAAAATTAAAAATAATCAAAAATATTTACTAATTCAATCGAGTAATGGATGGTTAATTAAATTAAATTTTTTTTCAATTTAACATGTATAAATGTGTGTTCCATTAATTTTACACATACAAATACGTAATTAATGCATTTTTATATAGAACACACACACACACATAATATTTATTTAATTTATTGAATTTTTTATATTAATTTTAGAATTATATTTATTAAAATAATATATTTAAAATATATTATATTTCTAATTGGTAAATTTTATTCATTTTTTATATATTAATACAACATATAATATTTATTACTTTTCAATATTTTTTAAAATTTATTCAATTCTAATATTATTTATTCATTAATAATCTTAATTTTTTTTCAATAGTTTTTTAGATTATACATTTTCAATTTTTCATTGTTTAATATTTTCAAAATTTTATCCATGTTTAATATTTATTTATATATTTTTATTCATTAACATTTTGTGTTTTTAAAATTGTAACATCCCGACCCGACTCACCTCTAAGACGGTGGTCAGACCAGTGGGTTACATGACCACAAGCGCATCTCCCCAGACGCAAGAGGCTGGTGACTAGTAGCGATGACCTTTTTAACGTGTCTGTGGGGGAGATTATGCCCTCATAGGTAATAGGTAATAGGTAATACACAATGGAAGTAAACAACAATTAATAATAAATATCAGAAGCATATAAATCAATAAACTGTAGAAAAAGAAAATAAACAATCCCAACTGAATACATAATAAATGCGGAAGCTGATAAATGAAACCGGGTACAAAAATGATGTCATGCCATGATATATGTCTAAACTGAAAGTACGTAAAATAGAAACCCATGACTTATATCAACTAAAAAGAAAAGACACAAATCAAAAACTACATCATGATCAAGGCTCGGTCCTCTACCCCAGTCTCCATCCTAAGTAGCAAGAAAAAATCAAACATTGGAAGCAGCACGTTTTCCTTTGTCAGTACCAGCAAACATATAATCTACTCGGGTGTCAACGATGACCAAGAAGGGTGTGAGCTAAAATCCCGATAGGCCGACACCCACGATGTCTAAAACATTCCATTTTTTGAAATAATAAAATTCAGTGTTCCAATATATAAAAATTTCAAATAATTAATTAAGTGCAATGAAATAAATAACTCGGTTCGGGTTCCCAATGGCACATGTCCCTAATCACCTACTTCGGCCTAAGGCAGAAGTATGAAATGAGTATCTGTAAGCAGAATACACATATTCATATGTATAAATCCTAGAAAATCAAGGTAAAATAAGGAAGATGCATCCCCCCCAAGCGTGTTCTCTAACTTGGGGTCTAAGTCATGTGTCAACCAGGTATGCTTCAATATACCATAAAAGTCTCACAAATCTTAAGAGGCTCAAAGTGGCATTAATATAAACCTTCAGTGCATCATTATTAAGGGGTTCAAGTTAAGAGTAAGAGTATGAGCCCGTCTCGAAGGTATCACTATGGAACATCCATCAAATTATCCAATACCACTGATCCCATCCAAGGCAATCTTTCTAATGACCAAGTATAGCTCAAGGCATGTCTTTACCCTGAGTCCGTCCTGATCATGCAAAAAGGGGCCGAGCACCATCTGAGGCTGGCTTATCCACATTGCCAACGGATCCATCCCAAGGGGCCCTTTTGGAACTGGTATCACTCATAAGTATTAGAAAGCCCAGGGAAGTCTCGGTTCAGCAATTCCAATGACACCCCCCCCCCCCAGCACATAGAGGTAACCAGTTAGGAACAGAGGGTCTAAGAATGACCCTTAATACAAGACCCACCTTCTTTCCCCACCCTGAATTTAATAAAAGTTTTCACAGAAACATATATGACATCAACATTGTAACATCCTAAGTAAGTAATGAATAATAGATATTTTTACCTATGTCTATTAATGATTAAGATAGTGTTTTAGAGGCTTAAAATGAAAATAAATCCAATCTTAAGCATGGAATACACTAATATTCTTAAAAGATTGTTTTACTGCCTTATGATGGATCACCCTTTTTGAATCTATATTTTGTCAATTTTATAAACTATGTTTGTCAAAATAAACTTATCCTTTATGATTGGGACATCAAAATTTACCTTGTGTGAATTTTTGGTATTTTTCTGACAATGTTCATTTTTTAATGAATAGTGAAAATACTGCATTTTACATCAAAACTGCTTTTTAATCTAATTTATTTAGATTATGTTTTGAATTGGTTTTGAAGTAAAATTAGAATATATTTTTACCATTTTATCCAATGGTGGTCATTGGAATCAATTTCACTTTGAAATTAGACTTAAACTGGTGTCAATCTTTTGATACTTATTATTTTGTAAAAACACGCTATTTGCTCTGGCAGCGGGAATTAATTATTGAATTCATTAATGTGACTTATATGATTTTAATTTTTTAAAATAGACTTCATTTTTGAATTCGGAATATCAAATATATCTTAGGGTGAATTTTTGGTAATTTTCTGAAAAACATCAATTTTTGATGATTAGTGAAACCACTATGTGGTAATCAAGCAAACTGATTTTTCAGTTAAATGAAAGTTTACCACTAATGTGTATTGAATTTTGAAAATATGACATACATGGTTGTCATTAAGAAGTAAAATGTGGTTCAATGAGATTAAAATAATTTTTTGGTGAACAGTAACTTATTAAGTTTTTAATCGCGATTAGTGGTAATTAGTGTAGTTTAAGGTATAAATAATGCTTTAATAATATGAAATGACCTAGACACATGTCTCAACCTTATTGGTTGTGTCATGGCCGACCAAGACAAGCCATGGGTCAACTTGGGGACCCCATGGAGACATTTTGGATGGGAAATGACATAAATAACTTTTTATTTAATGTAAAAGTAAAAATGACACAAACATAATATGTTTTACGAAAACAATTTTTACATGGGGTTATAAAGATCAGATATTTGATTATAAATAGTCATTGGAAAGCTAAAAATATTTCCTACATCATAGTATTTTTTTATGATTTTTATACATTAAATAAGTTAAATTATTTATGACATAATAATGATACAGCGATGACATCATTATTTGACGATTTAAATAAAATGGAAAGACAATGTAAACTCTATGAACTACACATGGCCAAAACCAATTGGATGAGTGGATTTAGAACCCTTATCACCATATCCACGAATTATATCAATGTGGGACCTTTTAAAACTGAAACACATTTTCAAATAAAGTAATATTTCTTTACTTTCCAAAAGTGCCCCTCCTCTCCTCTTATAAAAGGCCCCCACCTCTACCTCATTTCACACACTCCTCAAGCCTTTGGCTCGGAAAACCCCTGCCCATTTACTCTCTCCACATCCCTATCCTCATCCTAGAGGATTCCCTTTGGGCATAATCCTTTCAAAGGAAGCCTTTAGGCTCAAATCAAAATGTGTTACACTTTTAAAGGTAATTCATTCTCTCATGTTCATTTGTTTTATTTTGCTTCTCCAACCCCCTAAACTCTTTTTATTTACTTATTTTGTAATAACACCGGTATCTTCAATGTACTAGGATGTTGTTATAAGATTTATTTGAGCTACACTCTCACACAACTACATCAAATGGCTAAAGAACATACGGTTTCCATGGATGGAGAAATTCTGCCTCCCGAAACGATGATTGTTCAATACTCATTTAACACCTTCAAAGGTGGCCATTATGATGTCACTATTTTTATATATGATATATAATATGTTTATGTTTTCCTTAAGCTTCTGTTTTTTTCATTTTGGGCATACCTTTATGGTTTCCATTATGGGTAAACACGATATCTTCATTTTAGGAAGTGCGGACTACCGCCCCCTCAAAGTGATTTGATTCGTTAAATACCATATATGGGACATATAAAGGATGGAACTATGATATTATATATGATATTATACTGGAATTATAATATACCTTTATATAATTATGATTCCATTCTATAAAATATGAAATAGAAATGAAAGTAGCGTTTATGCGTACGTACGGCTTACCGTCTCCGTGAACGGTGCATTTCATTTCTTACCTCTAAATGATTATGTAATATTGTAAATGCATGTATTTACTGGATATATATGACATATATGATATCTACATCATGAATACCATTCTGGATATAATTAATACATGAACAACATGTAACTATAAGGGGCTTATTTTTTACTCAAGTACTAATGATCGTTAAAACGACTGTTATTAACTTAAATAATTACATAGTGTTCATGACATGGTAATAAGTGATATAAAAGGAATAATGAACTTGAAAAAGGTTCTTAAGCAAGTAGATATTAACTCAAGTTTATTATTCAGGAGATTAAATAACGGTCGGGTCAAGTCGGATACGAGGTATGGGACTTCGACTCAATCTCCTTTCGTTGAGGCATATTTTATTTTATACACAACTTTCTTTTATACGGTGTATAAACCCCTTTGACTTTTACATTTATTCAAAAGGAATACTTCTTATACGAAGCGTTTACTAAATGACAAAAGGGAATGTTTTTGTCGTACGTATGCGGCGACAACGACTTCTCCACCGTCGTGACCGTTATTTGAGTTTCGACTTCCTCTACAAGCCATACCTTCTTTTTAAAAGAAAAATAAATACCATGTTTTACTTTTATTTTATTTTGGTATTGAAAATGGTTTTCATAATGTTTTTATATCAATGTGTTGTATTGATATCTTGTGATTGAAAGGTGGATATGTTATGTTTCCTTTATGCATGTTTTATGTGATATGAATTATGTTATGGTTCTTGGGCATTATTATGAAGATGGGTGGTTCCGTTATAAACTAAGGGCGGGTGAGCTCGATATAGATCTCCAATGCATTGGGTAACGCGAAGGAGTGAAATGTTAAGGTTTCTCCGAAGAGATTTTAGGGAATATACTGTGATGGGTATTCCAAACGTAACCAAGAGGGTTACTCCCTACGTAAGAATGTTATGAATGCCTCAAGTTACCCTTATGTCTTATGATTTCTATGATTTATTCATGATTTTATGAGGTATGTTAAAGTGCCTATGTTTTATGGGTAAAGTATGATTTCATTCTTATGTATATATGAACTCATGTTTCCTTTCCATGTTTTTTTTATAACCCATACTGAGTTTTTATGCTCATCCCAAGTTTTTGAAATGTTTTTCACAGGTCAAGGGAAAGGTACATGATAAGATGATAGAGTCAAGGATGTGTCAAGAAATAATCCATGTTTTATTTTAAATGTGTTTCCATTGATGGGAATGAAGAATACTATCTTTATGTAACCACTTTGTTTATATGTGGAATGTAATGCAAGTTTTATGATCTAATTCTCTAAAACTCTAAACCCGAAAAGATCCTCAATGTGTAATCTTGTAATAACTCAAGATTTAGTAAGGTTTAAGGCTGGGGCCTTATAGTTGGTATCAAAGGTCGGTTTAGATAACTTTAGGAGTTATAATTCTATTAAATGATTATCCAAAAATATTTTTTTTAAATGATATAGCATTTAAAGATTACCATGTTGCTTCATCTAAGACATGTTTGTTCAGAATGGTTTTCCGCAGAGGGAATAGGGAAGCAGTGCTAGGAAGGCATACAGAAGGAAATAACCTTCCGAATTAGCATCCAGAAATGGTCGGAATTGGAACTGAACAGTTTGTTGTAGTAATGGCGCAGTTGAATCAAGCGATAAATGGTGGTGGTATCCATGCACGAGATCAGCCAGATCAACCGCAGAGGAACATGTCAGTGGTGGAACATTTCATGAGGCAACATCCACCATCATTCAGAGGATCATCTGACCCTATGCTAGCTGAAGGGTGGATTAAAGCACTGGAGAATATGTTTGATGTCATGGGGTGTTCAGACAATCAAAAGGTTAGTCTTGCTATTTACCGTTTGGAGGGTGAAGTAGATTAGTGCTGGTCTATGGTTAAAAATATTCGGGACGCCGATGTGATTGATGCTCTCGACTGGGATGAATTCAAAGGTATGTTTCTTGAGAAGTATTTTCCTAAGGCTGTTCGACTTAGGATGGAAAAGAAATTCTTGGAATTGAGGCAAGAGGAAGACTCAGTGGCTGCCTATGAAGAAAGGTTCGCCCGATTGGCAAGGTATGCTCCAAATTTTATCCGGGACCTTGATAGTAAAATCAATCGTTTTTACTCAGGATTAAAGCCAAAGTATCGAAGGGCATTAGCTTCTCGTGAGTTTAAAAGTTATGAAAAGATTGTTCGATGTGCTGAGAAGGTGGAAATGAAGTTTTCCGATGACCAAGTTTTCTATAACAACCAGCAGAAGAAGAGACCGAGGTGGCAGGAGAAAGGTAAGAATTCTTCAAAAAATTCTGATGGTAAGAGAACTAAGTTTCCAGTTTGTCATAAATGTGGCAAAAGTCATGCTGGGGAATGTCTTCTGAATTCTGGGAAGTGCTACCGATGTGGTAAGATGGGACATAAGGCTCGTGATTGCACTGAAAAGGATCAAGGTGAAGGTAAGAACAAATTTGATTTACAGTTAGTGAAATGTTATAAGTGCAATGAGATGGGTCACTATGCAAACAAGTGTCCGACAAGGAGCTTGAGTGATGGGAAGCAGTTAGACTACAAGAAGAAAGGGGTGGTGAAATCCTTTGCAACTACTTCAGCAGATGTCGGGCCATCAAATGAAGTTGTATTAGGTACTTTGTTTGTTTTTTCAGATTATGCCAGTGTGTTGTTTTATTTGGGTTCTACACATTCTTTCATCTCTGAAACCTTTTCTAGTAAAATGGGAATACCATCTCAAGAAATGACTCCTGAACTTTTGGTAAAAACACCTGGGGGGAATGTTGAGGCAAAAAGAATTTATAAGAATCTTCCAATCCTTATCTGTGGAAAGAACCTACTTACAAACCTTATTGTTCTACCTCTAGTAGAGTTTGATGTTATCCTGGGTATGGATTGGCTCTCTATTTACCATGCTAAGATTGACTGTAGAGCTAAAGAAGTTTCTTTTTAGAAAGACTTTCAGTTTTTTTACAAGAATGAACCCTTACTTTTGATAACATATCAAGAGGCCGAGAAACTTGTAAAAGATGGAAATGAATGTTACCTTGCACACGTCGTTGAAAATAAAGGAACTGTTCAGATTAATGATATTCCAGTGGTAAATGAGTATCCTGATGTTTTTCCTGATGAGTTGCCTGGAATAATACCAGATCGGGAAGTTGAGTTTACTGTTGACTTAGTTCTTGATGTTAAGCCAATTTCAAAACCCCCTTATCGAATGGCACAAATTGAACTTTTAGAGTTAAAGGAGAAATTGCAAGATTTATTAGAGAAAGGTTTCATTAGACCTAGCACATCACCATGGGGTGCTCCTGTTTTATTTGTTAAAAAGAAAAATGGTTCTATGATACTTTGCATTGATTATAGAGCCTTGAATAATATCACTGTTAAGAACAAATATCCTTTGCCTCATATCGATGATTTGTTTGATCAGATCCAGGGAGCTCAGTTTTTTTCAAAGATTGACCTGAGATCGGAGTACCATCAGCTGAAGGTAAAGGGGGAAGATATTCCGAAGACCGCGTTCCGTACGAGATTTGGCCATTATGAATTTGTAGTAATGCCTTTTGTGCTAACCAATGCACCTGCTGTATTCATGGACTTAATGAATAGAATTTTCTATGAGTTCTTGGATAAATTTGTGGTGGTTTTCATTGATGATATTTTGGTGTTTTCTAAAAGTAAAGAGGAGCATGAAAAACATTTAAGGGTTATCTTGCAAACCTTAAAAGAAAATAAATTGTATGGGAAATTTAGAAATTGTGAGTTTTGGTTGCAACAAATTTCATTCCTTGGTCACATTGTTTCTAAAGATGGAATAAATATTGATCCTGCAAAAACAAAAGTTGTGGAAGAATGGCCAAGACCCACAAATGTAACCGAGATTCGTAGCTTCCCTGGTTTGGTGGGCTATTACCGAAGGTTTGTTATAAATTTTTCACGGTTATCTAGTCCAATGACCAAGCTAACTCAGAAGGGTGTTAATTTTATCTAGACAAAAGAATGTGATGATTGTTTTCAAGAATTGAAAAAAAGATTGGTGAATGCTCCAGTTTTGGCACTACCTTCCAGGAATGGTGAGTTTGTTATATACAGTGATGCTTCATTGAAAGGACTTGGTTGCGTCCTAATGCAGAATGATCAGGTAATTGCTTATGCTTCACGACAGTTGAAAACTCCTGAGGTAAATTACCCTACACATGATTTGGAACTAGCTGCTGTTGTTTTTGCTTTAAAAATTTGGAGGCATCATTTGTATGGAGAAAAGTGTGAAATATATACCGATCACAAAAGTTTAAAGTATATATTCACTCAGAAAGAGTTAAACATGAGACAAAGGAGATGGCTGGAATTAATCAAGGATTATGATTGTACAATTCATTACCATCCGGGAAAAGTAAATAAAGTGGCTGATGCTTTGAGTCGAAAAAGTAATGATTCATTAACAATGTTGCATTTGGAACGTGATCCTTTGGTTAAGGATTTGATGAACTTTGGCATAGAAGTTGTTGGTGCAGGAAGTCCTTCTGTTTTGTTTCAGGTATCAGTGAGATCACCTCTATCAGATAGAATCAAGCAAGCACAGAAGCAAGATAGTGAGTTGCAGAAAAAGGTAGAGCTGGTTCAGAAAGGTAAGTTGCCTGAATTCAACATTGATAATGATTGCGTTTTGAGATTTGGGAAGAGATTTTGTGTGCCTTGTGATTCACAGTTGAAGAGAGAGTTGTTATGTGAAGCTCATAGTTCTCCGTTTTCAGTTCATTCGGGCAGTACTAAAATGTATAGAGATCTGCGGGAGTATTACTGGTGGGATGAAATGAAAAGAGATATTGCTGATTTTACTTTGAAGTGTTTGACTTGTCAGCAGGTTAAAGCAGAGCGGCAGTTACCGAAAGGGATGCTTCAGCCTTTACCAGTGCCAGAGTGGAAATGGGAGAATATATCCATGGACTTTGTTGTTGGATTACCGAAGACATCTCGAGGTAATAATGCAATCTGGGTTATTGTTGATCGCTTGACCAAATCTGCTCATTTCCTTGCTATACGAGATACTTTATCTCTTGATCAACTTTCCCGTTTGTATCTTAAAGAGATATTTAGGTTACATGGAGTTCCTCTCTCCATTGTATCGGATCGTGATCCCAGGTTTACTTCTAACTTTTGGAAAGGCCTTCAGAAGTCGTTGGGTACTGAGTTAAATTTTAGTACAGCTTTTATCCTCAATCAGATGGGCAGTCAGAACGAACAATTCAGACATTGGAGGATATTCTACGAGCTTGTTCTATGGATTATCAGGGAAGTTGGGACCAACATCTTTCTTTCGTTGAGTTTTCATATAATAACAGTTTTCATTCCAATATACAGATGGCACCATTTCAGGCATTATATGGGAAGCGGTGTCGAACTCCAGCTTTCTAGGATGAAGTGGGTGAAAGGAAGTTGATGGGACCAGAATTGGTAGAAGAGATGGCAGAAAAAGTTCAGCTGATTCAGAAACACATGAGAACAGCTCAGAGCAGGCAGAAGAGTTATGCAGATAACCAGAGGAAGGATCTATCTTTCGAGGTAGGTGATCATGTTTTTCTCAAGGTTTCTCCTTGGAAAAGTGTGATGACATTTGGTAAGAAAGGAAAGTTGAGTCCAAGGTTCATTGGACCATACGAAATTCTGGAGAGAGTTGGATCAGTTGCATACCGAGTGTCTTTACCTCCGAGTTTATCTCAGGTACACAATGTTTTTCACATTTCAATGTTGAGAAAGTATATGCCAGATCCATCTCATGTTTTGAGTCCAGAGGTACTTCAGCTGGAAGAGAACCTATCTTATGAGGAACAACCAGTCCAGATTCTTGACCACAGGGAGCAAGTGTTACGGAATAAGGTGATTCAACAGGTAAAGGTTTTGTGGAAAAACCACATGATTGAAGAGGCAACATGGGAATCTGAAAATGCAATGAGGGATAAGTACCCTCATTTATTTGATAAGTAAATAAATTGCGGGGACACAATTTTCTAAATGGGGGAAGGATGTAACATCCCAAGTAAGTAATTAATAATAGATATTTTTACCTATGTCTATTAATGATTAAGATAGTGTTTTAGAGGCTTAAAATGAAAATAAATCCAATCTTAAGCATGGAATACACTAATATTCTTAAAAGATTGTTTTACTGCCTTATGATGGAAAAAACTTTTTGAATATATATTTTTACAATTTTATAAACTATTTTTGTCAAAATAAAATTATCCTTTATGATTGGGACATCAAAATTTACCTTTTGTGAATTTTTGGTATTTTTTTGACAATGTTCATTTTTTAATGAATAGTGAAAAATACTGCATTTTACATCAAAACTGCTTTTTAATCTAATTTATTTAGATTATGTTTTGAATTGGTTTTGAAGTAAAATTAGAATATATTTTTACCATTTTATCCAATGGTGGTCATTGGAATCAATTTCACTTTGAAATTAGACTTAAAATGGTGTCAATCTTTTGATACTTATTATTTTGTAAAAACACGTTATTTGCTCTGGCAGCGGGAATTAATTATTGAATTAATTAATGTGATTTATATGATTTGAATTTTGTAAAATAGACTTCATTTTTTAATTCGTAATATCAAATATTACTTAGGGTGAATTTTTGGTAATTTTCTGAAAAACTTCAATTTTTGATGAATAGTGAAACCACTAAGTGGTAATCAAGCAAACTGATTTTTCAGTTAAATGAAAGTTTACCACTAATGTGTATTTAATTTTGAAAATCCGATATACATGGTTGTCATTAAGAAGTAAAATGTGGTTCGATGAGATTAAAATAATTTTTTGGTGAATAGTAACTTATTAAGTTTTTAATCGCGATTAGTGGTAATTAGTGTAGTTTAAGGTATAAATAATGCTTTAATAATATGAAAGGACCTAGACACATGTCCCAACCTAATTGGTTGTGTCATGGCCGACCAAGACAAGCCATGGGTCAACTTGGGGACCCCATGGAGACATTTTGGTTGGGAAATGACATAAATAACTTTTTATTTAATGTAAAAGTAAAAATGACACAAACATAATATGTTTTACGAAAACAATTTTTACATGGGGTTATAAAGATCAGATATTTGATTATAAATAGTCATTGGAAAGCTAAAAATATTTCCTACATCATAGTATTTTTTTAATGATTTTTAGACATTAAATAAATTAAATTATTTATGACATAATAATTATGCAGCGATGACATCATTATTTGACGATTTAAATAAAATGGAAAGACAATGTAAAATCTATGAACTACCCATGGCCAAAACCAATTGGATGAGTGTATTTCGAAACCTTATCACCTTATCCACGAATTATATCAATGTGGGACCTTTTAAAACCGAAACACATTTTCAAATAAAGTAATATTTCTTTACTTTCCAAAAGTGCCCCTCCTCTCCTCTTATAAAAGGCCCCCACCTCTACCTCATTTCACACACTCCTCAAGCCTTTGGATCAGTCAAACCCTGCCCATTTACTCTCTCCACATCCCTCTACTCATCCTAGAGGATTCCCTTTGGGCAGAATCCTTTCAAAGGAAGCCTTTAGGCTCAAATCATAAGGAGTTACACTTTTAAAGGTAATTCATTCTCTCATGTTCATTTGTTTTATTTTGCTTCTCCAACCCCCTAAACTCTTTTTATTTACTTATTTTGTAACAACACCAGTATCTTCAATGTACTAGGATGTTGTTATAAGATTTATTTGAGCTACACTCTCACACAACTACATCAAATGGTTAAATAACATACGGTTTCCGTGGATGGTGAAATTCTGCCTCCCGAAACGATGATTGTTCAATACTCATTTAACACCTTCAAAGGTGGCCATTATGATGTCACTATTTTTATATATGATATATAATATGTTTATGTTTTCCTTAAGCTTCTGTTTTTTTCATTTTGGTCATACCTTTATGGTTTCCATTATGGGTAAACATGATATCTTCATTTTAGGAAGTGCGGACTACCGCCCCCTCAAAGTGATTTGATTCATTAAATACCATATGTGGGACATATAAAGGATGGAACTATGATATTATATATTATATTATACTAGAATTATAATATACCTTTATATCATTATGACTCCATTCTATAAAATATGAAATAGAAATGAAAGTAGCGTTTATGCGTACGTACGGCTTACCGTCTCCATGAACGGTGCATTTCATTTCTTACCTCTAAATGATTATGTAATATTATAAATGCATGTATGTACTGGATATATATGACATATATGATATCTACATCATGAATACCATTCTGGATATAATGAATACATGAACAACATGTAACTATAAGGGGTTTATTTTTGACTCAAGTACTAATGATCGTTAAAACGACTGTTATTAACTTAAATAATTACATAGTGTTCATGACATGGTAATAAGTGATATAAAAGGAATAATGAACTTGAAAAAGGTTCTTAAGCAAGTAGAGATTAACTCAAGTTTATTATTCAGGAGATTAAAGAACGGTGGGGTCAAGTCGGATACGAGGTATGGGACTTCGTCTCAATCTCCTTTTGTTGAGGCATATTTTATTTTATACAGAACTTTCTTTTATACGGTGTATAAACCCCTTTGACTTTTACGTTTATTAAAAAGGAATCTTTTTTATATGAAGCATTTACTAAACGACAAAAGGGAATGTTTTTGTCGTACGTATGCGGCGACAACGACTTCTCCGCCGTCGTGACCGTTATTTGAGTTTCGGCTTCCTCTACAAGCCATACCTTCTTTTTAAAAGAAAAATAAATACCATGTTTTACTTTTCTTTTATTTTGGTATTGAAAATGGTTTTCATAATGTTTTTATATCAATGTGTTGTATTGATATCTTGTGATTGAAATGTGGATATGTTATTTTTCCTTTATGCATGTTTTATGTGATATGAATTATGTTATGGTTCTTGGGCATTATTATGAAGACGGGTGGTTCCGTGATAAACTAAGGGCGGGTGAGCCCGATATAGCTCTCTAATGCATTGGGTAACGCGAAGGAGTGAAACGTTAAGGGTTCTCCGAAGAGATTTTAGGGAATATATTGTGATGGGTATTCCAAACGTAACCAAGAGGGTTACTCCCTACGTAAGAATGTTATGAATGCCTCAAGTTACCCTTATGTCTTATGATTTCTATGATTTATTCATGATTTTATGAGGTATGTTAAAGTGCCTATGTTTTATGGGTAAAGTATGATTTCATTTTTATGTATATATGAACTCATGTTTCCTTTCCATGTTTTTTTTATAACCCATACTGAGTTTTTATGCTCATCCCAAGTTTTTGAAATGTTTTTCAGAGGTCAAGGGAAAGGTACATGATAAGATGATAGAGTCAAGGATGTGTCAAGAAATAATCCATGTTTTATTTTAAATGTGTTTCCATTGATGGGAATGAAGAATACTATCTTTATGTAACCACTTTGTTTATATGTGGAATGTAATGCAAGTTTTATGATCTAATTCTCTAAAACTCTAAACTCGAAAAGATCCTCAATGTGTAATCTTGTAATAACTGAAGATTAAGTACGTTTTAAGGCTGGGGCCTTATAAACATATTTAATTTCATCTTGAAACTAAACAAGCACACTTGTGCATCACATAGTGAAAATTAAATAGTTCAGCAAAGAAATCTTAACAAGTCAAAGTACCGCATCAATATAAGTAGATAGAATACAATTCTAAATAAATTAATAAATAAGAACAACTAACTACCAAAGATCCAGCAATTTCAATGTTCCTAATTAATCTAAATTAATTATTTAAATTAAAATCACATAGTGAAAAATTAACTATTTCAGCATAATAATCTTAACAAGTCAAAGTACCACATCAACATAAGCAGATAAAAACACTTTTAAATAAATAAATAAATTATCACAACCAACTACCAAAGATCCAAAAATTTCAACGTTCATAATTAATCTAAATTAATTATTTAAATTAAACATCACATAAATATGCTATGCAACACATGTAGTTAGTTAAATTGAAAACCCGGCTAACGGAAAGTATACTGACCATGTCGGCACACCCAAGGGGTGTCCGACCATGTTGCAAAAATTCAAACAAATTAATTCATGTTAAATAGGGCTGAAACAACTAGGAGAAACAAATAAATTAAATAATTTGGGTGAATTTTCACAAAGCCGGTAGGCACCGACAAACGACACAATGGTGTGTTTTTATAAATCACAACAAAATAGAGGGAAAGAGAGTAGACGTCATACCTTATGGTCACAGATGATCCTATGATCTATGGAAGGATTTGATTTGACCTAAAATGGAAGAAAACAGATGAGTTTAGAAAACCCCCAAAATAGGGTAACATCCTTCTACGACAAACTGTGCAAAGGATAGAGAAGAAGATCGTACAATTCTGGGTGCGTGAGATAAGTCTTACCAAGTGGTTCACAGTTCACCTGATGGTGAAAAAAATTGAAGACGAATGGCGGTGCGACGATCTTTCAAATGGAGTAGAAGGTGGTGCGCAACACCTAGGGAGGAGGGGTGCACCACGCACAGGGGAGGAGGCGAGGAAGAAAGTAAGGAAAGAAAAAATAAGAAAAGAAAGAAAAGAAAAAAAGGAACAATGGAAAAAGGAAAATGAAAAAAATAAAAAAATGAATAAAATGGGAGGGAAGGAAAATAAAAATAATAATAATAATAAATGGTTAGACCCATTTTTAATTATTTAACTATTTCCCTCATTCCCGCTTTTAAATTTTATAATTTATTTTCATTCCTATTCCATCTCTTTCAATTTCTTTAAAATTTAATTAATCCTTTTTAATTATTTTTAACCTGAACACAGTGCTAGGGTGTGATGTAAAAACTTTACATAAAATCCAAGAAATTATTTAATTAATTTAATAGCTGCCCGGGACCCGCAACAGGGTACGCAAACGTGCACCCTCGGTCACTTTAAGAATTTAGACAACAAAAACATAAAAGGTCTCCACCATAATTTAATTCGATATGTTAAAATAATTAAAATTATTTTTATTTAATATAACTCATCAATAGAGCCATTAATAATTTATAAATGACAACCATTAAAAAAAGATAACGTTCTTTAAATAAATATTGATTGTGTATTTGTATTTAATTGTAACAATTAATAATATCATATTTATTACATTGCTCAATTATTATTTACACTGTGACACAATTTATTAATTTTAAAAGAACGCTTTTATTTTTTTATCATCAACACAAATAATATTATTAATAATAATATTATTATTATTTCTAATTTTCCAAAAAAATTATCTAACCCAAATAAATTATTTTCGGGTGTGATATATCCAAATGTCTGACGCTCACAAAGGTTATACCCTATATAGGGTAAACCTCACATCCCAGAACTATTTGTGGCCTCAGATTTATCATTAGACGCACCGTCTGTGAGAAAAATTATTATTTATTATATAAAAAACAGAATAATTAATTAATTAAAAATAAAGATGTAATTATCATGTGCAAGGGTGAAAACACCCAATTATAATCAAGGATATACCCTACCTAGAGTAAAATCAGCATTCTAAACCTAAGGGTGGACTCGGATTTCTCATACAATGCACCGTTTGAGAGAAAATAATATTTATTATATAAACAATGGAATAATTAATTAATTAAAAATAAAGATATATTATCTTGTATGAGGGTGCCAAACACCCGATGTGAATCAAGGTTATACCCTGCATAGGGTAAACCCTACATTCTGAACCTAAAGGTGGTCTCAGATTTCTTATATGATGCACCGTTTGAGAGTTATTTCATTTTTTTGAAAAGAAAAAAACACACGTGTGAATAAAATAATCTTAATATTTATATTATATCGACGCTGCAATGCTGATTATCCGAAACAAAAGTTCTGACGCTTGGTTTTAAAGCCAGACTGCCCAACTATTGGAAAAAGTTTCATTTTCTGTGCATTTTCATTCGATTAAAAACACAAAATATTACAAATATGGTAGTTATTTATATAATTAATATTAATTCATTTTCATTCTAACATATATTCATTTTTACTTTTTTAAATAATCTATATAATTATTAATACTTGCTCATTTTTGAAATATTTTTTCAATTTATAGGTTTTATAATTATTAAATTTCACACTTTTTTAACATTTATTCATTTAATAGTTTTTAGTATTATTTAATCACTAATAATGTTACTTATATTTTACATTTCTTTATATTTTATTCAATTTTAATATTTATTCTTTTAGTATTTTTAAAATTTCATCATTTTTATTATTTATTTAAAAATATTTATTCCTTAATATTTAAGGTTTTCAATATGGTTTTAATGTATATATTTAATAAATATTCATTTCATTTTAATATATATTAATTTTTTATTTTACTAATAATTTATATAATTAATAAAACTCATTAATTTTTCTATATCTTTGAAGTCAACTAATTTTTTGTTATAAAATTTCACTCATTTATAACATTCAGGAATTTAATAATATTTATTCAATAATAATGTTAATTAGTTTTTATACTTTTTATTATTTATTAATTTTTAATATATATTAGTTTAATATATTTTTTAATTATTTTTTGTAGTTTTTATCAGTGCTTTCGAAGGAGCACTGATAAATATCGGTTTTTTGAGTGCTAAAATTAAAACACGGAGAAAACATATCTTTATCAGTGTTTTTTCGAAATTTTTGATCAATATTACTTTCTTCAATGCTAAAAAGTTCTAGAAACGACCCATCTTTATCAGTTCTAATAGGTAGCACTGAAAATATCTATCTTTATCAGCACTTTTCAGAAATCACTGATAAATATTAGTTTTATCAGTGCTAAGAGGTACCACTAATAAATAATGGAATTTATCAATTATTATTATTTTAGCACTACTAAATATGGTTCTTTATTAGTACTTTTAAAAAAGTGTTGATAAAAAAATTAAATAGAACCCAAACTAATGAATGGATCACTCACATCATTCAAGATATCAGGGAACTGAAACTACACTACCACTCTCCCTCAAACTCCTCAGACGATTGACACTATCAAAATCCACAGTATGTGACTTCCGATCCTCCGTTCAATCTCTTTCATTACTTCAACATTTTTATTTCTTATTTAGGTATTTTTTTATTTTCCTAAACTATTTGAATAGAATGCACAACTGATTTTACCTCGATCTACCTCCATGATTCTCCGCCCAATCTCCCTTACCTTTATCCACTGTTGCTTCACCTTCTCCCTCACCCTCATATTTATTAACTTTTACTATGAAATATGGAAAAATAGTGTTTGAATACATCATTTTACATTTTATTGATCTATATAATTAATATTTTCATAAAGATGTCATTTTTTTATGTTTCTAGTAGATTTTCTAAAAGTTTAAATATATTATAAATGTATAAATGGTTGTCCTGTTATTTATTAAATTTGTTTAGTTCAAAATTTTCAATAGATCTATTAACGTTGCCTAAGAAGTACATGTAATTTTTTTGAAATTTTTTTATGCTGAATTTAAAATTAAAACATATAATCAATCATTTTTTATGAGATTTTTATGTGATGAAATTTTCACTAAATTTATCCATCTAAGTTAAAATGATCTATGTCTCATGAAAAATAGTTTTTATTTTTTTTTCTTGAAAAATTGAGTGGGTTTCTTTAATATTTTATATAAAAAATAGTTTTAAATTATAATATTTCCACTTTATATAGAGTGAACCTTTATATAGGCTGAATATTATTTTTTAAAATCATGTTGATTATTTTCTTAAGAAGTTTATATGGTATTATTTTCTTAATTAAATCATTTTAAAAAAAATACCCCATGCCTAAAAAATATTTAGAGATCTTATTTTTTATCAAATTATTAGAATTAAATTTGTGAATATTTTATCATTGGATTTTTTATAAATTCATGTAAATTTATTTATATTAATTTATATTATTTAATTAAAATTTTATATAATTAGGAGACATAACCTATTTTCCTTTATCAGTGTCTTTATTCTTGTGATATTGTCCTCGACGTGTGTCACCTCTCTTCTACATACCTAATATAGAACCACCATTACACACTACTTCATGCAACCCCAAAATAATCCTCATCAAGTTGGGATCTCACCTGGTTCCCCCCAAACTCACACTTCTTCCAATCTAGTGGATTCTACTCAGACTCATTATTTTTTTTATTTCAAGTTCAGGTTACTATCACTTATTAGTGGTTAAATGGTGTATACGATTTCAATTGCCTGCAAATTTTTGTGAATATTTTTTGTCTAATAATATGATATATATTTGAATTAATCATACATGACATTTGGCCACTAAAAATTATTGGTCACCCAAACATTCCCACTCTTTCCACATCTTGTGGTAATTTTGGAGTAAGGGCTTGTATCAAACTTCAAACAAGATGGAGATGAATCCAAGTTCCTGGTATCCTTCATACACTGATGGATTAAAATCAAACAACTCTACCCATTTTCTTCCATTTAAAAGAAAAAATAACCTCAATCCTTTTAATCATTTCATTTTCACATATGTAACATCTGGTGTTTTGAATCGAACAAAAAAATCTTGGGTAATTTTAAATTTGTTGTTTATTGCACGGGTTGTTTTTAAAACTAGGCTTCAGAATGAAATTTCATAGGTCAGAAAACATTGATGTGTATCTTTTAAGAGATTGAATTAATTAAATAAAAATTTAAATGGAAATAAATTAAAGAAGGGTAAATGGAAAATAAAAAAAAATATTTTTATAATAATAACAATAATTTTATTATTATTTTTGTTATTAATATTATTATTGCTTTTATTAATATTATTATTAAGTTAGTATTAGGTTTTTTATCTGTGACCAAAGGGGCCTTCCCTTCCCACCTAACTCATGTGAGTAAACCCCCTCTCCTCCTCTCTAGGCCACACGTGACAACCCCCTCTTAGCACCCTCATTTCAATGATTTCTTCCACCATTTCTTGCAATTTCTTATTTGATTCTATGAGGTGAGTCTTCTCCTCCTTTCTCCTCCCTGTTTCCATCCATGTTTGGGTCTCTACATCTCCCTAAAAAATCATATGAACCCTAGGTCAAGGGTTAACCTAGATTTTAGTTTTCTATTGAATTAGGGTTGTGCAAATGGTCTTTCAGGACCAATTCTTGTGTGTTTTGGAAACCGCCGCTGAAGTTGAAGAGGTTTGGATTGTTTTGGTTGGCCATTGCTACCTGATGTAAGGGTTTTTATCTACTGTATGGTTTCATTCAATTTATATTTCATCCTTTGGATGTTTTAAGGTTCCTAATATTTATCTTGTAGTGTGTTGGACCCTGTCGTGAAGTTTTGAGTGGTCAAGACTAAGGTGACTCACCTACGTATGAATAGGTAAGAATATATATATATATATATATATATATATATGTTCCCCTGTTATGTGTATATCAATCCATGGACATGAATATACTTTTATGGGTCTAGGTGTTCCTATGTATATATATTAAAAATGAACACCCAAGTGAGTGGAGGCTAGTATATGCATATAATCATATTTGTAAGGACCCCCTTGCACATGTTCATGGTTATGCAGATGGGTTCATAGGAGCTATGTGTCCTTATATGTATGTTAGGGTGCATATGCTCAATGGGCAGAGTAGTAGTTCCAATTTAAAAAAATCCAAGAGCTGAAATGTTTGGTTTGGTTCCACCTCAAGGTAGAAACCCTTTCCATGCCCTCTTTTTTTATGAAATCATTAAATATTTAATTTCATGGGTTCACACCATTATTTAATGCTTCCCTAGTACGGTAGTGTATTTATCAAGTCACTAGTGCCAAAAACATTTACCACATTGAGATTTTTTACATCGGTTATATATAACCGATGTGAAAATCTATAAAAATTAGTTTATCACATCAGTTATTTTTCAACCAACATCATAAATGTTGATAATTGATTTATAACATCAGTTATTTTACTACCGACGTAAAAAACAGTGATATTTGACTTATCATGTCGGTTATTTTTAAACTGACATCAAAGATCGAATCTCGGTGTTGTATCACATCGGTTATAAAATAACAGACATTATAAATCAAATCTCAGTGATTTATCACGTCAGTTATAAAATAACCGATGTGATAAAGCCACTTTTATAAATTGGTTATTTAATAACCAATGTGATAAACATAAAAAATATTTTATCACATCGGTTATTAAATAACCAATTTGATAAATCTTTTAAATGATTTATCGGGCCCCGTATTCTGTCATTATGTTTTATTCATGCCCTCCAACCTCATTTTTTCAACATCATTCGTCATATTTATTAGCACTGGTTCTATTAAGTCGACTCACAATACTCAATTAAGCCTCACATGCCTCAGTTTTATTCTTTATTTTTCATAGTGTCATAAATTTATGTTTTGAGATATTATTTTTCTATCATTTTTATTATTATCATGGTAAGTGTCATAGTATTCTTTTATACCTTGATAAGTTCTTTTCTGGTAAAATAAACCATGGGAGTAATATCATGACTGTTCTATGATTTTTTTTGCTACCATGTGTGTTCTATCATGTGTGTGCATGTACTTCCATGTGTGTGCTACCATGAAATCATTATCATGCACGTTTTTCACTAAAACTATACAACCAACGAAGTTATTCAATTTATTTTTTTACCATTAGTGATTGTATCATTCTTTAATTCTTAATTTTGGTAATATATTCAAATTAAAATTTCTTTTATATTCAATATTTTATTTTTCCTTATATGATAAAACTCCTTATTTAATGTTTAAATCTAAACTAACTTACTCTACCATTCCCTTTAAAAATAAACTTGGTTGGACACAAGAGATATAGAGGTGAATATAGTCATCGTATTGTGCTATGTAATCATCTCTTGTTGTCTCTAGGAGTTATTGAAGAAAAATAAATTGAATATAGTAATCGGATTGGTCGGATTGTGCTTATGTGGGTAGTCTTTCAATGACAAAGATAGGTATATTTTTCTCTAAAAATGATATCACATTCTATCCTAGATTATTTTTTACCTCTACATACATGTTGGATATGAGTTTAGTGAAATGAATGACTTCAATAATGCATTTTTTTGTGGATAAGAGCTCATAATATCATCGAATGAATGGGTTAGGTTATTTTAAATTCCTCATTAAGGAGTATATGAAGATTTACATGGTTATTTCCTTATTTTACATACAAGGATTCTTATTGAGGAAGATCTTCGAGAGCTCACTAGAGATGTTAACCCCTCAAATACCTATTTCTTTGGATAAACATGGTGAATGTATACATATTTTAATATTTCTTCTTCATATATCATGTTTATGGAAGGGTGAATTTGGTATCCAATTGCACCAAGATGTATTCATTGTTTACCTTAAGAAGAAAGGATCCATGATGAATTTATATTGTTACATCATGATCTATATGAGAGAGATCTGTAATACTAAAATTATTTTCATATTATCCCTCCAAACATTGATCTATTCAAGAGAATATTCTAATTTAACTATAAGGTTTACTCTTCCATCAACATCAGTGATTTCATAATTAATTTCTTGAAGGTGTTTTTATGATAGAGGTAATAAATTATTACTAGAAGTCTTTATAGTTTTGAAAATTCTTCACTTCAACATATTTGGAGATAAAATCTTCATGGGAAAGAAATTTCTTCCTTCTAAAGAATTTGCATTATAAATTACACTTTCCTTTCACATATTTTGAAGAAAAAAATCATGCGTTTTTTATCATCATCATATAATAATTTCATTGGATACTTTTCTATGAGATGAAAAAAATTTCTATATCAATAGAAATTGAGTAGAATATTTACTTTGAATGTTCCTCAATCCCTGATTACTAACACATCTATTCCCAATTGTTTTTTCAAAATTGTTTTACTTTAAAATTATGTTATTTTTCATATAAATATAAAACTGTTCTATCTAACTATATTTTCTTTTTAAAACTATTCCCATGCATATATTTTTCAAATACGCTTATAATTGTTTTATATTTCAAAATTGTTTTATATTCAAGTTATGATATTTTCCATATAAATATAAAATTGGATTATCATAACAGGATATATAATTTTGATATTTGTTATAGTTAATAATGAGTCAAAGTTGGATTATGGCACATCAAATGAGTAATGAATATGAGGAAGTTGTTGATTCCTTTTTGTAATTTTCTAAATGAAATGTTCTAAGCAATGACATTTTTTTCTGTCTATTCCTGAAATGTTTGAATATGAAGAAGTTGAAAAGTAGAGAGATAAAATATAATCTGATTTTTCATGGTTTTAATCTGAGTTATAGCCCTTGGATTTGGCATGGTGAAACTGGAAAGAATGTTAGATCTACTGATGATGATTATTTACAAGATGCTAACTCTGATGGAATTGAAAAATTATTTATGGTATTATAGCATAACAAATTGAGATAGAACTAACAGTTTCACGTCTATATGGTGATTCTAAAAAGCCGTTGTATCCTGGTTGTATGGATTTAATGGTTTTGTTGGTAGTGTTAAGATTTATTAACCTGAAGGTGAAATATGGATGGAGTGACAAAAGTTTTACAGAGCTACTACAATTGTTGAAATACATTTTTCTAAAAGAGAATGATCTTCTAGATTCACATTATAAGGTCAAGAAATTATTATACCCGATGGGATTGGGATACAAGAAAATACATTCCTATCTGAATTATTGCATGATATATAGAAAGAAATGTGAATTTCTATCAGAGTTTCTTAATTTTGGGACATCATGGTATAAGTTAAAAGAAAAATCAAAGGCTGGTGTAGAGATTACAGAGATCCCTGCCAAGGTATTTTGGTATCTTCCTATAATTGATCATTCGAAATGTTTATTTTCTAATTCACATGATGGAAAAATGTTAATATGGAATGATGATGAGAGGATATATGATGAAAAAATATGTTATCCAGCTGATTATCCATAGTGGAATAAAATTGATGAGTAGTATCCTACATTCAGAAATTAAATTAGAAATTTCATACTTGGGTTGTACACAGATGGAATGAATCCATATATAAGCCTCAATAACACACATAGTTCATGGCTTGTTTTACTAGTAATTTACAACCTCTCTCTTAAAGTTTGTATGAAGTTAAAATATTTCATGTTGAGTATAATGATTTCTGGTCCAAACCAACCTCGAAATGATATTGATATTTTCTTGTCACCATTTATTGATGATTTTAAACTTTTATGGGTGGATGAAATTAGGGTGTATGATTCTTATAAAATATCATATTTTCAACTACATGTGATGCTTATGTTCACTTTAAATGACTTTCCAGTGTATAGAAATTTTTCTGGATACAGTGTTGAGGGGAATAAAGCAGATCCAATTTGTGAACAACAGACTTCATATTGTCAATTGCAGCATGGGAGAAAAGTAATATAGATGGGTAATTTAATGTTTTTTGCCTATGGATCACTCTTATAGAATACTAAAAAAGGAATTCAATAGTTCACAAGAATTTTATATTTATCCAAAACCTTTATCCCCTGATGTGTATTTTGAGAGGGTGCAAAACCTTGATGTGATATTGGGAAAGACACATAAATCTTGTAATGATAGACATATTAGGAAGAAAAGATCAATATTTTTTGAGCTACCATATTGGAGATATCATGAAGTGAAACATAATATTGATTGCATGCACAAGGATAAGAATATCTATGATAGTTTTATTGGAACATTTTTAGATATTAAAGGAAATACTATAGATGGGTTGAATACAAGATTAGATTTACTACCAATGGGAATATGTTTGGAGTTAGCTCCCACTTCTGATGGAAGATGAAAATTTATTCCCCTGGATTTTCATACATTATCCAAGAGGGTAGAAATTATCTTTTTTTAGTGTCTTCAAGATATCAAAGTGCCTCAAGGTAATTCATCAAATGTAAAAAAATTGTCTCTTTAAAGTATTTGAAGTTGACAGGTATGAAATCTCATGATTGTCACATCATGATGAAACAACATCTACCAGTTCCGTTGCATGGAATATTTCCCATCTATGTCAAAAAGACTATAATGAAAGTGTTTTATTTCTTTAAATCAATTTTTTATAAGGTGATTTATTTGAATGCTTTGAAAATTTTGGAAAATGATGAAATTTATATACTTTTTCAATTAGAAGTGTATTTTTATCCATATTTTTTTGATATAATGTGCCATTTAATGGTTCATCTGGTTTGAGAAATAAAGCTTTGTGGACCTTTATATCTTCATTGGATGTATCCTTTTGCAAGGTATATGAAAATATTGAAGGAGTATGTTAAGAATCCATATCAACCTGAAGCCTCCATTATTGAAAAGTATATTTATAAGGAGGTTTTGAAGTTTTGTATGAGCTACTTGGCTATGGAAGAGCACATAGGTTTGCCTCTATCTCTCTATGAATGATTTAATAATGAGGGAAAGGGGATTTGTCACTTGAAAGTCAAATCGTTATTAGCTAAACAGATAAATAAGGTAAATTTTTACATCTTGAATAACATAGATTATGCTCAACCGTATATCACATTAAATATTAATGAGTTGAAATAATTTCATACAAAGAAGAAATAAATGTGGATTTTGAATGATCAAAACAAAACATTTTTTCCATGGTTTAAAAAGACCTTGCTTGGTAGATCAGATGTATCAGAGACATTAAGATGGTTAGTGTGTAGTCTAAGTTTAAATGTGATAACATGGTTTGGGTATGACATTAATGGCTATACATTTAATATGAAAGCTCAGGAAAATAGAAGTGTAGTTCAGAATAGTGGTGTATTGGTGTTTTTAGAAGCAATTTATTTTTCGAGTTCTAAAGACAAAAACCCAATTTCTGTATCAAGTGAATATTATGGAGTCACTGAAGAAATATGGGGGGTGATTTCTTTAAAATTAAAGTTCATGTTTTTAATTGAAAATGTTGTATCGATAAAAATAGTGTCATACATGATGAATTTGGAATGATAGTTATTAATATTAATACATTAGAAGACATAGAATATTCTTTTATAATGGAAACACATACAAAATATATTTTCTATGTTGTTAATCAATCAGATATGTAATGGTCTATTTTTTTACAAAGAAAAAAAACAATATTTTGGTGAGGATCAACTTGATAAAGATGCTGATTTATGTGAGACCCCTGCTTCTATGGAAAGATTAGTAGAAAATAATGATCATCATGTTGAACACATGGTTTGTGCCATATGGAACGATCATGATGAAATAATTTGGTAAAACAGTCCATTTGTACATTCCTAATATTACAGGTAACATATGTTTATTTATTGTTTGCATTTATTAATTTCATAAAATGTTTGATATTGTAATTTTTTTCTTTATTAAAACAAATAAGTATAAATTTTTGTTTATTTTAGTTTTGTTTAATTTAGTTTATCATGTTTACTATTAAGTAACTTATATATCTATTATTGAAGAACAATTGCATTAACATGTTTACCATGTTTACCATGTTTACCATGTTTACCACAGTTTACCATAGTTTACCTTTACGTAACTTATGTATTTATTGATTTTATTGAATGAAAATTACACTACCATGTTTACTATTTTTACCATATTTACCATTTTTTAACATGATTACCATATTTACCATGTTTACCAATACATAACTTAGTTCAGTTTTTCATTTTTTGTTAACATTAGTATTGTAATATTTGAATTTGTATATTTGTGAAATAATGTTTGCTTTTTTGAGTTGAATGATAATGATAGTTAAACCATATGATTCAGTAGATGAGTATCATGATCATTCCTTTGGTGAGGAACATTCACATGATCCTCTTGATATTCCCCAATCTTCCTCATGTGCTCCCATAATGACAAAGAAGAGTTCAAGAGTTAGTAAATGTGCTAGTACATGTTTACCAAAATTATCACTTGGCCATAGCTAGGACCAAAGGATACTCAAAAAGTTTGATTAGAGTGATATTCATAGAGGTCCAAATGAAAAATATTTTAAGAGTTTTGTATCAACTGAGGGCAAAAGAAAAGTAATCATTTTGTATAATGATAGGAGAAGTGTGGACAAATCGATAATAGCTTAGTTGTGGGAGACAATTTTGGTAAGATATTTTTCTATTGTTTGACTAATATTTAAATGTTTATAGTATAATATGTTTTACCTCTTATTTATCAGATGAAATGTGATATTCCTGACACTGGAGGAGTTAAGAGTAAATTTTTATTGGTGGTTTCTAGGAGATGGAGGGATTTCAAATCAACCCCCGCATCTGATTTCATTTTTGTTCATAGGTAACATTACAATCCATTTCATATATATCCTTTCATAGATGAAGACACATGGAAACAATTTTTTTAAAGTAGAAGAAAAGAATCATTTTTTGTTAGGGGGTGTAAAATTTAATAAGATTTATTATATAAATGATCTTATTAATATTTTTTTAATGATTTATTATTGTTAATTTATAGAAAACAAGGACATAGCATTAGGATATCCAATCTAAAAATTTATACCCCCATAGTTTATCTTAGGGGGTGTATAGTTTATTGGAAGAACAAATGATGGTGGAAAAATTACAAAAACATAAAGCTCAGTATTCAAGCTCTGAAGAGGTTACCACTCCATCCACTCCCTCTACACATGAAAAATGGAAGAGATCTCGGATGGGGAAAAAGGGTAAATATCTTTCAAAAGAATTGAGAATCATACCTGAGAGGATTGTAAGATATTTATATTATTTATTTAAGTTAATTCTATTCTTTATATTATTTGAATCATTACAAAAATGTTCAATTAATTAATATAGGATTATCTTTAGAAGTAGATCACACAATGAGTATTTATAGTTAGTGGGAGGTAAGATATTTTATCTGTAGCATTGGGAATGCCTGAACACCTCGGTCATGTATGAGGATACCCGATGGGTGTATCATTAAAAAAAGTGTTTTCACATTCCTCAACTTCTTCTATTGAGGGTGTTTATAAAAAAATATAATCTTTGGAGGCATAAGTTCAAAACATTAATGTGATGATATAGTTATAGCATCAGTACAATCTATGTTTTCCGACATGCAAATAAAATTTTAGATTGCAACTACCACTCCTCCACCTCCCCATGAAGACCCCATTATTTATCATCCACCACTGCCAGTAGCTTCCACTCCCCGAACTCTAGACCCCATTATTTATCCCCCACCTTAGCCTGCAGACCCCATTGTTTATCCTACTCCTTTGCCACAACTTTCTACTTATTTTAAGTTGTATGTTAATGATCCTCACCATCATATAGTTGCATATGGACTGGTATATTGTATAGGAGATACAATTCATCATCAACAATTAGAGGTAGATCATCATAGGGTCACTGTATAGGATATTATAGATAGGTCAACCTGAGTACCGTTACCAACAGATGAGGTGATGACAGTTGGACTTAGTATCAGCCACTTTTTATTTTGTCCATCCAGACTTTTGCGACTCATTACCATAGAGGTGTGTATGTTATATCTTTTATTTTATTTTTTATTAATGTTTTTTTAACATTTGAAAACTAATATATATTTTTATTTATTTACAGGAATACCTAAAAGGTAAATAAATATTGTATAAACAATAACAAAGAAAAACAGCTATAACATCATAAACATATTCTATTAGTCTTGACATATTGTCAAGATATTAAAATTTTTTGGCGGAACATTATTCCTTTCCAATGGAAGCTTATGTTTGTGGATGTGCAATAAATGAGGGGATTTTGAAAAATGATATCATGGAGCTTGTTACTGGAGATAATTTGGGCATCAACGTGGTGCATATTTTTCCATGTAATTCTTAACACCTTTCTCTAGGTTAAATTTATTAAAAATGTATACTTATGTCTATTTTGTATTAGGTATCATTATAAAATTTGTGATAATAATGAGCAGACATATGTATATGGATTCATGGACCTGTATATGATTTCCCCTGAAGCACACACATTGGATGAGGAAAAAAACACTTTATATTGCTAAAAGATTTGAACATAATATAATCACAGAGTGTTGGATGATACCTTTTTGTGAGAGGTATGAAACATATATCTGGAAATATTTTCTTTATATTTTAACATAAAAACAACTAACCTTAAATTTTATTTTATATCAATGATCATTAGATGTTATGAGTTTTTTTTCAAGGGATAAAACACTTTATTGGATATGCTCTATCCAAGGTGATGTTTGGGGAAGTTTTAAGAATATGCTGGAAAAGTAAGTTTCAATTTCTTAATAGTTTTTTATATTATAATGAATTTTAAATTTATCTCATTCATATTATTTTCTAATAGGGGATGGTCCAACTTTATAAAAACTACAAAGAGAAAGAGTTCCAAGAACAAATATGTAAAAGTAAAAGTAAATATCCATTTATAATTTTTACTTTTGGATGTATTTCATAAAAATGATATTTTTAATTGACACTCATTTAAAAAGAAATTTCATAAACAACAAGGTTTCATTGAATGGAAATATTATATGTTAAGATTTATGTATGAAATAATTACAAATGGAACACTTTTGAAGTTTTTCCATGTTAGATTTCCTTATAAACTTTGCCATAATATTTAATTTTATTTATTCATTATACATTTTAAGTACTTTACTTTTAATTTGTACCTATTTTATAACCATCAACCCTATAGTGCTCAAGAGGTCAAACACTTACAAGTGGAATGGTCAAATTATTTTACAGGTTTGATTGGATTTTGGTTAGTTTGTAGTGTAAAATGTAATTTTGAATATTGTAATTATAATTGTGTATTTGGTAGTTATTTTGGTTGGATTTAGGTTTTTTTAGTTGACATTTTATGTTTTGAATGTTATAAATGTGAATGTTTAATTTTTCTATGGTTCTTCTTATTTTGTCCTACTTCTGATTTTTTTGTATGGATTTTTGTTTGGTTTTAGTCTACTTTTGGTCTAGTTTCTGCATGTTTTAGGTCTAATTTGGATGTGAATAGTAATGATTTCATGGTTTTATTAAAAAAATTGGTTTTTAAATCAGTTATAAAATAACCAATATAATAAATTCCTAGGGAATGGTTTTTTGCATCAGTTATTTAAAAATTGGCGTAATAAATTCACGGGGAATGGTTTTTACATCAGTTATTTAATAACTGATGTCGTATAATGTTTTTCATGTTGGTTATTGTATAACCGACATGAAAAATGATTTGCAGACTAGTTTTTCATGTTGGTTCTTAAATAACTGACATGAAAAATGCTTCTGAAGTGTCTATTATTATGTGTTTTTTACATAACTGATGTAATAAACTATATACCACATTGGTTCTTAAATAATTGACGTAACAAATCATGACTCTGAAGCATTTTCCACATTGATTATTTACGAACCGACATGAAAAACACTTCAGATTTATGTTTTTTACATCGGTTTTAAAATAACCAACATAAATAAGACAATAATTATAACGTCGCCTTTAATAATTTTGGGAAAAAATGAACCTAAAAAATAAAAAATAACCAACGTAAAAAACATTTTTTGCACTAGTGAGTGCATCCTTTAAAAAAGTGAATATTGTGTTTAACGGTGATAAATGATTTTTTTCCAAAAAGTCATGTTTTTTGTAATAAAACCACTCAATGGAGGTGTGATTCCTTCAAACTAAAAATATAGAATGTATACTTTTGGTGTTTGCTTGGTGTTGCTTCTGTGTTGCTTATGCTTTGAAGTTGTCGATGGTAAAAGACATGTTCAGGACCTTTTCCTATTTTAATAACTCGATGACTTTACTTTTTAGATGAATTGGCCCTTGTACCTTATGTAATTTATTTGACCCAAGAAACCTCATGGGTGTTTGGACTTATTAGGCTCAGAGTTTCAAATGCAGGAATTTGAGAAGATACCATGAATTAATGAATAATAGGTTTTGGTTAAGATAAAAGGGGTTTGTATGGGATGACTTAAATGAGATAGTACCATCCATTAGATGGAGTGACCTTGATACTTGAACACTTCAACCCATTTACCGTTTTTAGGAAAATTGGGTGAGATAATCTTAAATAGGATGACTCATACCAAATGGCATGTCTTAAATGAATGGATTGGTCATGATGAATTGCTTCCTTGTTATCATTTATTAAATTTTTTGATTTGTTCTATCATGATTTTTGTAAACTTCTCTTATGGTGAAACTTTTTGGGGTGTTCACCTTCCCTCTCGGCCACCCCTTTGGTTGATCCGTCCTAAATGGACTAAGTTTCCTTTATATAAAATGTTTAAAATTTTCATGTGATGTGTGCGGCCCCTTAGTATTACCTTAAATTGATAAATGAGAAATGAATTATGAATTAGGTCCCGCTTTATAATGCGTAAACCTTGAACATAATATTTTATCTCATGTGTGGATCCTTCCACCTATGACATGCTTGAGGTTTATTTGAATACAATATACCTTACATGAAAAATTGCTCGATTCAAGTTAAAAGAGTACCTTTCCTCTTAAAAAACTCCACATGCCTTGTTTTGTGCTCCTTACTTGACTATTTTTAATTGTTTGGGTTGATGGTGACACTTAGTCAAGATTGATATCATGATAAGATGAAATTACACTGATGAAATATTGGTAAGATTCATGTTGGTGCCACATTCCTTGGTTATAATTCATTAATTATGTAAGTTTATTTATTTATTGTGACTTTGTTAGTGTATTGAACCATATTAAATTCCTTATTAACCTTGTTATCTTGTGAAATGTATTTTCATGTGTTAACATGAAATTGTTTAAGGATTATGTCATGTAGCTTAAAAATGATGCATTTCTTTCTCTGTGATATATTCATCTATTTTGGTTTTCATTAAATAGGGTTGGGGAGAGAATGTGGGTCCCGTATTAAGAACCCGCATTTGGACTCTCCATCATTTATAGGTTACAACATGAAAAGTCGGGGAAGAGATGTTTTAGGCTCTCCAAGAAAGGGCTCCCCGGGGATTTCTATTATACAATTAGATGATACCATTTCCCTAAGAGGTAGTAGAGGATATAAATGGTGGAAAGATGGATATGATAAACCTCGGAGATACATGGTCCCTTATGTACAATACTTAGGATGGAATTAGAGTTACCATACCCCGAGTGACACTTTTACTTTTGAAATGAACACCTTGGATGAGCTTGGTGGCATTGGATATTTTGAATGGATACTGCAGTGATTCCTCAAGGATGGGCTCAGACTCCAACTCTAAAATTGATGGTTTTTAATGTTAATGTTTGATATGCACCATTCTTTTTTATTATGTATTGTGATTTCACTTGATATGTTTCCCTTGATTTATTAGCTTACTTTTTTTATGACATGAGATTTAGACCCTAAGTTACAGAATAAGCTTGGTTATATGCCTTCCTAAGTTTTTCATGTTACTATTGGCCCTTGTTTATGTATTCTTCCTTGATCAACTATACTTTTCAGACTTATGACTTAGGCCAAATTAGGAAGCATGTGATGACTATTTGTTTAGGAACTTGAAACCAATTGCTATTATTTAATTTATCATCTTTCTACATTTATTATATATGGAACACTTATAAATTTATAATGCATTGTCTGGATTGGGATAGACATCATGGGTGTCATCCTACAAAGATTCATATCTCACATCCTGCTAGGGTATGCTTGGTACCCGAGTAGACCTTATATTTTCAAGATCTAAGTTGTTTGTTGTATTGATTGTACCAATGAGTTGGGAGCAAAGGACCGAGCTAGAGCTTAGGATGCTCATGGAGGTCACCCATGGGGATTTTTCATCTTTTATTTATTATTGTACTGTATTTTAAATCATGTTTTATAGTATACCTCTTTCTATCATGTATCATTACCATGTCATTCATTCATCTATTATATAAACTAACATTAGACACTTTTTTTAGTTATGTAAAATACATCTACTACTATTTTGTTAATTATTTATTACTATTTCTACTATTGTCTTTAAATTATTTATTTCTTCTACTACTTGTATTCTATTTATATTCTTTTATACCATTGTACAACTCTGATAAGTGGTTATAGTCCCCCCACTATCACTTAATGGGACCCTCATAACTAGTCGGTATCCTCTAGCATACAGGAAAACATGCTTGAGATCATGTGACCCACTGGTCCAGCCACCGTCTTAGAGGTGAGTTGGGTCGAGACATTACAAAGTGGTATCATATGAGGTTTATTTTCCTTTGTATTACTATTTTGGGTTGGTATAAAGGATACCAGGAATGTTTCAGAGTGTTGTTAATAGTCATTCCGAATATTGATCACCCCACGTACGGGAAATGACAAAGTGGTCAGGGTTGGGAATTGATGTTCATGCTTTTTGATATTTCAATAGATATGATTTCACCCTGAGTGATTGGTGTGATTTATACTGATTATGGATTTATGGAGTTTATGGTATTTTACCCTTACCTTGTTAAGGTAAGGATGAATCATTACATGCATCATAAAAGGTACATATGGATTCATATGTATTGCATATTCTATTACATATAGAAACATTCATATGTTGCCTACTGATATATTTGTGCCTTGAATTCCATTCCATGTTATTATGTTTATTAGCATGCATGTTTATATAACCATTTTAGGTGTTAATATTGCATGATTTTTTACCTATACCATTCCTTCCATGTCTTATCTTCTTGTGATAACAAGCCAGTTTTGTTTTGATGTAATTTATTGCAAGGGAAAAATGGATTGTTTGTAATTAAACAGGATCCAAATTACAACTGTAAAGTGTATAGATGCTTTATGGATTGGTAGATGGCTACCCTTATGACTGAAATATTGATCATATGCATGTTGTATTATGTAATGGTTTTAAATGTAAAGGTCTTGGAAATGGAAACTCTAGTGGTGTCCTCTATTTAAGACTCTCGTGTAAGGGTATATAAAACTTCTTTGAGTTTCCTTGGAATGGAAGCATGATAATTTTCTTTAGGTGCGGTTTCTTTTATCAATGGCTTAGATGATCATATTTTGAGCCAGTGTCTTCATTTAGCATGACCTAGTTTTAGGGTCAATGCTTTTTATTTATAAGGGGCTATCCCACGGTGGGTAACACCCTTATAACTTAAAATCCTTGCTAATGGCATGATTTTTATTCTGTTTGGTGTCGTTACCGAGTTGTTGTCCCTAGTTAGACCCCATTTATTAAAATAAAACCCTTATTTGTATGAGTGGTCATGTTTTCTTTGGCCTAATTATGGTTTTGAGCATTGATCAATGTTCAGATTGAGCTTATTAGACATGCCTCAGGCTTGGTCAGTTGCTTCGTAGGTCACTTGACTCTTTCCTTTCTTCAATGATGGATGACTTGGTATGTCATAATCTAGGTAAATCCTTTTTAAGGACCATATGATTCTTGAATCCATAGGTATTATAGCCTATGGATGGTATTTAGTAAGTTTCGTTGCTTGTAAAATCTTGGGGTAGTATGCATCGGTATACCTGGTAACCGTCAAGTTCTTAATGACGTAACATATCGGATGAGTTTGGTAGGCTTGTTGATCCTTGAATTTTTTAGTATGTTCTCAGGTCATCTCTGGAGTAGAGTGACCTGGGTGTAAAGAAATCCCGTTTTTACCAATGATCAAGATGACTTTCAGAGTCTAATGTGATTTGACACACCAGTCGGTTTTGTTTTGGTTTTCATGTCAATTATTCAAATGTTTGTGTTTATAGAATTTATGACCTAGAATAGTTTTGATCAGCTTTTCTATATCTTATTTTTTATTATTAGGACACTCCTAAGGTGGAGAGTTTCATATCAGTTCTGTTAAATAAGTTTCCTTCTAGGTGGAAGGAACACAACCAAAGAGTACCATTAGATAATAGTCAGGATAACTTAAATGTTGTGAGGCTTTTGAACTTTAAATCTTGTTGTTTCTTGCTTAGAAACATGATGTTGGTGTGGTTGGTGGTGTATGAAACCTTTGAGTAATGTCATTGGTCATGGTTGGACTAAGGTGGTTAATCTTGAATAATCATGGGATGGCTTGGGTAGTAAAGTCTCAGTGATTGGTTAATGACGATGCATTGGCAGGTGATGCCAAGTTTCTTCTAAGGAATCAACTAGTAGTGGTTCGGAAATTTTCTTTATGGTAATATTTAAAAACGATCTTAGTATATTCTTCTTAGTTACAAGCATGTACCCTATCTTGATATCATCCTTCATGCACTAATATAGTGTTGGTCTTACACCGTACTACATTTTAAATGTTGTTAGGTAATCTCTATCTAGTTTCACACTGAACTCATGGTTCTTATCAAATCTTGGTTAGTTTGAGTAACCCTTGTATTCCCTTATAGGAATTCCTTGGATGAGCTCTTAAACACCAGTCCTTTCTCCTAACTTGAATTCCAGTAGAATGCTACTATGGGATCAATTAATGATCTGATGTGGGTGTACTGGCTTTGTACTAATGTATCACTCATAAACATGGAATATGGACTACCTTGTGTTAGTTCCATTCACTCCAGTCATTCCAATATGAGGTTATACCATACTTTTTATTATGAATAGTGATTCTTATATCAAAGAACTTCACTGAAAGTTAGGTATATGGACTTTTTTGGATGTGTATGTGGTGAATGTGAGATACCTTAGAAGAATGCATCATATTTTAGTTTATAAAAATGTCATTCTTCTAAGATGAGCATCTTCATGAATATTTGTTGAAGTGTCTCGACTATTTTTCTCTCTTGTTTAATGTAGTGATTAGTGAAGGACCATTACTGGAACCTCTTTAGATGTGAAAAGTGTGGTTTGTGTTGGCCAGGGATTTGTTCCTGAAAAGTCGGCTTGACTTGGGCTTTGACGTCGATGGGGAATCAACCATTTTAACCATTTTTTAAAACACATGATAATAATTTAAAAAACACTTAAAGGATTTCCCTATAGAAAATTATGATAGAGGAAGGTTATGTGGCTTGAAAGTTTCCCCTTTATAAAGTTAAAGCATATGGTGGGAATTACCTTTGTCCATATGTTTAATGAGATGACAATGTGATTGTTTCTCTATCTAAATGGGCTTAGGTGAGTGTCGTATCGATGTTTTGATTGGAAAACGAGTGTTTCCTAGGGATTTAAAAGTTAAGTTTCATGTGTATAAGAAGTCTTGAAAGGTGTGTTGGGTTTTTATAAATGAAATGTGACCATTTGAATGAGACTTCATGGCCCTTGTAGCCTGGGTGATGTTTTTGTTGTTTCCAATGGATTCTTGGGGACAAAAATTTCTAAGGTGGGTAGGTTGTAACGTCCCACATTTTGAACTGGATAAAAAATTATAGGGGAATTTTTAAACTTTCATTTATCACATAGGATATTTTCTAAACTGGGATTTAGAATGAAATTTCATAATTTGGAACACTACGCTGTGTATCTTTTAATAGATTAAATTAATTAAAAATTAATGGAAATATATTAAATGGGGGTAAATGGAAAATAATAATAATATTATTAAAATTTATTATAATAATGTTGTTGTTATTATTATTGTTGTTTTTATTAAGTTAGTTTTAGGGTTTTTTAGACTAAATGGGTCTCCCCTTCCCTCTTAACCCACGTGAGCAGATCCCCCACCCCTCCACTCTAGTTCGCACACGACATCCCCTTACCAGTTCTCTCTTTTCAGATATTTCTTCCACTGTTTCATGTTATTTCTTCTTCAATTCGGTGAGTTTAGTCTTATCCTCCCTTCTCCTCTCTATTTCCAACTGAGTTTCAGCCTCTCCTTCTCCCTACGAAATTCAGCCAAACCCTAGGTTGAGGGTTAACCCAGATTTCAATTTTCTCTTACTTTAGGGTTGTCTGATGGGTATCCCAAGACCTATTATTTTGTGTTCTAGAAATCATCTCCAATGATTAGGCATTTTGACTTGTTTCAGTTGTTTTCTACTACCTGAGGTAAGGGTTTTCTTTTCTGTGTGGTTTTTCTGAGTTTATATTAAATCATTTTGGTGTTTTATTCACTAACCGAAAAAGTGATTTTTTTGAAAAATCCAAAAAAAAAGAATTTTCAGTCCGTCATCTAGTCATTTGGGTGTTTTAAGTTTCCTAGTATTTATTTTATAGTGAATTGGACCCTGTTATATAGTTTCAGGTCACTAGGACTAAGAATAATCACCTATGTGTTCATAGATATGTATGTGTATATATATATATGTTCCCATTTTATGTGTATATTCATCCATGTAATTGAATATACACGTACGGGGCTAGGTGTGCCTATATATATATATATATTAAAAATTCATACGCAGGTGAGTGGATACTAGTATATGCATATAATCATATATGTAAGGATCCCCATGCACAAGTTCATGGCTATGCATATGTGTGAATAGAGGATAGGGGTTCTTATATGTATGTGAAGGTGAATATGCTCAGTGGGGGAGCAGCAGCTCCTAGTTATAAATCTCCTAGGGCTAAAATGTTCGGTCTGGTTCCACCCTGAGGTAGGATCCCTTTCTTTTCCCTATTTATTTAATAAATCATTAAATATTTCATTAATTGGGTTCACATCTTTACTTAATGCTTTCCTAGTATGGTCATTTATTTCTCAAGTGATTCCTTTAATAAAGTTAATAAATTGTTTAAAGGTGATAATTAATTTTTTTCCAATAAACTCATGTTTTTCTAATAAAACTCTTAAAATTGAGGTGTTCTACCTTCAAACTAAAAAAAGTAGAAACCAGAATTTTGGTATTTGTTTGCTAATGGTTTTTTAATACTTATTCATTGATGTTGTGGATGATAAAATACATTTTCAGGACCTCATTCAATTTTAATAACTGAATGAATTACATTTTTTGATGAAGTGTCCCATGTCCCTTGTGTAATTTATTTGACCCAAGACACCCCATGGGTGTTTGGACTTATTAGGATTACAGTTTCCCACTGATGAATTTAAGAAGATACTGTGACTTAATGAATAATAGGTTTTTGTTAAGACAAAAGGATTTATGTGGGATGACTTAAAGGAGATAGTGCCATCCATTGAACGGAGTGACCTTAACACTTGAACCCTTAAACCCATTTTCCATGTTTAGATGAACTGGGTGAGATGAACTTGAGTAGAATGAATCATACGAAATGGAATGTATTGAATGAATGGCTTAGTTGTGATGAATTTTTTCTTGGTTATCAATTATTAAATTGTTTGGTTTGGTCTATCAGGTCCGTTGTAACATTCTCTTATGGTGAAAACTATTTGGGGTGTTTGCCTTGCCTCTTGGACAACACTATGGGTAAGCCATCCTAAATGCTATAAGTTTAAATTATATAAAATGTGTAAAATTTCCATGGGTTGTGTTTGGAACCTTGCTATTTCCTTAAATTGATTAATTAGGAATGAATTATGAATTGGGTCCCTCTTGATAATGCCTAAAGTTTAAACATAATATTTTATCCCATGTTTGGTTCCTCCTACCTATAGAATACTTGAGGTTTATTTTGATGTAAAATTCCTTACATGAAAAATTACTTATTTCAAGTTATAAGAGTACCTTGACTATTAATGAACTCCTTATGCCTTGTTTGGTGATCCTTGCTTGAGCTTTGTTATTGGTTTGTATGGATGGTGACACTTGGTAAAGCTTGATAGCTTGAGATGATGAAATTTCATTGATGATATATTGGTAAGAGGAACATTGATTCTACATTCTTTGTTTATAATTCCTTGATTATGCATGTTTATTTATTTCTTATGCCCTTGTTAATGGCTTGAACCATATTAAATGTCTCTTTAACCTTGATGGCTTGTGAAATTGAGTTTCATGTGTTGACATGAAATTATTTAAGGCTTATTCCATATAGATTAAGCCTCATACCATTATTTATTTGTGGTATATTCATCTCTTGTTGTTTTTATTGAATTGGTCCTGAGAGAGAAAATGGGTCCCATATTAAGAACCCACATTTGGACTCTCTGCAATCAATAGGTTACAACATTACACATCGGGGAAGCGATGTTTTAGGCTCTCTAGTCATGTTCTCCCCCGGGATTTCAATTAAATTATTAGGTGATACTGGTTCCCTAAGGGGTAACCAAGTATAAACCTTTTGGAAAGATGGTTATGCCAATCCTCAGTTGATACTCAGTCCCTAACATGTGATACCTAGGATAGAATAATATTTACCATACCATAAGCGATACTTGGACTTTCGAAAGGATTTCCTTGGATGGGCTCAGTGGCATTGGATGTTTTGAATGGATTTACCATAGCAATAGCTCATGGATGGCAACCACCCAAATATCTATTCCTAACTTTCAGTGAATAGATATGGCAGAAAATAAGAAAAATGAATCAGTAAACAAGGAGGTACACAATAGTAAACAATCCTACAGTTTGAATTACATCATTTACATTTAACAATTTAGTCAGCCAGAAAAAAAACATGTAACCCTCTAGGAAGTTCTCACAACTTATCCCCTCTAGTTAATTCAACAAAAGGAAAGTATTAAAGACTCTGTAAGGAATCACTCACCATCAATTCCCCATATAGTCTTGTGTACTCAAAGACTCTCTGAGGAAGCACTAAATGTCAATTCCTCCTGTGGTCTTGTAATGTATCTATAGACACTATGAGGGAGAACTCAACGTAAATCTCCCCTATGGTCTCACAGTGTGATAATTATAATAGACACTCTGGGAAAGCCCTCAACGTCAATTTCCCCTATGGTCTCACTACACCAGGTTTTCGTAGCCCCATGTAAAGAAATCATACATAAACGATAATCAACATCAAAAGTAAACCTCAAAGTACTACTTGGATAATTAGCTACAAGTCATGGAACAACATATCAGATAAATAATCACTCTATCCTAACAACACTAGGAATGGAAAACAAATATCATAACAGGGAAAGCTAGACCAAATGGTCAAAATCAAAAATCATGGTCAAAAAACCCATAGCATGGTAATAAACCCTATTCACAATCAAACAACCTATAATCAAACATACAAAGCATAGCATGCATTAACAGATTTAAAATCCCTAAACATACAATACCATGAACTAGGGTATTGGGCACTTTTGAACATATAACTCAATGACTAACTACAAAAAGGCACAAACCACCTACCTCGGCATTTTACAGATGATATACATGAACCTTAGGCCTTGAATTTCCCTAGAACACCATAGATCTACAAAAATGCTAAAAAATTTCAACTGAAGATACCTCATGAAAGACGATAAATCAGGAAATGGGGATTTAGAATAAGGAAGAGCTTACTGTGGTGATTCCAAAGTAATCAACATTGATTGAATCAGAGAAAATATGGTGAGTTGAGGGCTCCGAAAAGAATCGTCAGCTACGGACGCTCCTAGACGAGACAGGTCGAGAAGAAGGGGGTTTAGTCAATTAGACGTGACCTCGGTCCGTTTAATGAAATAAAAATAAAGTACATGGCATGTCCTTTAAAAGAAAATGGTGTTTACTTTCCTTAACTAACCCCCAGTTTAGGTGGTCTCCAGGTCACCCCACACGGCCATATACTCGGCCATTATATGGCCTGTACACGGTCACCCGCGGCAATCGGTTACACGGCGTGTACTCCTAAAATTTCCAAAAACTCCTCTTTTCTCAAAAACAACCAGAAAGGAAAGACATACCTGAAAAGAAGATTTAGGTGCTTATAAAAATATTCACTAAGAGAGGAATTTGAGAAGAAAATAAGAGAAGACATATTCTTTTAGATTCCTACAATATAGGGTTAAAACTCTACATTTTAACCATATAAAATTTATTTTTCTTTTTTATTAATTATTTGTTTTGGTTTTTTTGGAACAATTGGATTCTCATCATAATCAATTTTGATACCCCATGTGTTTTTTTGATCCAATACATACATTTACATCAAAATAACCACACTTGATGTCTATTTTGAAGTTATATTGCACAAAAATCAATATTTTACAGGAAAAAAATAGAATTATATGTTATAGTTTGTATTTTAACAAGAATTTTGTTAAGATATGGTGATCTATAATTATATGATAAATCATGGAATGAGGTTGGTGACCCAACAGAAGAATCCTATGGATTTTTTCAAATAGAAAAAGATTAATGTATATAAAGTAAGATTTAACTATCAAAACAAATTTCAAAATAATTTTCCTATCATTTTCAATGTTTTTTAGTGTTTGAAGAAAAATAATGATAAGGATTATGGATATTAAATTTTAAAATTCATGAAAGATATCATATCCCATCAAAATACTAGCATCTCTAAACATATAATTTCCAAAGGTATTTATATTTTCATTAAAAAAAATTGTTTATTGACTTTTTGTCTATATTTTCTCAATCCTATCAATATTTATAATAATATAAATACTCAAAAGAAGAATTAAATTTGGTTATAGATGATTGGGAAGAGTACATGGTGTCATAATGTTTTCTAACATCAAATTTAGGTGATTACCTATTATTTTGGTGTTCTAATATAGACTACGACTTAGAGATACATTTTTATTGTGAAAGAGAAGTATAATGGATGGTTACACTCTATGGATTCTATCAGAGAAAACAACATGTATGATGTTGCTCATGGTCATGAGATATTGGACTTAAAGGATTCATCTAAAATATAAGTGATGGGGAAATGAGTCAATAATGTTTACAGTCTTCTTGAAAAAGTCAACTCATGCGTATTATTTAGTTAATTTTCACATATATAATGATTTAAGACATACAAGAAGTGGTGTAATGGTTGGAGGCTTCTTATTCTCAAAATCATATGCTCTTGAATTGGCTCACATACATGGTGAGAGTTTTGTATCACCACAGATGTGATACAATTCAAGATAACCTAATTTTGAGAAAAATATTAAATTTTGTGACATATAATAATCAACCATACCTTATTTAGATACATGGTGTCTCAGGTATGACTCAAAGTTTATGTTTTTATTTTAAAATAGACACTTTAGTTTGAAACACACATCAAATACTCAAAACTATGCAAACACATTCATATTTTTTCATACTTCATGATAATAATTCATAAGTCATTTATGGCATTTAAGAATAATCTTTAACTCAATATGATATATGGTGTACCTATTATGACTCAAAGTGTATGTTTTTAGTTTAATATTGACATTTTAGTACAAAACACACATCACAAACTCAAAATTGAAAAAACCCATTCATATTTTTTTATACTTCTATAAAATTATCCATAATTCATTTATGACATGTGATAATCAACTGCACCTCAATCTGATGTATGGTGATCATTGTATGACTCGAAGTGTATTTGTTGAGTTTAAAATCAACATTTTAGTTCAAAACACATGTGACATACTGAAAACCAATAAAATGAATTCAAATTGTTTTTATAATTTAGAAAAATTATCCATATGTCATTTGTGATGTATAGGAATCATCCTTACCTCAATATGATATATGATATGACCGACGTGACTGGAAATGTGTGCTTTTAGTTTAAAATTGACATTTTATTTCATAACACACATCAAAAAATCAAATCATAGAAAACTCATTCAGGTTGTTTTGATACATTATTAAAATGAATAATAATTCATTTATGACATTTAGGAATTTACCTCACATGAATCTAGCACATGATGTGTTAGGTATGACTCAAAGTGCGTGTTTTCAATATAGAAGTTTCATTGAAGTTTAAAAAGTGTGTCACATAACCAAAACCAAGAAAATAATGTTGGGAAGTTTTAAAAATTTATAAAAATAAACCATAATTAATATTTTATATATATGAATTTATTGCACATCAATTTGAAACATGATGTGATTGGTATGACTTTAAGTATGTGTTTTCAATATTAAAGTGTCATTTTAGTTTGAAACATGTCACATAGAAAAAAATTGAGCAAATAATATTGAATTGTTTTCAAAATTTAGGAAAATAATCCATAATTAATTTTTAATGTTTTGAAATTGACCATACTTTAATTTGATAGACAATGTGGTAGTTATGACTCGAAGTGAAGTTTTTCAACATAAAAGTGGCATTTTAGTTTATAATGCATGTCACATAGCGTAAATAGATAAAAATAGATTGTATTATTTTAAAAAAAATTGTAAAATAATCCATGATTTATTTTTTGACATATAAGAATTGACCTTATGTCAATATGACTCATGATGTGGTCGGTATGACTCAAAGTGCGTGTTTCCAATATAAGTTTCATTTTAGTTTAAAACACATATCACATAGCCAAAACTAAGAAAAAAATCTAATATTTTGTTCAATATTTTGTAAAATAATCCATAATTAATTTTTTACATGTATCAATCAACCACACATCAATATGACACACGATGGGGTCGGTATGTTTCGAACTGCAAGTTTTTAATGAAAAAGTGACATTTTGTTTTAAAACACATGTCGCATAACCAAAAACTGATCAAAATATCTTGGATTGTTTTAAAACTTTAGTAAAAAAATCCATTATTTATTTTTGACATGTCGAAACTAATCATACATCAATATTATGTGTGATGTTCCTAGTATGACTCAGAGTTTTTTTTTTAATATAAAAGTGTCATTTTAGTTTAAAATACATGTCACTAGCCAAAAATGAGAAAATGGGTTTAGATTGTTTTACAATATTAATAAAATGCTCCATATTTCATTTTATATGTGTAGGAATTGACTTCATGTCAATCCAATACATAATCTGACCGGTGTGACTCAAAGTGTGTTTTTTCAATATAAATGTTATATTTTAGTTTAAAATGTGAAAAACACAGCCAAAACCAACCAAATGAGCTCATATTTTTTTCATAATTTAAGAAAATGATCAATAATTCATTTTTTATGTGTATGAATTGACTGCATACCGATCTGAGGCATGATGTGGATGGTTTTAATTAAAGTACATATTTTCAATATAAAACTATCATTTTAGTTTAATAAGTGTGTCACTATCCAAAGATAATAAAATTAACTCGGATTATTTTCAAATTTATAAAAATGATATATAATTAATTTTTGATGTGTAACAATAGACCAAACATCAATCCAATACATAATGTGATCAGTATTACTTGAAGTGTGAGTTTTCAATATAAAAGTGTCATTTTAGTTTAAAATTCATTTTACATAGCCAAAACAAAGAAAAAAATATCTTATTGTTTTTAATATTTTGTAAAATGATCAATAATTCATTTATGATGTGTAGGAATTGACCACACATCAATCTGACACATTATTTGGTCAATATGATTCAAAGTAAATGTTTTTTATATAAAGGTGTCATTTTAGTTTAAAACACATATCACATAGACAAAAATAATCAAATGAGTTTGGATTATTTTCAAAATTTAGTAAAATGATCCATAATTCATTTTTCATGTGTAGAAATTGATATTACATAAATCTAAAACAAGATTAACTAATAATATCAATAATATATACAGAAATTGACAATATAATTTATCATATATAGATTATATAACATTAAAAAATTTATTTTTATTTTTTATATACTGTTACTAAAATTAAAATAGGTTTTATTATAGGGCCAAGATTTTTTATAAAGGTTAATCATTGGAAAAAGTATGATAGTTTTGATTTTATATATGGGTTAAAAGTTTATTTTGATAAATTAAAAATATGACATCAATGTTAATATTTTTTATGTAAATTTTTAATTTAAATGATGTTAAATGTGATATTTGTATTCCAATATGGTTTTCTAAATATGTTGATTCTAGTTTATGTGTTCTAATTAGGTTTGTTTTATAGGGCTGCAATTGTCTAGTAGATAATATAGCCTTTATGAGTGGTAGAAAAAGTGAGGAAAATGATATCCTTTGTTAGCTCTAGAGAAACCACTAATAAAGGCCTCTTTTATCAACACTATAGAAAGAGTTTATAAAGGTCCCCTTTATCGACACTAAAAAGAAAGGGTTGATAAATTCCCCCTTTATGAGCGCTAAAAAAGCATTGATAAAGTCTCCCTTTATCAGTGCATTTTCTAGCGCTAAAAAATGCCACACGTTTTTAATAGAACTTAGGTTTTTCACACCTTTTTCAATGAAAAAGTCCATTATAGAGATATTAAATGTCTCATATGTTTTAGTGTACTATACAGAGAAGTTTGGTGACATGTGATTTAAATAGTAAATATGAAAATTTTAATGTGAAATGATATTGGAAACGAATGGAAAATTTGGTATAAAATGAAAATTATCACATATTTAAACATATATAAAATTATAGTAAATAAAACATTTGTAAAATTTGATATTTTATATTAAATGGTGGGACCGATGACTAATATGGATGTTAAGAGAAACCATTGGCAAATAGAAATGGTAGAGAAGTGATGTTAATAGTAGAACTAAGGATTAAGGAATTTTAAGAGTGAAAGTGGTGTGAAAGGGGGTACGATGAAAAAATAATAGTATAAGGGATTCATATATGATTCTAAGGTAATAATCCAAAGTCAAAATAACAACTTTAAAAGGTCCAAGAGAGAGTATGTAACTATAAAAAGGGGTGAAACATTGGTTATCAAAACACCAAATCTCAAGAAATGTTATCCTCATCACTATTTAGTGTATTGGATATCTAACTTGGTGGTTTTATGATAATAGATATAGAAAAAAATATCACACATATCAAAACAATTTTTATAAGTTTCACTCACTCCTGTTATTGAGTGATTAATCCTTGGTGAACAATAGTTGGGATCCTAATGCACATGTTATCTTATTATCAAAAATAACAATGAATGGAGAAAGAATATTTTCCTAAAATTCCATTATAATAAAGAAATATAAGCATAAAAAATTTAATAAATCTTTTATTCATGACATTAGATGCTTCCAAAATTTAGATCATGTGTGCACTCTTGATCTTCTCCCCCATCCCAACTAAATTCTCCCTAAAATGGGTTACCGATTATCTCATAGTTTCATCTTCCTTTCATAAAATTTTTTTCTGGGGGAGACTCATCATATTTATAGAAATATCAAACATTATTATGTGATAGTTAGATACTAAATATATGTAAAACTTATCTTTCCAAATCTTTGATAGGATTCAAAAAATACACACACCGATCACAACATGACCACAAGAATTGCAGTGTGTTTTTCCTTTGTATCCTTAACAAGTGTCATGCGAAATGTTCACAAATAACAAGATGTGTCATGAACTTATCCTTTGTGATATGTAATAAAACATTTTAGTGTGAATATGTATAATAACTAGTGTGGAATCAAAAATTCATGGGGTCTCTTCATAGTGAAAAACTATCCTCGCAACTCTTTAGGAACACATTCATGGCCCAACTCTTTGTGTTGCGACATGAATTTCTCAAGAAAGAGTATAATACTTTTCTTCCAAATCTTCTTAACATCACAACATATATGATTTTGGAATGATTTTTCTATATAATATTTAAACTATGCTTCAATAATATCCTCGTCAAGGTGTAATAAAATTTTTCACATTGTGATTCTCTCTAACTCAATAAATCATAATTCCTTTGCATTCTACCTTGGATCCATTTTTTTCTATAACTAATTTATGAGAAGGTTTACAATAAATAAATCATTATAAAACATCCAACACTCACTGATGAATTGTATCAAGAAATAATTCATAGCATTCCTCCAATTTGAATGTCATTTGAACACCACACGATAAGATAGAATGGTGTTTGTGAGAGTATTCCAACTCTTGATGTAAGATCAATATTACATTGTCCATGTATCAATTGAGAATATATTAAAATAAACTCTTTGTCGATTCACTTCATGGGTGATATTCAATCATCAACCCTCATCAACTCCCCCAATAATCAAGGTCTCTTTAAATTTTAAGAGTATAGATTTTCGGTAAACCCATGAATTAAATAAATTAAAAATTATCCTTATAAAATATGGGAGGGGGATAAATACAAGGTTCTTAATAATCATTAAATAATATAGTTTAGCTAAATTTATAATGAAAGTAGATTATATTTGTGGTATTAAGATTTTATACCTTCATTTAAAGTGGAGTGGGATGGTGGGGGGCCATACTTGAATAAGACCAAAGGAAAAAAGTTATAAAAGAGAGTTTCTCGATGAATTATACTACTTCCAATAATTCTTCCAAGATATTGGGTATTATAATAATAGGTATTTTTATATCATATAAGTTATTAGATATTATATAATTTTGGTTTTTGATAATATATGTTATGTTGTATTTCTTGAAACAAACACTATCATAAAGAAAGTTATGCTTAAATTATCTAATCTATTGGAAATTGTAATCATTGTACAAGTATGCAAGGAAAATTTCACCTAAATACTATAAAAAATTCATTTATGAAAAAACCAAACCATTTATTGACTAATATTGATCTTTAACATTTATCATTTTGGATTAACCTAAATATCCATACTATTAATTAGTTTATAAGAACAAATTATGAGAGAAATAATCATGTCAATTTAAGGATATAAACAGCCAAAAGTTTCAATGATTATAGATTAAAATATCAAGATAAAATAACAATTAATTACCAATGTCTAATAAAATCACTGAGGATTAAATTTATTCATACCACCTTTATAACATGAACTACTATGATACCCCCAATCATGACCTTCAATCAATAACCAGTTATAGTGAAGTAAGAGTAGAAAGAACCAAGAATTTTACATATATTATTCCATGACTTTTAACATAAACATAAAATAATTAAAACCTAAAGATCATGATTCCAAGTATATTTGGATGACTAGGTTCATAACACATCAAAAAGACACTAAAATAAAACTACTTTATGTGATGTCCCAAACCTGGTTCACTCCTGAGTAACCAAATGCATTTGGACACATGGACTCAAGATAGGATCCCCGTATTCTAGAGACATATATCTAGAAGTTAGGGGTAGGTTGGGTCCATGGGGATACTATACCATCTATTCAGAGTAAAATATAGTGGGGAAATAAATGACTAAATAGTGGAAGCATAATAATAATAAATAAGGAAGTGGAAAAAAGCATATACATCAACCAAGTAAATGATCATAAAATATTGTATCATATATAAAGAACTGGCTTAATCATCTTCTACCAAGATCTCATCTTAAAAAAATAATTCATGTTTCTAAAATGGGATGCTTCCCTTTGTCCACACATGTTATTATATAATATTCTCGAGTGCCAATGGCAGCATGGATATGATGTGAGATAAATCTCAGTAGTCCACCACCAATGGAATCTATCACAAATCTATCATGTGAATATAAATTATACAGTGTGTAGGTATATCAAAAGTAAAATAATGAAAATGTAAACAACCCATACTTAATTTAGCCTCAGTTGGTCTCTAAACATGAATTTATTTAATTAATTGCAATTCAATTTATAATAATAAGATCATATAAATGTTTCAACAATTCTATAAAAGATAATGATAATAACATATGATCCAAGGTAAAACCAAGGTATCCATGACATTATAAGTTCAAGCCAATGCAAGGTATAAAACTAAGAATCTAACAATAAGGTATTAATTGTAATATAAGGGTTACCCCCAAGAAATTAAACTTTAATAGTTTCTAACTGAGTCTATAGAGCATGTACACAGTAAATCCTGGGCTAATCATGAATGGATCCAAGGAGAATTACCCAAGGTGTGCATGTCATATAAGTCTATCTAATTCCAAGGAGTATATCGAAGGAATTATAATTTCTAGAGATAAATTGAAGGGATCCTATAGTTTAATGCTGGGAATCCACTAATATAAAAGGACTATGTTCCATGGTGGGTATCTTCCTTGGAAACCAGTTAAATGAATTGGAATTTCATCCTCTAAGCACTCAAGTCATTCCCTTAGGAATCCAAGTCTGACTCAAGTCTAACCAATAATATAAAAAAGAATAAAGGTCCATATGTAATTGGAACCTTATATATTTTAATATATATCATAAGTAATTTATGGCCATGTAAAACTCGTTCCAATTAAATTTTCATTAGGTTCATTCCATTACCTTTCATTATATATGACAAGGTGAAATAAGGACATAAACCCAATTATCACATTAATTATAAATAATAAGGTCCAAGTGATATCAATACATATGTTTATACACTTTCAATTCAAAAATTCAAGTTCCAATGATTAAATTAAAGCACTTACTCAATAAAATTTCAATCAATCATAATCGAACAGTGTTCTAAATAATCCCAAAATATGTCAAAAAGGCATAACATGGTACACACCCTAAATGGGTGTTTGGCATTAAGTTCTCAACCTCCAATGGCATAAAAAGTTATTACTAGGGAATTAGTTTAAAATTTAGATGAATTAATTAATTTAAAATTAATTTTTAGGTGTAGTACCTGGTGAAACCATCATGCGCATAATAATAAAAATTTACAAAAAATGAGACTTTTAGAAAAAAAAAGTTATAGACCACCTACCTTAAGCCTGTAACACTCTCCTAATCTAGTATTGGCCTTTGGTTTAGTTTATATTGGAATAAAACAAATAAAAAGATAGATTCCCTGAAAATATGGAATATTGTCTTACACCATATTAACTCCATCGACGACAAGACAAATGATGAAAGGAGTTAAAGGAATGAAGAGCTTACTGATGGTCATCCATCATGACAGACAACACAAAAATCAGGATCTTTATAGAGAGACGAGATCAAAGCCTAGTTTAGGTCATGTAAAGATCTCATATGGTGGAGGCTCTACAGTGTGAGAGAAACAAAGGAGATAGGTAAAGAAAAATAAATGGTTCTTTTTTCCTTTAAAAACTGTTGAATTTACACGTCGTGTAAATTTTCACAGGTCATGTAATGATTGGTTCAGGGGTATATCCCAACTAAATCACATTGTGAATTTATAATTCACATAATGAATTCATTATGTTAGAGTATTTATCTAGATGAATACATTTCATTAATTGAAAATTCATGTCATGTATTTTTTCTACAACTTGGCTCCATCCCCCCAACTACCTCTCAAAAACTAACCGACCAACCAGCATAAAGGCCTAGTCTCTAGGTCTAAGATATAAAGAAAAAATTGATGATGGTTTTATTGAAATTTAAAAGATTCATATCTCAAATAATACCCCAGATCTTATACTCATCCCCCAATAATTAAACTCATCCCTGGTTTTCCCTTATAAGGGTTGTAAATATTAATCTGAGAATAACTCTGAACACTGAGAATGTATGTCGGTCACTCTTTCCCAAGTCTCTTCCTGTACATAGTATTGATACTATAACACCCATACTAGAGGAATAGACCTAACTTACATCGAGTGAATACTATGTTCAACAATGATAATGGAATACTCCTCAAAATAATCATTGGCATCTAATTCAATATCCTTGGGATCAAAATTATGAGACGGGTCGGCATGGTAATGAGGAATCTATGAAATGTGGAAGATGTTGTTCATGGAATGAGACTTCTAAGGTAGAGACAATGGGTAGGATAACATCCTAACTCTCTCCAAGATCTCAAAAGGCCCAATAAAATGATACAAAAGCTTCCCTTTCCTCTTTATCCACCTATTCCCAATCCTGGGTGATACTCACAAGTAAACATGATCCTAGACCTCAAACTCTAGAGGTCATAAATGGATATCATCAAATGGTTTATTTCTAGAATAAAACACATATATCCTATTTATAATTAAATTCACCTACTACTAAGTCTCATGCATGATATGAGCAACTACTAGTGTTGCATCCCCTACCTCTAGCCAGCACAGAGGTTACTAACATTACCTACCATATAAGGCCTCATATGGATCTATATAAATTATTTACATAAATATATCATTTTAGGAAAAATCAATTAGGGGTATATGTTTCTCCCAAGATTGCCTAAAATCAGGGATGCATTCTCCAAGCATGTCCTACAATACTTGTATGGTTCATTCCAACTGCCATCAATATGAGAGTGAAAATTAGTACTCAGAATCACCTATTTACCCAAAAAATTATATAACCATTATCAGAACCTTGATGTGGAATGATTATCCCTATCTAAAATGATAGTATGAGGATCCCTATGTAAGTGTATACTCTCACGAACAAACAATATTCCAATATCATCCACTGAGAATATCTCTCTAATAATAAGTAAGTGAGTTAACTTCATCATCCTATCAATATCTATCCAAACCACATCACTACCACAAGTTGACCTTGGTAAACCAATAACAAAATCCTTGACAATTTTTTCCCATTTCCATTCTAGGAAATGTGACATTTATAATATGATAGCAGACCACCAGTGTTCCACCTTCACCTTATGATAGGTGGTACACCTAATGATAAAACCCATGATCTAACATTTCATCCTAGGACACTAATACTACAGGTGCATACCACGATACATATTAGATGTGACTCGGTGAACTTCCCACTGAGAAGCATGGGATTCTCACATCAACTCCTCTCAAATTCCTATAGGAACCTAGATATGTATATAGACACACAATATATCATCTCCATTGATAGACCAATATGGAGTTGGTTCCTCACTGGAAATACTTTTCTATAGGAAAAAAACCTTTAGGTTATGAAAACTACCTTCTCTTCACCATATCTAGGAGTGAAGAGGTGACTACCAAGGATACAAGAAAGGGTTGATCATGAATCTCTTGAAACTCTATATGCATCATTGAAAATAGTTCCATCAACTTCCATTAATCACTATCTTTTTGAATGTCTCATTCCAGAGTTTTCCATATCAGTGTATCAGCTACCAAATTTCCTATTCCAAGCATATATGCAAGCTCAAATTCAAAATATTGAAGGTATTCATCCCATCTCCACTTTTTGAGATTCAAGTCATGATGTTTAAAGATATATTTAAGTCACTTTTGGTCTATAAACACTAAAAATAACACTCCTATAAGATAATTTCTCCAGTAATGTAAGGCATGAACGATTGTTGAAATATCAAGGCCATGCATTGGGTAATTATGCTCATAAGGTTTCAACTTCCAAGACTAATATGCAACAACTTGATCTTACTGTATCATAACTACACCTAGTCTAATGCCTGATCCATCATAAAACACTTTATAACCTCTTCTAATCTATAGAATAATCAGTATAGGTGCTAAATTAAGTCTTACTTTCATCTTCGGAAAGGACTTCTCGCATACTTCAGACCATAATAACTCCACACCCTTCTTATTTAGATTATTAAGAGGTTCCAAAAGGTGTGAGAAATCCTATATAAAATTATAGTAATAAATATTTATACCTAAAAACTATATTTATAAAACACATTCTTGGGATGATCCCCAAAAATAACAACCCTCACCTTCTTTGGGTTAATTGATACTCCTAATTATGAGATAATATAACCCAAGAAGTGAACTATGTTGATCCATAAATGGAACTTTATGATATTATCATGTAACTGATTCTCTCTAAGTTTATTCAATATTATCCCAATATTTTTTTCATGTTCCTTTAGAGTATGAGAATACACCAAGATTTTTTCCACAAAAACTACAATGAAAGAATACAAGTAGGGGTGGAAACCCTATTCATCAAGACCATGAAAATAGTAGGTACATTCGAAAGACTAAATGACATAATCTGGTACTCATGTAAATTTTACTAACTTCAAAACAAAATATGTGGAATATCATAAGGCTTGAATATCACCTGATGATATCCTGGTCTCTGGTTGATCTTTAAGAACACTCTATCTTCTTAGAGTTAGTTGAAGATATCATCTATTTGCGGCAAATTATATCGAATATTACATGTACAGTGATTAAACCATAGGTAATATATAAAAAATCAGAGGTTTTTATACACCTTCTCAGTGAAAAGGATAGAGAAACCCCAATAATAAGTATTGGTTTTAATAAAACCCTTAGATTATAAATCCACAAACAGTATTTTGATCTCCTAGAGCTCAGTAGGTGTCATCCTGTGTGGAGGAATAGATATTGAAGTTTCTTTTGGAGCAAGTTAAATTGTAAAATCTTCCTATCTCTTGGGAGTTATTATAAATAATCCATATAAGAAAAAATCCCTAAAAAATACTCTAATGAAAGAAAATGTATCAGAAACAATATTTGATCATCCAAGAAAAGGTTGGAAGTCTGGTTTATCATACCTCCCAGCCCACAATGCTCTGGTCCAGATCGACCGGACTGGGCATCCCATTCACCCTTATGTACATATCTATCACCCTTGGTCAATTTAAAAGTCACTCTTCATTGATAAAATTCAATATATTGATGATAAGGTATGATCCAATCCATCCCAAGTATGAAATCAAACCCTATCATCTCAAGGATAAAGAAATTTCATAAGAAGTGGTAATCACTAATCTCAAGAGGATAGTCGTTTCATTGGTGCATACCCTCTAACCATACACCCAATAGTGTCTCTAGGGTCATCACCCCACAAAATTACTAAAATTTAATTCCATTACTTTCTAATATCTATATAGAGATAAAGGAGTGTGAGTCATCGATATCGAACAAAGAAGATACGATGGTAGAGGCTACTTGAATAATACCTCATACAGTAGATAGTCATGTACTATGCTCTTTGGGTATCTATTTTAATGTGTGAAATTGACCTAATATATGGCCCTGAGCTATAGTTATACTACTCTGATCATGTATGCTTTTCTAGAACTGAAAATCAGGATCTTATCTTACTCGGCCACACCCTCCTCCTTGGCCTATTCATCTGATGCTACTCTATCTTCCTTCCTGATAGGAATTCATTAATTCCAATCCTAAATTTAGAGCTGTTGTGGTTCCTTTTACACTATATATAGGAAATATGGTCTAGGAAAACATTTGAAGATGGCTTATATGGCTGAAATCATGAAACTCTAGTGGGTCTCTATCATACGATGGATTCACATTCCCCTTCCATCCAATTTTATGGTATATAACAGAGCTACAAATTTGGATACTCTGGTCACCACTTTTCTAACAAGAATCCTCAAGGTGATTCTTCCTTTCACTAGAATAACTTCTACAAGGTTCAATTAAATGGATTTACATCCCTAGTTTATAATGGACCATAAAATTTATAATCTGGGATTGAAACTCGTGTAATTATCACCATCCCCCCTTACATTTGGTCTCATAATGTAATGGGTAAAATATGATGTATTGATTCTATGAATCACCCTTTCCAATTTATAAAAACCAATAGACATTATAAATTAAAATTAGTACTCATATAACCACATCCAAATCTCAGATCATGCAACTAGTGGTACATATGTTACATGGATTTAAATTGGCTATTTAAGTGGACACCATAAAGATATATGTGAAAACACCATTTAGGTTGATGTTGGCATTTTAAACAACCAATTTACTATTCTTATAGAATATTTTAGTATCATAGGCATATATCACAACCAAATAACACTCAAAATCATGGGAAACACAGGAAACATATGAAAATAAATTCACCTATATGGCATGGAATATGAATACCTAGGTTCCTATGATGATTCATATAGAAATGTTCCTTTCCATATCGTGCCAAGGTAAAAAATTCAATAAAGAAAAATAAATACAACAATTCTTGTGAATCACCCAGTGATAAAAATATATCAAATGTAATAGGATGAATATAAATAAACAATTTACAGTTCCTATGAAACTTTTTGCTTACCCCAAACATGTGTTAGCTACTCCTAGGCATGTCTTATGACCAAGTTCCAACACATTATTAATCTCATATCTAAATTTCACAAAAAATAATACAAGAAAAGAATCACTCTGGTATGACTTTGTGATGTCCCAAATCCAGTTCACTCCTGAGTAACCAAAACCAATTGGCCACATGGTCTCAAGCACCCCCCCCCCCCCCCAATACACTAGAGGCTACCCACTATTAGTGATAACCTTGGGTGTGTCTATGGGGATATTATTCCCTCTGATTAGAGTGGGGTACAGTAGTGAAAATATGATTAAAATAATAATAATAATGAATAAGGTAGTACAAATTAGAATAAGTATAAATGCAATAAATTATCATAAAAAATTGTATCACAATTAAAAATGATGTCATGTCTCTAAAAAAAGATGAAAATAGGAATATATGGCAGCAATAGGACATAACAATACATAACATACCAAAATAATCAAAAACTAAAAAACTATCCAAGCATCCCAAGAACTGGCTTAGTCATTTTGTACCAAGATCCCATCCAAAAGAAATATGTTAAGTGTCCAAAATGGGATACTTCCCATTATCCACACCTATGATTATTTAATCTTCTAAAGTGCCAATATAGGCCTAGATAGGTTGTGATATAAATCTTATTAGGTCACCACCAATATAATCTATATAAAATCCAATTTGAGAATATAAACTGTATGGTGTGTAGGTATATAAAAATCAAAACAATGTGAATGTAAACAATAAATACCTACTTCAGCCTCATATGGTCTCTAAACATGCATTTATTTAATTAGTTAAAATTCAATGAGTAATAATAAGATCATATAAAGGTGTCAACATTATTATAAAATATATTTATAATAACATAAGATCCTAGGTAAAATCAAGGCATCCTTGACCTTAGAAGGTCAATCTTGCTAATGGTATACAACCAAGTAGCCTAGCATAATGGACTAAGTGTAATCTAAGGGGTAACCCCAAGTAATTATGCTATAATAGTTTCTAACCAATTCTATGTAGAATATATATAGTAAATCTTGGGATAATCATGACTGGACCTAAAGAGAAGGATCCAAGGTTCCACATGTTTATAGACATCAAGAAGAATCCAATGAGTTTATCTTAGGCATTCTAATTTCTATAGAGAAATTGAATGGATCCTATGGCATCATTCCAGACATACACTAATTGAAAAATACCATGTTCCAAGGTGGTTATCTCTCCCTTGGAAACCGACTAAATGAATCATAATGGAATCCTATGAGTATTAAATACATTACCTTGGGAATCCAAGTATGTCTCAAGTCTAACCATTCCTATAAAGAAGAAAAAAATTCCACATTAAATTGTCACCTTATAAATTTTAATATATATCATAAGTCATTTAAGGCCATGTAAAACTCATTTCAATTACATTTTTATTAGGTTAAATACATTACCTTTCATTATACCTGACAAGGTGAAATAAGGACATGAAAACAATTTTCAAATTAATTATAAAGGGTAAGGGACAAGTTATATATATACATATGCATATACACATTCCATTAGACAATTTATGTTTCAATCATTAAATTAAAGAACTTATTTAATAAAATTTCAATCGATCACAATTGAATGGTATTATGAATAATCACAAAATATTTAAAAAATGTATTCCATGGTATACACCCTAAATGGGTTTTTATTGTTGAGGTATCAACCTCCAATGACATCAAATGGTCTTAATAGTGACTTAGTTTACAATTTATATGATTTAATTAAAATAAAACAAATTTTTTTGAGAAAATCTTGGTGAAATCAACATGCACATGATGATGAAAATCTATAAATGGAAAGACTTTCAAGGAAAATTCATACACCACACACCTTAAGCCTATAGTACTCTCCTCATATGATATCAGCCTTTAGTTTAGTCTATATTGCAAGAAAATGGAGAAATAGAAAAATTCCTTGAAAATATGGCATATTATTTGCACCAAAATAACTTATTCAATATCAATAAAAAAAATTAAAGTATCTAAAGTAATGAATAGATTAAAAGTATCTATCAAATGTGTAAGTAAATACTCGAATTAGATTCCAAATTGAGATAGGGGATCAAATCCTATATTATATTATGGAAATATCTCTTTTATTGGAGGCTCTCATATGTGAGAGAAATATATAAGAGAGGTAAGGAAAATGAAACGGTGTTTTATCCATTAAAAAACTCATAAAATTTACATGGTGTGTAAATTTTTATTTGTAATGTAATGCTTGGGTTAGGGGTCTGACCTGACCAATTCACATTGTGAAGTTAGAATTCACATCATGAAGTCCTTGGGTTAGAGGATCTAACTAGATGAATACACATCGTAGATTAAAAATTCACACCATGTATTTTTTCTACTGATTGGATCCATCCCCACTGCTACCACTCAAAAAATAACTGACCAACTGGCCTAAAGCCCCGAATGCTGTCTCTAATTCATAATGAAAAACTCAATGAGGGTTTTCCCAAATTTAAAAGATTCATACCATAAGGAAAGAAATAGTTCTTTAACTTTATTTTATTCTCCTTAATGATCTTTTTAATCCTTTTGATCTCCTAAAACTATATGTTTTAACCTCAGGAATAGATAGACAAAAGTGGTGAGCTAAAAAATCCCAGTAAAGAAATAAACATGATAAGGAATCATAACTTGTGAATCAAAGGTATAATATGATATCATTAAAGAGAAGTCTCAATAGTAATCACAATGGATCATAACATAAAGAACATGGTATCATATATATATTAGTTTTTTGGGGATACAATAACAATTAAATATGCACACACCTCACACATAGGCCAGAAAGGTAGGCCATACCCCCCCCCCCCCCCACCTCAAAGGGATAGCCCACCCATCAAGCCTTTATTTATTCAATACGTCACCCGTAGGCCCAGGAAGAATGAATCCCATTACATGGATCGTAGACCCAATGGGAATGAAATCACATTACATGGCCCATAGGCCCATAATTTTGACCCAAAGGCCCACTAGGGAATAGTGCTACTATAGTATCCGAGCAGATATGATGGTCATGTATGGGATTAGGTTTACTTCTTAATCCTATACATGACTTCTCATGAGATTAAATATTTAATAAATGAATTGGATCACTATTTGGTTTCACCTATCATAACATATTAAGGATTATATGTGACATAAAATGGTAATAAATCATAAGGCATAAACATAAGAATTACCCATGGAAAGAAAATGAGTTACATAATCTTGTATCATATTATAATCAAAATAGATTTCATAAAGAAGGAATTTGATAAATGAACTTAAGGAATGTATTACCCAATAAAAGTAAGTTATAATAAGCTAGGTATATATGTGATAGACATATATACATAATTTATAATTAATCCATAATATAAAAGGTGTCCATCATTGATGAAAATGACTTTAAAATATTATATAGTATATTTCTTGAGAAAAAAAACTTTTCACTTTGAATTAACTTCTTAAAAATATAAAACATATATTGAAGAAAAATGTTCTTTAAAAATAACAATGGAAATATATAAAATAATCTTCCAATAATTTAGTGTTCTTCATGGAGGGTAATTCCGTACACACTGTATAAGTTAAAAAACATTCCTTTCGCACTTTTGTATAAAGGTTAAAAAGTACCCCATTTAGAAAATGACAAGAATATTCATTTGAAAACATCTGGTAAAAATTTAAACATGGGTAAAAATTACTTTAATAAATAATTTGTATACTTCTAATACTTTCTTGAAAATATTTTTAGAAAACATGGATATTAAAGAAAATGGTTTTTTAGCTGAAGCGAGAAATAAAGTCAACATTTCTTAAAAAATGTTTATCAATGATTTTATGTACCAAAGAGAGTAAAATGGTAATATTACTTTAAAATTTCACAAATAAATATAGGATAATAATGATATTTTTTGAGATAGAAATATCAAACAAATCCTCCAAGGGATAAATAAAAATAAACATTCATGAATAATGATGAGATTATGAAACAAACCCGTGTCACTTTGGTAACTTTTGAATCATAACCCCCATAAAATAAGTAACAAAAAATGAAACCTTAAATACCATAAATATAAATATATTAATGATATAAAATTAAAATTTGTAGTATATACACCATAAAAAATGAATAAGCAAAAAATATAACATGTCTCATAGAAGTAAAAGTGAGATGATAAATCTATTACCTTGTGTCTAGAATTGTCATGTATGTCCTTTATATAATTTATAATAAACTTATATATATTATTTATTTTATTAAGAATAGTTTTAAATTTTAATTAATTATACTTAAATAATTTAGTTCATTCTTTTTAATTACATATTTAATAACTTATTTAGTTATGTCCACATTGGATGTTTTGAGGATTATCAATTCATAATTTCAAAACAGCATCAGTGTGATGACTATGGTCAAAGGTTTCACTATTACAAAATATAAATAATAATAATCATGATATAATTATCATTTGTATACATAAATTATACTTTTAAAACCAACCATGAAATATGGTAATGAAAAATGAATTGTGCTACAATCATGGAGAAAGTAGGTCGTAAATACACATGAGTAACGTTTCCATTTTTCAATGATCATGATGAAAAAAAGTTAAGTGTTATTTTATATTTATATAATGATAATTATATCATAAATATGATATAACTTATTTAAATTCACCTACATATACCACCCATGTGATGTAGTAATGAAAAAATTAATCACATCGCTTCACGAGTCGGTAGACCGTCATACACACGAATAATGTTATCATTTTTTGATGGATAGTAAGAAAAGAAGGTGCCAGATATGTTAATTTTCAGTAATTATTAATACTTAATGTATATAATATATATACATTAAATCCATAATCATTAATATCCATGATAGGTGGTGATGGAAAATTAATTACATTAGTTCGTGAGACAGTAGTTTGTCGTAGACATGAACGATGGTTTAGCTTCCCATTTGATGGAAGAGGAGAGGTATAAATATTATTCCATAAAAATAATAAAATATTAGTATAAATTATATTATTTTATAATTATATTTTAATTTTTAGTACATAATTTAATGTGTACAAATAAGAAGTAAAAAAAAGGAGCCCAATGAAGACGATTACCTTGTCTTAGAAGAACCTCCTTTGGATCACTTATTAAGGACCCTAAGGTTGATATTTTGGTAAGGAAAATATATATATAATGTGGATAATGATGTTTGGAAGATATTATTTTAGTTTTGGGTTGATAAATATTTCTTTAGAGGTGTAAATAAGTGAGGGGAGTGCGTTTCATTTTATAGTTGAGAAGGAGTGACATTTTTATAAATACCCAAAAATATTCCATAATGGGAAGTCAATATCAATCCAAGTGCTTATAAAATTGATAAAATACGGATTTTAAGGGTGATATGGTCGATACATACCTCCAAAACTCAAAAATAAACTTGTTTTAAACATGTTATTCCATTTACCTCTAAGGTTACTCACTTTTACCATTTTCATTTTTCACCATGAAAACTAGTTTTTTTATGTTTTTACTATTAATTATAACCAAAATTAAGTTGAAATTATAACCTAATATTAATTATGATGATTAAAAATATTTTATCTATGTAATAAAATTAAACTAACATAATTGGTATAATTAAATTTAAAATTAAACCCACAAAATGTGTTGAAAAATAGTTTTTCAAAAAATATATTTTTCAAGCAATAGATGATCTTAAATTAACTATACGAATAGAAATCATCATTATATGAATTTAAATTAATAAAAATATATTTATAATATATTAATTTAATTTAAATATTTTTTTTCTATGGGTTTTTTTAATAATTAAAATTTATAAACTGTATACATTTAAAAAGAGTTTATAGAAGACCGTGTTTTTAAACAAAAAAATAAACTTATACCACAATCATACAAATTGATAATTAAAATGAAATTAATTATATTATTATAAATAAAATGGTTCATTTTAACTTTAATACCAAATAAAAAATATAATTTAACTTTTAAATTACATTTTTTAATGAAAATAAATGATAGTATTTGAAAAGTCAATAATCTTCATTATTCACTAAAAATCAACCAGTTATGAAAAATAAAAAAAATTCACCCTAACTTAATTTTGATATTATAATTTTAAAAAAATGATGTTATTTTTATGAAAAAAAATTTCTAAATATTCTATAAAATAAATATAATATTTTCTCTTAAAAATCAATAAAAATTATTTTTAAAGGAAACTTATTTTTTATAGAATAAAAAATATTTATTAAAAGTTGAGTATTTATTTATTAAGAATGTATAAATAAGTTTATATTGAGTAGAAACTATATATATATTTCATAAATAGGTTAATATTATTCATACCTTCCAATTTAATGGCTAGGTTATAACAGTAATAGATTTTGTGAGTTGTTTGAGATCGAAGTTGCATGTAATATATGTTATCGAACATAATGTTATTATTTTAAAATCATAGGGTGTTACATTCTAACCCTATAATAAACTTTTTCCTCACAATTTGAACAAAAAATCAGTAATCAATGGTTTGACATTTTAAAATACAATTTTTGTAATTCCACATTGTACAAAGGCTTAATAAAACTTCCTCTTGATTGTAGAAAAAGGTAAGTATGAAGATCATCTAGAATAATACATAAATTGGTTTCCAAGTAAGAAAAAATTAGTGATTAATGAATATATATACATGGAAGAAAATTATAATTCCAAAATGATGATGGATAGTGATTTAAATAATTTCTCATAATAAATTTAATGTTCATGATAAAGTTAACAACCACAAAACCATAAATTTATGATGGGTGGAAAGACCATTAATTCATTAGAAATTCTTGTAATAAGATATCATTTTCATTTCAAGATCCTTTTCCTAGAGCTCAGGAATTATTTTACTATGTAGAATAAGAACATAAGGAAATATACTTACTTGATATATTTTTATTTTATAATACCAATTTCATTCTTTCATTGTGCTTCGATTGATTTCCACTTCATATTTTACTCCAATGAATGAATATCCAATATGAATTTTTTATGACTAAAGAACTAAATTAAATTTTAATTGATCAAAAGATTCATAAAATAATAAAAATATATTCTTCCTATCTTTAAATATTAACTAAAACTAAAATGGTTACCATATGATAAAAATTTTATAAACCTTTATTTGAATAAATAATACATTTTACTTCAAAATTTCCACTAAAGGTTAAACATATAATATCACAAAAATAAATAACCCTACATCCCAAATAACCTTGAAATTAAAAAATTTAATTGTTTTCTTCCCAAAAAATATTTCATGTTAAAACACATGTTATACCTAAGGGTTATATATACCTAAAGCCAATGAATCATTTCTCAAAATCTCATTAATCACCTCAAAATCCAAAAAATTCAAAAAAATTTGATACCAAAATATGTTTCCCAAAGTCAAATTAATAATTATCCATAAAATTATTTAATTAAAAACAATTTTATATTAACCAGTACATCATGTAGTCCAATGGTAGGTGATTCACCCTTATCGCCCTTCGGTTGTGATTTTAAGCCCCGCGGCCTTGCCGGATATGATGAGTTGTCTCCCAGTATATGGATTTTCTTTTTCTAAAAAAATATTAATATAATTCCTATAACATTAAAAAATATAATGAATATCCTTGTAATAATACTAATAATAAAATCAATTTTTAACCAATAAATTCTTCTATACTACTTATTTTTTACAAAAAATAAAATAATCTTACTTGACATTAATAATCTCAATATCAAGAACATATTAAAGATTATATTTTTCTAAATAATGTGTTTTTATATAAAATATCACCTTACTATTAAATCACCTTTCTAGTTACTTAGTACCATTCCATATATTCTTTCAAATTCTTAATGAAAAACTATTATAGTACAATTCTTGGAAGTTTCGTAATTCTTATAACTGGAATACCATTGATAAAAAATACTTCAATAATATGATTCTAGAGTTCCAACACATAAACACTTCAACCATTCCACTTTAATGATTATCATAGCATATTAACTTATGAATTAATCACTAGATTTGGGAATTCAATTAGATAATGATCAAGTTACCCACATATGATACATTGAATTTTTTGTGGTGTTATAGGTTTAACTTTAATTCCATGTATCTTATTAACTGGAATCTTCGTTTTTCTTCAGCAACTAGCTACTTTATGCCATCATTTTTCACACATAAATCATATTCTAGTTCATTTGAGAAATGTTCCATAGTTCTTACTCTCACATTTTTTACATGTAGTAAATTGAATCTTCTTTTCTTTATCCTCTTTAAGACTTGAACTTCCATGATAATCCATCATTATATTCTTTTATGTGTTTGGAAATTCAACTATGTTCTAGTTGTTAATTATAATTCTAGATAGCTAATTTGGAATGATAAAAAGATGTCTAACTTATATTCCCATTATTTTAGACATATAATTAGGGAAATCATTACATTTACCATCACATTGGTTATTCGCATGCTTTCTTATATTTCCAATCATTAACTAAAAATAATAAAACAAACATGATAATAATGCTTTAATATACAAAAGTGTAAACTTATAAACCTATAATTAATAAATTATAAATTATAAGTATATCCTAAATTATGATTATTTAAGGTTTAAATCATGGTTACCCATGGTAACATTTCCCATTAGGTTTTTTAACCTAACAATTTTTTCAATTCCATCATAATAGTTCACAAAGAGTTTGTGAATTTCTGAAGCATATCTCCTGGGAGTGTCAAAATAGGTTCATAGAAAGTCTCATAGTCATGCACCATGTGATAATTGAGTAAATATCAATGTTCCCTATTTGGATTTATTAACCCTAGGTACAACTATGTCATATCCACATCCAATTGTATTATCCAAATAGGGATGTAATTTCTTTGAAACCACTTTCTCTATACTTCAACAAAATTCCATGATATTTTGATATACTTAGTATTTTCTTTATACTTATACCAATGGTTCTCACAAAATTATTCTAGTTCTAATACCAAAAAATAATTATAACTTTTTCTAATAATAACTATAGTGACTCAATCCTTTTATACATATTATTCCATGATTTTTAACATAAATATCCAATAATTAAAACCCAAAAATCATGAGGCTTGGTGTATTTTAATGACTAAGTTAATAATACATCAAATTGAGTCTAAAATAATAAATAATTTTTTTATTATTCATAATGAGTTCATAAATGTTTTAGAGCTCCCAAAAATAAATGGGATAACCTAGGGAATACATAGAAAAAATGTGTGATCTAAAAAGCTATTAAGGGAATAAACATGATAAGGAAGCATAACTTGTGAGTCAAATGTTTAACATAATTTCATAAAAGATAAGGCTCAAGAGTAATCACTTGAGATAATATGATAAAGAACATGGTATCATAAGATCATGGAATCATATTAAATGTGGAAAAAACACAATACATGGTATAAAATTGAGTCAAGGATAACTACCTAGATAATATCACATGGTGGAAAAAGTATCAAAATGGATTAGGTTTAATCCTTAATCCCATAAATGATTTATCATGAGACTAAAGCTTCACCCAGTGCATTGGATCACTATCTAGGTTCACCCATCATAATATTTTCATGATTATATGGGCCATAAAATGGAAAGAAATCATAAGGCATAAACATAAGAATTAACCATACAAAGAAAATGAGTTGCATAATCTTGTCTCATATCATAATAAAAAGAGATTTCTTAAAGTAGGAATTTGATAAATGAACTTAAGGAATGTATTTCCCCATAAAATGAATGGATAATATGATAAGTATATATTTTATATATGTGTATCCATAATTTATATGTAATCCATAACATAAAAGGTAATTTTCATTGATGAAAATGTCTTTAAAAGATTACATAGAATATTTCTTGAAAAAAATACCCTTTTCACTTTGAAATCACATATTCAAAATATAATTTTTTTTAAAATATTATATAAAACCATTTATTTAAAGAAATAATGGAAACATATAAAGTAATATTTAAATATTTTAGTCTTCATTATAGTGGATAATTATGTACATGTTGTATAAATTTAAAAAAACATTTCGTTCACACTATTGTAAAAAGGTTAAAAAGTGCCTCATTTGGAAAATAACAAGAAGATTCCTTTCAAATCACTCTTTAAAATGTAAAAAATGTGTAAAAAATACTTTTATAAATCATTTTTATAATATTAAAAATATTCTTTAAAATATTTTTTGAAAACATGAATATGGAAGAAAAAGGATTTTCAACCAAAGAGAGAAATAAAGTCAGCTTTTCTTAAAAACATTGTATCAATAATTTTAAGTACCAAAGAGTGGAAAATTATAATATTACTTTAAAATTTATTGAATCGCTATAAAATAATAAAATATATTGGTTTTAATATATAAATATCAAAAAAAAAATCCAAGGTAGGATTTAACATAAACAATCACAAATAATGATGAGATTGTGAAAAAAAACCCTTACCACTTTGGTAACTTTGGAATCATAACCACTATGAAAGAAGTAACTTCAAATGAAACTTTAAATTCCATTAAGATAAATATATTCATGATATAAAATTAAAATGATAATTTTATACACCCCAAAAATGAAATTAGTTGTAAATATGGCATATGTCTCATAGATGTAAAAGTGAGATAATAAATTCCTTACCTCGAGTCCATACTTGTCATGTATATCCTTAATATCCTATATAGTAAACCTTTATAAATTATTATTTTTATTAATAAACTTTTAATGGTTTAATCCCTTATAATTAAAGTATTTTTTCATTTATTTTAATGAAATATTTAATTACTTATTCAGTTATGTCCACAACAGGTGTTTTGAGGATGCTTGTTCATAATTTCAAAACCAAATTGGTGTGTTAACCAAGGTCAAAGAGGTCATTATTCCATAATCTTTAGAATAATAAAACTGAAATGATTATCAATTTTATACATCAATTATACTTTTAAAACTAACAATGAAATATGGTTATAAAAAATGATCTACATTACAATCATGGAGACGGTAGTGTAGGTTTCAAGTGTAGCAGAAGCGTGTGATGGGTGGTTCCCAACTTTAATTTCTTTCCATAATCAATGACCAATATGAGATCTATACAATTATCAACACCATTATCCATGTAATTGATTCAAATAAATAGAAAAATAATAATTTTTCTAGAACCAAGAAAGAGTGATCAACACATATTGTTTATAATTAATTTAATTAGATAAAGAATTACCTATAAGGAATTATTTCTTCATTGATGTGTCCAGTGAAAGATCTGAAGTGAACTATCATTTCTTTGTAGAAACCAAGAATATATTTCCTCTAGTGGTGATCCACATGTGTTCTATAAATCTTCAAACATCGCTGAAGGAGTCTTCATGTGCTGGCATGGAGGATCCTTGTGCTTGCATCGTCTGCCTTTTATCGCCTCAAGAACCAATTCTAAAGTATTCTTCTTGATCTGGTGGAGGAGGATTTCTCTCCATTCGTGGGAAAATTCTTATATAATAGATCTATTTAGGCTTGAGATATTTTCCCCAAATTCATTGTGCATAATCAAATAGGCCAATGAAAAAATAACATAATTGGGTATTTGTATTTCTAGGGTTAAAATAAAATAATTTCACAAGTTTCCTTATTATTTATTTAATCCCAGATAAAATCCATGTTAAATAATAATAGTAATATTATTATTCCTCGACATGCTCTAAACTTGAAAATTAAAATTAAATATTATTTAATTAAATAATATTCAATATTATCATTTCTCACCGAACCATTAAACTTGTTCTGTCATTCCTCCAAAATATTTATCGAGCCTTGAATAATTTTTATTTATTTATTAAATAAATATCATTGCATTATTCACCAATAAATAAATAAATAATATATTCACTAAATAGAAAATAAATACTTATAAAATATTTCACTCATAATATATTCTCTCAAATAACTAGTGATGGAATAAATGTGATTAAGCATACATAGATAATTATAAAACCACATGTGGGAATAATATTTATTCAATAAGTTAAATAAATTATAATAATATATTATTTAATTGAGATTATCGACACATGTAGTGTGTGACCCTCTATGCCTCTTCCTTAGTGAAATTAGGTGAAGCAGCCAAAAGTCTATGGTTAGTGTCTAGCAACGCGCCAAGGCACCCATAGAGAAATAATTTCATGCCACAATGACATGTCACCTCATACAAATGATTATCGTGTAATATAATCCATTATCATAATATCTCAAATTGAGCAGGTTGTATGCTAGTGTCATCGACCTATATACTTGATATCTCTTTCATTGAATTTTCAAAAATAGAACATGCTTATAGAACACCATGTACATGGATTTATTTAGGGTATATCATTTATATCAAAGGGCCTAAGATATTAACTTTCATTAATGAATTGAAGGGATAAATCCTTTATTTCATTATTGATTAATTCAATATTACTCGTGACGTACCCAATATATCCTACTTCACCACAAAAATCTGTCATCACAATTTTCGTTAATAAATATAAGTTCACAACTCATAATACTCATTAATAATATTATTAAATTATAAGGACCAATACACATTCCCACAGATAGAAACATCCAATGAAACATAGAAATTAGGATTTCCAACTTGGAGGTCTCATTCTCATAATATCCATAAAGGATTTTACCAAGGGTGTACACCATTAGAAGGTGCCTCAAAGTCATATGAGTCTCCACCACTAATGGACAATATCATTTGTGTCCCTAAAATGATATCATTCATCTATAGAACATATATTCAACAATCGTGTTGTAGCACTTCCGGGTTCTCATCATAGTGAGGAACTGTTATGACCTTTTAGTGAAAAATCTACTATTAAGACATTATCACATAATATGTTATGAAAAAGAACAATCATAATGTGATAATAAGTTCATTAATATTAAAATCCATTAATAAAGTTTTATCATAAAATAAAAAGAAGTCGGTTCTAGGGAACCAACTCCAATAGACTCCCACTTGCACAAGATCCAACTACTCACAACCTTCAGTCTATTAGCTCTCACATGATACTCATGCTTTTGCTGAGATAATCATTTATTCAAGGGGTCCACCACATTCTATTCTATGGGTACTCTTCTCACTGTATCTTCACCCCTCTGATAGAAGTACCTCAATAAGTGATACTTTCAGAGTATATGCTTTGTCTGTTGGTGTGACCTTGGCTCTTTTGAAAGATCCACTATTGTAGTATTATCACAATACAATGTGATAGGGTCTTTACTCCTAAGTACCACATCAAGATCCTAGAAGAAGTTCTAAATCAAAATAGCTTCCTTGGATACATCATAATCCATTATATACTCAGACTCTGCTATAGAATCAGCAACAACTAGCTTCTTTGAACTCTTCCAGCTCACTGCACCTCCATTGAGATAGAAAACATTTCTTAATTGCGACTTCAGAACATTTTTATCTATCTGAAAACCAGAATCATTATAACCCCTGATGACTATCACCTCATCTCTTCCATACACTAGGAACATATCCTTAGTTCTTCTGATATACTTAAGGATAGTCGTAACAACAATCCATTGTTGTTCTCCTAGATCTTCTTGATATCTACCTACCATTCTGAGTGCATAGGAAACATCAGTTCTAGTATATAATATGGAATACATTATTGATCCTATCACTGAAGCATATGGTATATTACTTATTCATTATTATTCTTGTTTTTTTGGGGACACATTTTATTATAAATATGTAAATCATGTGACATTGGAACCAATCCCCTCTGAGATTTTTCCATACTAAACCTATTTAGTATCTGTTAAATATATATACTTCGACTTAATCCAAGTAGCCTCTTGGTTCTATCCCAAATGATCTCTATCCCTAGAATATAGTTTGCTTCACTTAAGTCCTTCATGGAGAAAAACATCTTCAACCATCCCTTAATAGATTTTAAGACCGGTATGTTGTTTCCAATAAGTAATATGTTATCAATATATACTACTATGATAACAACTGCATTCCCATTAAACCTCTTGTAAACACATGTATTGAATTCCTTCTTAATGAAATCAAATAATTTTATGGATTCATTGAATTTAATGTTTCATGACCAGGATGATTGACTAAATCCATAAATGAATCTATATAACTTTTAAATCTGTTTGGCATCACCTAAAGTCAAAAACCCTTCTAGTTTTGTCATGTATACATCTTCCTAAAGGTTCCCACTAAGGAAATCGGTTTTGAAATCCATATTCTAAATCTCATAGTCATTGTAATATGTTATAGAAAGTATGATTCTAATGGATTTAAACATGGAAAATGTCTGAAAGGTTTCATCATATTCAATTATTTAATGTTGATTAAACCCTTTAGCAATTATCTTTGATGTAAGAACCAAGTTCTTAGTTTTGAGGTACGGGCTTCTTCTTTTCTCTTTTCCTTAAGTGTTTTTGAGAAAATATGGAAAATGGGGAAATCCCAAATTTTTAAAGTACACGCCATGTAATTTTTCCACACGTCGTGTACTTTTGGCCATGTGGGATTAGTACACAGGGCGTGTACCCATGTCGGCAATGAAGGGTGTAGGAACTGACTACACGCCGTGTAGTGGTCCCTTACACGCTGTGTAGTCAGTCGGCAGGAAAATAGTAAGGCGGTGGCCAGCTGTGTGACAGAACACGCCGTGTACTCAGGGAGACATTTCGTGTAGTCACATCGGCAGATGAACAGTGCCACGCTGGCGAGAAGACGCCAGAGGAACAGTTAAAAATGGGAAGTACACGCTGTGTACTTGGAAGTACACGCCGTGTACTTTTTTCGCCTAAAAAGGGAAGCAGCCTCCCCTGTTCATAGGGAAGGCTTAGAACTGGAAGAGAGCTCAGAAGAGGAAGGTCGGATCTTCGAGGATCCGCTGAGTGCACGTCGGGAATCCGATTCTGCCTCTGTCTATCTCGTTGGAACCGCGCGGGTATACCCTCTCATCTCCTGGTGTGTCTCTTTCCAATTATTCCTCTAATAGAAGTTATTTGTGTTTAAGAGATAATTCTTTTACCTCATATCTACGTCATTCTTGGGAATTTCTGGAATCGCCATTCACGTATAACGTTTGTTGGCGTTTAAGGTAGGTGGCTTGGTGTTTATTTTCCAAATATCGTGTGTTTTTGTGTGCTTTTGAGATATGAACCCTTATTGGGGTGTCGTGTGGTTGAGGTCGTGGCTATTTTAAATACCTAGAATTGTATAGGTAATTAAATGTGATATTAAAATACTGTTTGGGGTCAGTTCTTGGATCTAGGACCACCCCAGGGGTGCGTTCCTCTGTTTAGCCGTTTGGCCAGGATACCTGAGGGTATGCCTCTAAAGAAATGATTGTAGAATTTCCTTGAGAGGAATTGCTTGTGAATGTTTATTTACATGATGGGCATGGCCCGGTTACGTGCGCCTAAGGGTAGTATTTTACTTATCCTGGGGCATTGTTTTTCTTAGCACGAGGGCTGTCGTTATCCTATCCCGAGGGAAACTTCTTTCGTGCTTGTGGGAAATAGACTATGTGCCTGAGGTCGACACCTCGTACGCCTGAGAGCAATATCTGTATTCCTGTGGGAAGATTCTTGTGTTTGGATTCTCTTTAACTGAGGGTAGTGGTTTACATGTCTGAGTACGTTGGTTGTTTACTTAGAATATTCACTGTGGTGGTATTTTAAATTAACTGATTAAATGGATATTAAAATGGCAATATAACAGGTAAGTTAGTTACTTTTGAGTACTGCTTAGTTTATTGCATTTACTTTCTGCACACTGTTGTTTCATTTTTACACCCAGTTGGGCACGGGCCTTCGGTGGGTGCCAACTAAGATATATTTCTCACACCCTGTTTGGGCCATACTGTTCCTCCCAAACAGATTAGGTCTCTGCCGGTGTGGATAAGGGCAAGGGTCCTTATGCAGGTACTTGATTGATACTGAGGAGTAGGGGAGCATGGGACCGGGCTGAGGCTCGCGATGCTACCAGCTGTTCTGTTCTGTTTTGCTTTTCTTTACTTGTACTGCACGGTATTGTTGTGTAACATGTTTTGGCTGCTTTCTTAGAATTCGAGGCATGTTTCACCATTTTATATACTGGTTGGTTATATCTAATGCAGTTGTTTATCTCATTTGTGTATGGTTTATTGCTTCTACTGTTGCTATATGTTTATTTATATTCTGCTACGCTACACTTTGACAAATGAGGGCATAGTTTCCCCACTATCAGACCTGGGCCCTCTCTGCTAGTCGGCAGCCTCTGGCGTTTGGGGAAATGCATTTGAGGTCACATGTCAAACCGGGTTTGGGGCACCCATGGAGTGGTAGCCGGATCTGGGACGTTAGAAAGTGGTATCAAAGGGGTTCTTTTCTTTGACTTGCTATTTGGAGCCTTAGTCAAGGATAGGACGGACCAGTATTTGGTAATAAGTTGTGCCCGGGCGTAGCTAACACATGTACAGGGAAAATCCAATTTACCTCATACTACAATTTTACTGATTTTTCAATTTACAGTTGATATGATTTCACCGTTGGGTGACGCACTTGGGATTGTGCTATTTATATTTTTTAATGGGTTCTATTTAGTTACAACCCGATGAGATGAGGGTATGTCATCTCATGAATCATTTAGGCACATTCTAGAAATCACATGCCATGTATAGTTCCATGCCATGTAGGTGCATTATAAATTTCTTATTGTTGTGATAGTTTTTGTGCTAGAAAAGCATGTTGTTGTGATAGTTGCTTGATAAATACCTGTTATGTGATAGTGTATTATTGTATAAACATGTTAAAAGAATGGATTCCAAAATCTGGTCTTTGGGGAGTATGGGCCCCCATTTACCATAATTTCGTGGATCATTGACTGTTTATTTTGTTATAACACAGATAAGATGTCAAACTTTGATTCGTGGGGAGTATGGGCCCTCATGGCTCAGAATTTGGCACTTATGTGTTGTTTTTCAGTGTTTTCTGGGTTCTGGGGAAGTTTCTGAGGCATACTGTCCGGAATTTCCAGTATACATGCCATGTAGTACCTTCAACACGCCATGTATGGTCTTCTGTTTGGGAAGAAAAATAATCTTTTTAAGTACACACAGTGTACTCATAGTACACACCGTGTAGTCTCTACCTGTGTCACAAACTGTGTGGGCAGCGACACAGGGAAGGGAAGAGCTTGGGGCGAACACGTCATGTAGTGTTGACTCGGAGACATGGTCGTGTAACTAACCAACACGGGGCGGCGTAGTCGTTTCTTGAACACACCGTGTCAATGAAGAACACATCGTGTGGTGCGACCTGGGGACCCGTCCATGTAACTAACAACACGGGTCAGTGAAATCCTTCGTGTACACGCCATGTGTATATTAAACACGCCGTGTAGTGTGAGACGTGTGTCCGACCGTGTAACTAACAACACGGGTCGGCGGAGCTCATCTAGTACACGTCGTGTACCTGTGGGACACGCCGTGTAGTCTTATCTGAGGACAGACTATGTGGACTTATCCATGTGACTAGGAGACGGGGTGGTGTACGCACCGTGTACAGGTGTAACACGTCGTGTGGTGTCAAGCTGATTAGTCGGCCGTGTCACAAGCGACACGGGCAGTTGGAAAATTTCACCATACACATAGTGTAGATTTTATACACTCTGTGTAGTTTTGTTCAATGGGAGCCGTGTGGCTTAGCCGTGTAGAAGGACTCGGGCAGGGGAAGAGAAGTCAAGTACATGTCGTGTAGTCAATATACAAGCCATGTAGTCTTGTTTTGCAAATTTTGAATTCCTTCTTCCTCTTGTTCCCTTTTGGTTTCTTTGTTTTTGGTCGTTTTTAATCCTGATCTAAGGTGTGTGTTTGACCTTGTAGAGTCATGCCGCCGAGACGACCACGCGTTGTTCACCAGGAGAGGGGCGATAACTATACTCTGGAGATGGTGGGCCATGGGCTACCAGTTGATCCTCCAGCAGATCCAGATGCAGCGCCAGCTGTTATACTGGACACAGGTGTGGAGGCGCAGTTCCGTGAAGGCTTTATGCGGTTTATGCAGACCTTTCAGGGAGCACCGCCGGCTACCACATCTATGGATGAGCTTACTCGTATCTTCCAGCAGTAGCATCTGCCTACATTTTCAGGGGATGGTGGACCACAGGCTACGAAGTCTTGGCTAGGATCAATGCAGACTATTTTTGAGCATCTTGAGATACCTCCAAGGTGGAGGGTCAAGCTCACAACGTATATGTTGAGTGATTCCACCAAGAGGTGGTGGGATGTTACCACCCAGTCAGATCATCACAGAGATATGGTGTGGGAAGATTTTCAGGTAGTCTTCTATGACTTCTTCTTCCTAGAGATGATGAGGGTAGAAAGAGCTCGAGATTTTATGAATCTACAGCAGGGTGCTATGTCGGTGATGGATTATTCTGCTCGCTTTACCGAGCTTTAGATTTTTTCACCCGTTCTGGTGGGCGATGAGACGTTGAGAGCTAGACGTTTTGAGGATGGTCTTCGTTATGAAATCCGATCACTGGTGAATGTTTTCAGGTTTCCTTCAGTACATGCTATTGTGAATCAGGCATTGATTATAGAGAAGAACCTGTGAGAAGCTAGTGATGTGGTCCAGGCTGGTTCAGCACCAGTTACTGGTACTATTTCTACTGGCAAGAGGAAGAGACAGATGGAATTCTCTCAGGGTGGAAGTACCAGTTAGAAGAATGCTTCAGGTGTCTAGGTCATGTGCTACCAGTGTGGTAGAGAGGGGCACAAGAGACCACAGTGTCCACGTGATCCAGTGGAGTACCGAGTTTGCAGCAAGATGGGTCATTTACAATGCTTTTGTAGGGCGTTTCTACCGATGGCTAGTGAGAGGGGTTCTCTGCAGACTCTACGTGCGGGAGCAGGACCAATAGCTTCTTACCAGTCGGGGAACTGGAATACGTCAGGGCGTGCAAGCAGAGATAGTGGTTGTGGCCGTGGTAGCTGGTCACTAGGATCTCAGAGGCAGCAGGGCGGTACAGCTCAGGGTAGCCAGGCCGTGTCATAGGGTCGCGGCACTGGGCAGACATATGCAGTGCAACAGGCCCAACAGAAGCAGGATCCCGAACCTTCTACAGTGATAGGTGCTATTCTAGTAGCTTCTGTTTTATCTTTAGTAATTTTTTTACGGGTGCTACACATAGTTTTATATCTATTCCCATTGTGGAGAGCCTTGGGCTCTGTGTTTATACTTCTTATGATATCATGACTCTAGACACTCCATTGGGGACTAGAACGGATGGTGTGCGTCCGTGCAAAGAGTTCCCCCTTGAGGTTGGTGGGTGTCACTTCCTTTGGGACCTCTATGTCTTGGAGATGACGAGCTATGATGTCATTCTCAAGATGGACTGGTTGGTTCCCTTCGAGCCTTTGTAGATTCCTATCATTGTAGGGTGATTTTCACATCACCAGAGGGTGGAGAGTTTCTATACAATGGTGAACGGGATGTTCAGGCGAGTCGATATGGACCAGAGCATCGTGGGTGAGGAGGAGTCACAGCCCCGATTGCAAGTTTATATATGGACGACCATGGGACTTGTCAAAAGGATTTCCCTCCAGTGGTTGATCATTTCAAGGATGTCTTCCCGAATGACTTTTCAGGTCTTCCACTGGAGGGTGAGGTGGATTTCACTATTGATCTTGTGCCAGGAGCGGTACTAGTGTCCATTCCTCCTTATAGGATGATTACTCTAGAGTTTCAGGAGATCAAGAGGCAGTTAGAGGAGTTACAGGAAAAGGGTTTCATCTGACCCAGTACTTCTCCATGGGGTTCTTCAGTCCTCTTTGCAAAGAAGGCGGATGGTACTATCAGACTGTGTGTATATTATTGGAAGATGAACCAGTAGACGGTTAAGAACCGATATCCCTTGCCGAGGATTGATGATCTTTTTTACCAACTTCGTGGAGCACGAGTGTTCTCGAAGATTTACGTGAGAGCAGGATATCATCAGCTGCACATTAGACCATCTGATATACCTCTCACAGCTTTCATTAGCAGGTATGGTCTATAGGAGTATACGGTTATGCCTTTCGGACTCACGAACGCGCCAGCAGTTTTCATGGCTCTGATGAATCGTGTGTTCCATCCTTATCTGGACTCTTTTATGGTAGTATTCAGGGATGATATCTTGGTGTACTCTCACACTCGACACGACCATGCCACCCATCTTGAGATCGTATTGAGTACACTGAGAGAGAATTGGCTATACTCTAAGCTCTCAAAGTGCCACTTTTGGATGGACCAGATTCACTTCCTGGGTCACATCATCTCAGAGGCAGGAGTTTCGGTAGACTCAAAGAAGGTGAGAGTAGTATTTTCTTGGGAGTAGCCTAAGAACATGTTTGAGATACGGAGTTTCTTAGGGTTGGCTGGTTACTACAGATGCTTTATACAGGACTTCTCCCGCTTAGCAGTGCCATTGACGGGTTTGACTAAGAAGGGTGTGAAGTTCATTTGGACAGAAGCTTGTGAGATAGCCTTTCAGGACCTGAAGGGAAGTTTGACATCATCACTGATCCTGATACTCCCAGAGCAAGGGAAGAACTATACAGTTTACTGTGATGCATCAGGTATTGGCCTGGGAGCAGTGTTGATGCAGGGCAAAGGAGTTGTTGTGTATGGGTCTCGGCAGTTGAGGCCACATGAGAGGAATTACCCAACGCATGATCTCGAGTTGGCTACAGTTGTGCATGCTTTGAAGTGTTGGAGACATTATCTCTTGGGAAAACATTTTGTGGTTTTCACCAACCACAAAATTCTCAAGTATATCTTTACTCAGCGTAACTTGAATCTAAGACAGCTAAGGTGGGTTTAATACATTCATTCCTTCGACTTCGAGCTTTCCTATAAACCTGGTAAGGGTAATGCAGTAGTTGATGCACTAAGCAGGAAGACTCAGATACAGGCTGTGCAGGAGGCCAGTGGTGAGTGGCAGCTCATAGATTTGTTCTTTGAGATGTATTTAGAGGTGCACGATAGTCAGGGGCAGACTTATCTTTCATCCTTAGTTGTGACTTCTACCCTCCTGGATAGAGTGAGGATAAGACAGCTATCTGATTCGGAAGGCCTAGTTCTACGGGAGTCGGTGGAAAGTGAGAAACCTCCTCCTGGGTGGAGGATAGGCAATGATAAAGTATTGAATTTCCATGGACAAGTGTGGGTTCCAGGGGATATATGCTAGGAGATGATGCGGTAGTTTCATGCTTCAGCTTGGGCAGTTCATCCCGGGGTTACCAAGATGTACCGTGACTTGAGATGTCAGTAATGGTGGTTGGGTATGAAGAGAGATGTAGCTAGTTTTGTTACGAGGTGTTCCACCAGTCAGCAGGTGAAGGTGGAGCATAAGAGGCCATCCGGACTGTTACAGCAGTGACCCATTCCAGAGTGGAAATTGGATGATGTCGTAATGGACTTCGTGACTGGGTTGCCGAGGTCACCTCGAGGCAATGATGTCGTGTGGGTTGTTGTGGACAGACTCACAAAGGTAGCTCACATTTTTCTAATCAAGGAGACCCTCGGTGTTGACAAGATCAGGAAGTTTTTTATCCGAGAGATCGTACATCTTCAGGGGGTTCCTCGTTCTATCATTTTAGATAGGGACTCCCATTTTACATCTCGTTTCTGGAAGAGTTTTCAGAGGGCACTGGGTACATAGGTGATTCTAAGCACAGCTTACCACCCTCAGACTGATGGCCAGTCAGAGTGTATGATACAGGTGCTTGAGTACATGTTGCGTGCATGCGTCCTAGACTTTGGGGGCTCTTGGGAGAAGCATATACCCCTAGTCGAGTTTTCCTATAATAACAGCATTCTGGAAACTATTTAGATGGCACCATATCAGGCTTTATTTGGTAGGCCATGCCGATCACCTTTGTGCTGGTTAGAGGCAAGTGATACATCTTTACTGGGACCACGTCTCGTACAGGAGACTTCTGAGTAGGTCCAGTTAATTCAAAAGTGTATGGCTACCGCGTAGTCTCGTCAAAAATCTTATGATGATCTCCGAAGACGACCCTTGGAGTTTGTGGTCGGGGATCAGGTTTTCTTGTGTGTTTCGCCGAGGTTGGGACACAGACGGATCAGGAGACAGGGTAAACTTTCACCGAGGTATGTGGGGTCATTTGATATTCTGGAGAGATTCGGTCTGGCTGCCTATCGGTTGCAGTTACCTTGGAGGTACCGATCCATGCACGACATCTTCCATGTATCTCAGTTTCACCGCTATCATTCAGACCCATATCACGTCTTTAAGCCCAAGGATGTTGAGCTCGAGGTAGATGCATCCTTTGAGGAGCATCCAATTCGTATCATTGATAGGAGCACGAAAGTTCTCTGAGTCTGGTCAGTTCCTCTCGTACGGGTGCTATGGCAGCATTGCCAAGTGCAGGACAAAACCTGGGAGCAAGAGGCCGATGTACATGCTTAGTGGCCGGATTTATTTACGGCTTTATCTTCAACACCCTTGGAAGGGAAATTCGGGGACGAATTGCTTTAAGGGGGTAAGTTTGTAAGAACCTGGTTCTTAGTTTTGAGGTACGAGCTTCTTCTTTTCTCTTTTCCTTAAGTGTTTTTGAGAAAATATGGAAAATGGGGAAATCCCAAATTTTGAAAGTACACGTTGTGTACTTTTTCCACACGCCGTGTACTTTTGGCCGTGTGGGATGAGTACACAGGGCGTGTACCCATGTCGGCAATGAAGGGTGTAGGAACCGACTACACACCATGTAGTGGTCCCTTACATGCCGTATACTTTTGGCCGTGTGGGATGAGTACACAGGGCGTGTACCCATGTCGGAAATGAACGGTGTAGGAACCGACTACACACCGTGTAGTGGTCCCTTACATGCCGTGTAGTCAGTCGGCAGGTGAATAGTAAGGTGGTGGCCAGCTATGTGACAGAACACACCATGTACTCAGGGAGACATGTCGTGTAGTCACGTCGGCAGATGAACAGTGCCACACTGGCAGGAAGCCTCCAGAGGAACAGTTAAAAAATGGGAAGTACACATTGTGTACTTGGAAGTACATGTCATGCACTTTGTTTTTTTCGCTTAAAATGGGAATTAGCCTCCCCTGTTCATAGGGAAGGCTTAGAACGGGAAGAGAGCTCGGGAGAGGAAGTCGGATCTTCAAGGATCCGTCGAGTGCATGTCGGTAATTCGATTCTGCCTCCGTCGATCTCGTTGGAACCATGCGGGTAAGCCCTCTCATCTCCCGGTGTGTCTCTTTCCAATTCTTCCTCTAATAAAAGTTATTTTTATTTAAGCGAGAATTATTTTACATCAGATCTACGTCTTTCTTTGGAGTTTCTGGAATTGGCATTCACATATAACGTTCGTTGGCGTTTAAGGTAGGTGTCTTGGTGTTTATTTTCCATATGTCATGTGTTTTTGTGTGTTTTTGAGCTACAAACCCATAATGGGGTGTCGTGTGGCTGAGGTCGTGGCTATTTTAAATACCTATAATTGTATATGTAATTAAATGTGATACTAAAATGCTGTTTGGGATCAGTTCTTGGATCCAGGACCACCCCGGGGGTGTGTTCCTCTGTTTAGCAGTTTGGCTAGGATACCTGAGGGTATGCCTCTAAAGTAATGATTGTAGAATTTCCTTGAGAGGAATTTCTTGTGTATGTTTATTTACATGTAGGGAATGGCCCGGTTACTTGCGCCTGAGGGCAGTGTTTTACTTAGCTTGTGGGCGTTGTTTTTCTTAACCTGAGGGCAGTCGTTATCCTAGCCTGAGGGAAACTTCTTTTGTGCCTATGGGAAATAGACTCTGTGCGTGAGGGCGACACCTCGTACACCTGAGGGAAATATCTGTATTCTTGTGGGCAGATTCTTGTGTTTGGATTCTCTTTACCTGAGGGTAGGGGTTTAAATGTCTGAGGACGTTGGTTGTTTACTTAGAATATTCACTTTGGTGGTATTTTAAATTAACTGATTAAATGGATATTAAAATGTAAGTATAACTGGTAAGTTAGTTACTTTTGAGTACTGCTTAGTTTATTTCATTTACTTTCTGCACATTGTTGTTGCATTTTTACACCAAGTTGGGCATGGGCCTTCGATGGGTGCCTACTAAGATATATTTCTCACACCTAGTTTGGTCCATGATTTTCGGCCCAAAAAAATTACGTTTCTATAGGTGTGGATAAGGGAATGGGTCCTTATACAGGTACTTGATTGCTACTGAGGAGTAGGGGAGCATGGGACTGGGATGAGGCTCGCGATGCTACCAGCTGTTGTGTTCTATTTTGCTTTTCTATACTTGTACTGCACTGTATTGTTGTGTAACATGTTCTGGCTGCTTTCTTAGAATTTGAGGCATGTTGCACCATTTTATATACCGTTTGGTTATATCTACTGCATTTGTTTATCTCAGTTGTGTATGGTTTACTGATTCCACTATTGTTGTATGTTTATTTATATTCTGTTGTGCTACACTTTGACAAATGAGGGCATAGTTTCCCCACTATCGGACCTGGGCCCTCGCTGCTAGTCAGAAGCCTCTGGTGTTTGGGGAAATGCGCTTGAGGTCACGTGGCGAACCGGGTTCAGGGCACCCATGGAGTGGTACTCGGATCTAGGACGTTACACTTGAATTATAGGTACTTACTTTACCTTCTTTGTCCAGTTTCCTCTCGAATATCCATTTGTATCCAATAGTATTTAAATCAACAGGTGCAACAATAAAAACCCAAACTTGTTTTGGATACATGAAATCTATTTTAGAATTCATAGCTTCTGGCCATGTTGCATCTTTTGAGATCTCTACTACCTCCTTATAGGAAATAGGTTCATTATTGTCAACCAATGATGAGTTAGAATCGTTGATGGCCAAAAGACCATATCTCTATGGTTCTCTTACCTCTCTTATGCTCCTATGTGGTACTTATGTTTTAGGAACTACTTCTTCCATGGGGACCTATGGAATCTATTCTCGTACCTACTCATGTGTATCTTGATCATCAACTTCATCAAAGTCATTATTTCTCCCACAATCCTTTTTTCAGATGTGCTCCCTCTCAAGAAAGATGTCTTTTCTAGTGATAGCCACTTTCTTGTCTGAGGGGTTATATAAGTAGTATCCCTTTGTTTTCTTATGATACCCTATAAAGATACACTTTGTTCCACATGGTGATATTTTGATGCCTAAGAAGGCCTTAACAAATACCTAAAAACCCCATACATGTGTATGTGACAAAATAGTATTTTTTCCACTCTATAAATCAAAAGGAATTCCATTTTCCACTTTAGTTGGTACTCGATTTATTGTGTATGCCGCAATTTGTAATACATATCCCCAAAAGGATAATGTAAGATATTCATGACTCATCATCAACCTTACCATGTATAGAAAGGTATGGTTCCTCATTTTGATAACACCATTCCCCTGTGATGTATAAGGCGGATTGAGTTGAGATAGAATCCCAAACTCCCATAGAAAGTTGATTAACTCTTGGTTAAGATATTCACCACCTTGATCTGATCTAAGATTCTTTATATTCTTACCAAGATGATTATATACTTCATTCTTGAATTCCTTGAATTTCTCAAAGTAAACAGACTTATACCTCATCAAGTAGATATAGACATATCTACTCAAGTCATTAGTAAAAGTTATGAAGTAAGAATATACACCTCTAGATTCTACAAGAAATGTTCCACAGACATTAGTGTGTACCAATCCTAGAAGATTTGTGGCCCTTTAAACCTATCCACTAAATGGTGGTTTGGTTATTTTTCCTTGTAAACATGCATGACATCTATCAAGTGGTTTCAGCTCTGAAGAGTTTAAATAGTCATCTTGATTGATATTTTCCATGTTCTTCTTGTTTACATGAACAATATGGTGATTCCACAGCTAGGTGTTATATGAGTCATGTGAACATGATTCATTATCGATTTTTGATACTTGGTTTTAATAATTTAATACATAAATACCATTATTTTAATATTCCATACCATAACATATGTTGTCCTCATAAAAGAAACAAATTTTATTTCCAAATTTGAAAGTAAATCCATTGGTATCTAAACATGACACCAAATTTATGTTTTTGGTAACTATAGGTACATAATAACAATCTATTAAAACCAAAATCATTTCCATTGGAAAAGAAATTTGGTAGTCACCAATGGCTAGGGTAGCCATCACCACACCATTGGCATCTCAAAAGATCCACTTCTCCTCTAGAAATCTTTTGGAATATACTTGTTTTTTTATTTGGATATAGATGTGGGAACCACAAGCTATATCTAATACCCAATGTCTATAAATGGAGAAATTTCACTCAATAATGAATGCACCTTTAGCTTCCCCTTTCTTTTGGGTGCATTTCCTCTTACAATGGCTTGGCTTCCCATATACAAAACACACTTCCTCCTTTTCTTTGCCCTGACTCTATGTCTTCTTCTTCATGGAAGGATGATGCTTGGGATCTTTAGAGAGTTTATAAGTTTTGGTTCCCTTTTTCTTGTTCTTCCTTTTCTTTTTCGTCATAAGGACCATGGGTTTATCACACCCCATGTCCTAATCCACTTGGAGAATCAGGGTTAAAAGTTCTGAAAGACTCTTCTCATTATTTATCATATTATAATTCAAAATAAAGCTAGAAAATGTCTTGGGAAGTTATGAAAGTATGATATATATAGGTAACTCATCTGGGAATTTAATCCCTAATATTTCCATGAGTTCAATGTAGTCAATAAGATTGACTACATGAGGCCTATATGGCACATACTTTCTAATATTATTTGTCAAAAAAGCATTAGAGATCTCATACCTCTCTTATATATTCTTATCTTGATAGAGATCCTGAAGTTGAGACATCATGATATAGGAATCTATACAATCATATTTATTCAAAATCTCATTGGACGTGGATGACAACATGAAGCATTGAACATCTGTAGCATCATCTAGATTTTTCTCATAGAGAGATATCTCTTGATCACTTACATCATTTCTAGGAAGAACTGGTAAAGGTTCTTTCAACACATACAATTTTTTTTCATGGTGAAGTATGACCCGTAAGCACCTTTTCCACTCCGGGAAAATGGTGCTAGTGAGAAGTTTTTCCTTATCAAATATGGATCGCAATTATATTTTTTATGTCATTTTATTATTATTTCTACATGATAAGATAAGTATAATTTTAGTACTTTATCTAATAAATTTTAGAGAAAAAAATAAATATTATATTTATTAGATTCCAACTATTTTATTGAAACCCAATATCCCTCACCATTGGATTCAAAATATCATGTTTCTTAGACACTCAAGTGGAAAGGATCTATATTTCCCTTCTCATTACACCAACTTTGGGTAGTTAAGAAACTTGAATGGATTTAGGTAGTCATTCCAAATGCCAACAACATTAACTCATAGTTCCTTGATCTTCTGAGTAGACTCCACAATCATGAAATCATTAATTTATATTTCCTCAACCATTTCCTCTAAGTTACACAAATTCATACTTTGGAATTAAACCCTTGATGTAAACCAAGTTAATTCAACCCAAAATATCAAGTTATAATTCCTGGATAAATAAAGGCACCCCAACTTTGGCTGGTCAAACACTTTTAACTATGGTTTGATTCTAACTGATGTAATGTAAGTCTATACCGGCATAATATTATATTGAGGGATTTTATTCTTTATGCATAAATTTCCAATTATTATCTTTATTAAATGCTTATGAATATTAAGTGGAATTAATTATGTGATTAACCAAGTCTTAGATAATGTTTACACGTAATCCATTTTATTTTGGTTCCATCTTGCATTCTTGTTAATTCGTTAATTATGTGATCTCGAAAAGACTTACATAATAAAATAACCATGAAACTAACAAAAAAAATAAAGGGTATGATAATGAGATTATACTAATGGTTAGTTTCTATATATATTTATAAACTAAACATTTTCCTAGGGGAGAAACACATTTAACCAATTTAGGTTCATGTTTACAGCTTTCCACTTGTCCACCTTTGTACCTCCTTAAATTGGTTTCGCCTCGGCTCCGAACTTGAATCGCCTCCACAATCATGGGATCTCTATACATTACATATTCATTTTACTCACATATAAGTGGGTGTAAAGAGGTTTACATAAAAGAAACCATGGGCATGTAGGCCTTACATAATAATGAGGAGAGAATAAATGTAGGTTGGCAATTTAATTTAATATTAAATTAAATGAAACCAATCACATAAAAAGGTCTGGTCAATCTCATGATCATCCAAATGCATGCAAAAAATTATATATTTAATAAAACTAGCATTCAATTCTTTAATCATTATTATTTAAGATAAATCGTGCTTGAATCGATTAATTATTATCTTTAATTAATCAATCATTTTATCTTAATTATTATATAAATTTCCTTTAGATTCTCATCCATTATAATTTTAGACATATTAAATAAATTCATTTAAAATTAATTGTGTATATAACTTGTACCTTGGAGGTAACACGGTGAATACCCATCTGATTCTACCCAACATGTATTATACTCGTATACTATTTTACTCTTGTGGCACATGACATACATGACTTATCACGTACTTTCACAACATGTAATTCATGGATTATTACATGAATTAGATGATTTTTCAGTCATTTGTTATGCCTCAGAGAACGTAGAGTAACAACTTTTAATACGACTCATACATGATACGTGGATCTGAACAGTGCACAGAAATTAATTAAACATTTATATATTTATATATATTAAAACCTATCACATGGCGTGTCCTATATATACAAGAACATTCAAGTACATGTCTCTAGGTTTACATAATAAATAAAATAAATTTTAAATATTTGTAACTTGGTATAAGTACATAGCATGTACACCTCTCACCATCTATCTAAGACACATGCCTACAGACTCAGCGTATAGTATATGCCTCGGAAAAATTAGAGTACACAACATGTCCAATGGGACACATGCCGTATTGACTCTATGTTACATGGTCACTAGTCAGGTAGTCTGTTTATTGAATACACAACCCATCTTTGAGGTAAAGAGACCACACACCATGAATAAGGGCTACATGATGTGTACTTTAGATGATTGTGTGCCAGTATGTCTTGTTCAACTTGCGCTATAAGAATTAACTACACCATGTATCATCAATGTACATGGGTTGAGTAATTTCCAAATTAATGCTTAGTGTATTGAACACAACTACACAACATGTAAATCCTATTACATTGTGTGTACTTTTGTGTCATCTGGGAAGAATCCTTTTCTCCTCAAGATGAGTTCCTCAATTTTATTTTAATCAAAAAAAATTAAATATATCAATTAGATATATGATAAAAAAAATGAGGAATAAGTAGATCTTTCAATTCAAATTAAAATAATTATTAAACATTAATTGAAAAACTAAATTACAAATGTGTAAATCACAAATGATCTTTAAATAATTATAAACAATTATATGCCCTGCTATGATTCCACTTTTAGGTTTTGGCCACAGCAGAAGGGTGTGATGGGCAGTGCCCAACTTTAATTTTTTTCATAATAAATGATCAATTTGATATCTATACGACGATGGACTCCATGATCCATGAAATTCTATCATAGAAATAACAAAAGAAGAATTGTGTCAGAATCGGGAGAGAGGGATCAACACCTATTGTTTATAATTAATTTAATTAGATAAATAATTACCTCTAAGGAAATATTTCTTCATTTATGTGTCTAGTGATAGATCTGCAGGGAACCATCACTGTATTATAGATAATAATTATATATTTCCTCTAATATTGATCCACATGTGCTCCAAAAATATCTGGACTTTGCTAAAGGAGTATTTGGGTGCTAGCATGAAAGATCCGTGTGATTGCATCATCCACCTTTGATCACCTCGAGAACCACTTCCAAAGCATTCTCCTTGATCTAGTGGAGGATGATTTATCTCTATTCATGAGAGAGTTCTTATAGAATAGAGCTCTCTGGGCTTGATATTCTTTCTCCAAATTAGTTGTGGAAGACCGAATAGGCTAATGAGAAAATAACATAATTGGGTATTTGTATTACTAGGATTAAAATAAAACAATTTCACAAGTTCCCTTATTATTTATTTAATCCTATAAAATCCCCATATAAAATAATTATAGTAATATTACTATTTCTCGACATGCACTGAACTTGCAAATTAAAATTAAATATTATTTAATTAAATAATATTAAATATCATCATTTCTCACCAGACCATTAAACTCGGTCTTCCATTCCTCCAAAATATTTTTCAGGCCTTGAATAATATCTATTTATTTATTAAATAAATATCACTCCATTATTCACCAATAAATAAATAAATTTATATTCACTAAATAAAAAATAAATATTTATTAAATATTCTGCTCACAATATATTCTCTTCAATAACTAGTAATGAAATAAGTACGATCAATCATAAATGAATAATTATAAAACCGTATATGGGAATAATATTTATGCAACCTGTTAAATAATAATTAATAATATATTATTTAACTTAGATTCTGGACACACTTTGTGTGTGACCCTCTAGGCCTCTTTATCAGTGGCATTAGGTGAAGCGACCTAAAGTACATGGTTAGAATCTAGAAACACACCAAGTCACCCATATATAAAGAATTTAATTCCACAATTACATATCACCTCATATGAACGCTTACCATATAATATAATCCTTTTATTCCAATATCTAAAATTGAGCAGGTTTCATGCTAGTGCCATTAACCTATATGTTTGATATATCTTTCTTTGACTTTTTGGAAATAGAAATTTCATATAAAAAACCATAGCCATGGATTTATTTTGGATATATCATTTTTATCAAAGGGTATGAGATATTAACTTTCTTTAATGAATAGTAGGTTTAAATCCTTTCTTACATTATTCATTAATGTAATATTACTCGTAACGAACCCAACATATCCTACTCCATCGTGAACATTTGACATCACAATTTTCATCAATACATATTAGTATGCGACTCATAATACTAATTAATAATAATCTTAAAGTATAAGAGCCAATACACATGTTCGTAGATATAAACATCCAATGACACATAGAAATGTGGATTTCCTACAGGTGTGTCTCGTTCTCATAATATCCATACTAGATATTACCAAGGGTGTACACCCTAAGAAGATGCTTCAAAATCCTATGAGTCTCCACCCCTGATATAATGTATCATTTGAGTCCCTCAAATGATATTTTAAGGCTATAGAATATATATTCAAGAATAGTGTCTTAGTACTTCCGGGTTCTCATAATAGCGGGTAACTGCTATGACCTTTTAGTGTGGTAGCTACTCTTAGGACATTATTACATACTATGTTACACAAAAGAACAATAATGATGTGGTAAAGAGTTCATTAATATTCAAAACCATAAATAAAAGTTTATCATAAAGTACAAATAATTTGGTTCTGGGGCACCAAATATAACAGATAGGTCAAAAGTACGCATGAGAAACGTTTCCATATTTCAATGACCATGATAGAAAGAAGGTAAGCATTATTTTATCTATATAGAATTATAATTATATCATAAATATCATATTGTTTCTATAAATATAGTTCCATATACCATCCATGTGAAGCGTTAATAAAAAAAAGAATCGCATCACTTCGCGAGGATGTAGTCGTACATACACCCGAGCAATGTTATAATTTTTCAATGGATGGTAATGTAAGAATATATAAGATATATTACTTTTACAGAAAATTTAATATGTAATTAATATTATATATGAAAATTAAATCAATCATCATGAATATTCATTATATGAGATGATAGAAAATGAATTACATCGGTTCGCAAGGTGGTATTCCATCGTACACACAAGTGATGGTTTAGTTTTTCTTTTGATGAAAGATGATATGGATAAATATTATACCATCAACATAATAAAATCTAACTATATAGGATATAGTTTTGTATTATATTATAATTTTTAATACATAATTTAATTTTGAAACATAAGAAGTAAAAAAGAATGATCTTGTTGAAGATGATTCCCTTTTCTTAGAAGAACCTCCTTTGGAACTCTTATTAAGGATCCTAAAGTTGGAATTTTTGGAAGAATAGAAGGTATATAATGTGTTTAATGAATTTTGGGAGATATTTTTCAAGTTTTTGGTCTATAAAATGGTTTTATAGGTGTTCATAATTGGGGGGAAGGGGTACCTTTTTATAATTGAGGAGTTACATTTTTATAAATACCAAAAACTATTCAATAATAGGAAGTCACTCTCAAGAAAAGTGCCTCCAAAATTCATAAATAATTGATTTAATGAATTATATGTTTTATAAAAACCTATAAATTTCAAAAATAAACATTTTTTAAACATTTTATTCTTTTTATCTCTAGGTTTACTCAATTTTTCCATTTTTATTTTTCACCACGGTAACTATTTTTTTACTATTTTTACTATTCATTATAAACAAAATTAAATAAAAATTATTACCTAATATTAATTATGATGATTAAAATTTTGGATTCCATTTTATCATATTTAAATCATATAATTTTTATAATTCAATTTAAAATTGAACCTAAAAATGTGTCGAAAAAAGGTTTTTCAAGAAAAGGATTTTTCAAACAATAAATAATCTTATATTTACTTTATGATAAGAAATCATTAATATATGAATTAAAATACATATAAATAAAATTATAATATATTAAATTGATTTATATATTTCCTTAATAAGGGTTATTTTAATTAATTTAAATGCATAAACTTTATTCATTTAAAAACAATTTGCAGAAACCTGCATTTTTTAGCATAAAAATAATCTTATAATAAAATCATGAAAATTGATGATTCAAATGAAATTAATTCGATAATAATAAATAAAATGGTTCATATTTAAAATTATTACCAAATCCAAAATATAATGAAACTTTTAAATTTCTCTATTTAATGAAAATAAATGACGGAATTTGAAAAATCAGTAATTTTCACTATTCACTGAAAAATCTAACATTTCAGAAAAATTCTAAAATTTCACCCAAAGTTAATTTTGATATTATGATTTTAAAAATTATTTTTTTTATAAAATATAATTTCTAAAAGTTCCATAAATTAATTAAAATATTTTCTCACAAGAAGAAATAATGATCATTTTTAAAGGAAATATATTTTTTGTAGAATAAAATATCTTTATTAAAAGTTTAGTGATTATTTATCATGAATTTATGAAAAAAATTATATTTAGTAGGAACTTATATATTTTTTATAAATTATTTAGTACTATTAATACCCACTAATTTAAAGACTAGGTTATGACCATAATATAATGTTTTGGTCGTTTAATGTCAGTGTTGCTGGTTATATACGCAATTGAACATAATTTTCTTCTTTTAAAATCTCATGGTATTACAAAGAATAAATTTTAAAATTATGAGAAATTAAAAGGATAGTTTATATTATATAAATAATTAAATACTGATTAAATAACATAAGCTACATAACTCATGATGATCGATCATAACTCAATTTGTTCATACATTCAACCACACTACATTGTGTTTCCACTAACTCTTCTTTAAGATTAATGGTTTTATAGACCATTTTCTCCAATAAAATTAAAAACCATCAAAATATTATTACAAAAAGATAATATATAGTTTAAAAAACACTTCACTTAAAGGATCTAAGAAAAAAATAGTATTGGGAACCTTTATTCAACATTTTTAAATAACATTATATAACATCTAATCATTTTGATTTTGGCTTTTTTTCACTTTAATAAAGTAAATTAGAGAATATATCTTAAAAATGTTATAGGAAACTAATAAAATATATATAGGAATAAATTATCTCAATAGATCATATTTGATAACATCACCATAAATGTTGACTAGAATTGTATCCAAAATAGAGAAAATCATGTTGGTATTGTATTTGGATGAAAAATAATAGAGTTTTTTAAATTCCTAATGGATCTAAAAATCCCCTTAAAAATGTGGGAGGGGTAATGTTTGGGTTCTTTGTAGTCATTATATTAAACATATTTTCTAAATTAATAAATAAAGAAGATCTCAGTTCAGGTAGTGACCTTCCATACCTTCATTTGATGTAGAGTGGGTGTATGAGGTAGAAGAACATGAGTAACATTTGAGAAATTAATTTCTCAAACAAAGATTCAAAAGAAATTTTATATTTTCATGCCCTTATTCTATGATATAATAAATTATGACCATGGGTATGTTTAAATAATCCAAGTTATTATAAGTTATAGAATTTTGGTATAGCATAATATATGTTTTTTCATATTTTTAAAATGAAACACAATCTTAAAAAAAGTTAAAATAAGTATGTTTAAATCATCCAAAATATTATAAATTACAATCAAATTATAAGTATGTAGGTATGTTTTTACATTAATATCATTAGAAAAGTTTATTGAAGAGATAACTGAATAGTGTCTTAGATAATATTTGTCTCCAACATTCATAATTTTAGACCAACCGAAACATTAATCCTATCAATTATTTTAAGAGAAAAAATCATGAGATTATCATTCAGGACAATCGAAGGATATTAAAATTAAAAAAATTTAATGATTACTAATTAAAAAATAATGACTAAATATCGATTCATTACCAACATCTAATTAATCCATTAATTATTGAATTTATATATACTTCTCTACCACTTTAAGACACACTATAGTGATATCCCCTAATATCTGGATTGTACCTATAACCAATTATAGTGAATTAAAATATAAATTTTATAATTATTGAAAATGAAAATATTTATATAAATAATTGGAGAAAAAAATATTTATTAAATAATAACTACTATTTGGATCTCTATGATTAGTCAGAGACTAATTTTTCACACATTCAACCACTTTTTATATTGTTTCCACCTACTCTTTTTTTAAGATTTTTTAGTTTCATGGTCCTTTTTTAATAAAATAAAAAGTCATTGACATTGTATTACTCAAGGATAATATATAGTTCAAAAAATAACATTTCTCAAAGTAAGATAAGAAAAAAAAACCTTCCCACTAATAAATATTATACCATATTCTTGAATATAATTATATAAATTGTAATAATGTAGACTCTTGGTTTCCCCAAACTTTAATTAATAAAATTAAAGAAGATTTATTCAAAAATCTCAAAAAAATATATGAAAATATATATAGGAATAAATTAGTTCAATTTAACATACTTGATAATACCTCCATCAATGTTGATATGAATGGTAACCTAAATTATTAAAATCACATTGGTATTGTCTTTGGATTAAAAATTAAAGAGTTTTTATAACTTCTAATGTTGTTATAACAAACATGTTTGATTTACGGAAAATGTTAATCATTTCATCATTTTAAAACATTATTTTTTTATTTAATATAATCCATAATTTAAGACATAGAGTTTAATAGACTAATGAAATTTAATATAGTGTTTAGAGATTGAATATGTGATGAAAAATCATTTAGTGGAAAGTTTAAGAAAATTCATAAAGAAAACATTTATAGTAAATCAAAGATATAAAATATTTCTAGAAAATAATACCAGTTGAGTTAATTCTGAAATTTTCAACACTATATTATCATTTTAATAAATGATTTGAAATTAGAAATCAATTGAAATTTTTATGAGACATAAAATCGATGTTTAAAATTAATCTATATTCTAAAAAATAGAATGTTAATGAATAAATAAAATGAATGAAACAATTAATCATTTTATATAAAAAAGTATATAGTTTGAAATTTCGTTATATTTAATATTGAGAATTATTTAGGATGAAAAAAATATATAGTAAATTTAAAGAAGTTGGTACTCATGATACAGAGTTGTAGGAAGAGAAGTGGAGGAGAACGATAGCCCCATAGGCGTCGTTAATTCTACAGGGTTATAGAATTTAGACATTTATAACATGAATCAAAAAAAATAACTAAACTATATGGTAGTATATGATATGAAAGTTTGAGTTCAAATCCATATATATAGTGTTTAAGAAAATATTAATTTAAATAATAAAGACCAAAACTATTTTATGAATGTAGTCTAATATAATTAATTGTAAGAGATTTCATAGTGAATGATTGAGGTTCTAGAATAATATAAATTTTTCTTGGAAATTAAAAATCTAGGGTCATGATTAATTGTGGTATAAAATTATGAATCATAAAACATATGGTGTTATAATTTAATTAGGGTGAATCCAATGGTCATAGTAAACAACCCCCCAAATCATTGATTTCCCCTTTTCGTAATGGTCACATTACAATGGTTGATCGATGGTTTGGTTACTCAAAACCATATTTAAACATAGAATATAACCCAACCAATGGTAATGGTGAGGATAATTCACTATTTCATGCTTTAAATTGTATCACACCCTCACTAATCATGCATTTTTCATGTATGATAACTGTGAAGAATATAATTTAGGAATTTTAGTGTCAAAACAAAAGACCCAAAAATATTACATTCAAAAATAAAATACCTTAATATAATCAACCCCCATTCATTGTAATCACATATCACAATGTATACCCCCTCATGTTATCCATGATGGTGTATGAAAAAAACTCATATTCTACTCATCGTAACGGTGGTAGTCTTTCATTTCAGCGGTGGGGCCTCCCAAATTAATGATTTTGAATGAAACCCTATACACTTATATATATGGATTAGGGGGCCTATTTTACATTTAATTTTCCATTTAGTATTGCACATTATTATTGTTGGGTGCACCTCCATTCTTAATGGTTATCCCGAGGAATAAATATTTGAGTTTCCCAATGAAAGGATGATCAAAAGTTCCAAACTGGGTCTGTCCATACACTTTTATAGTGTGAAAGTTGGTTAATGTAGTGAAAGTATAAATTCCTCCCATAATTTTATTCACATATTGTATGTTGTTCAAGAATTTTAATGTTTCACATCATTTAAATGTTTTATGAAATTAAATGTCAATTTCCAACCTTGGAAGATTTTTTTTGCTCTATTTCTTCACTTTCGACCCCAGGAAGTGTTCCCAAGGTATTAAACGTCATGGGAAGTCCTATTTAAATGAAAATAATGATTTTTTTTATCCTTTGTCTCATTTACCACAAATTAGATTATCCTTTCTAATATTAATAATTCCATTAAATAAAAAATAAAATAATTAATCATTTTTATATCAAAAGTGATGCATTTATATATCAAAAATATATGCATGAAATGGATGTATCAAATCCCCCACACTTGAATTTAGACTTTTCCTCGAGGATGAAATATCAACATACTCACAAAGGATTCTCACTCTACCATGCTTTAAATTCAACAATGATAAAAGAAATTGATAATATTGGAAATTAAAATTTTAAGCATCACATCGGATAATTCATCAACACCTCATTTTTTAATGAAATAATTAAATCAAGTATTTTACATTTCTCTTTTTTAAAATTACTACACCACTTCATTCATCCATTTTTATTTTTCAATTTATTATTAATATTTATTTCATTTAAAATTTACCTCACGTTAATTTTTTCACTCATTATCAAGGTAAAATTGTAAATACAGTTCAGAATATACCTATAGAACATGTCACTTAACATAGACTTTTATGGAATCTAGCATCTCTACCATGTAAAGACATAATCAAAAATAATGGTGGGGACATTCAATAAGGTTTAAATGTATCTGAGTTATTATGGTAGGTGGGTAAATGATATAAAAATTAAATATAAAAAATTAGGTTTGAATCTAAATCATAATGTATGATATCAAAAGATAATCTCAATGGAAATATTTATTTACAAATGTTATCTCTCTCATCCCCCAAAAAAGCTCAAACTGGGCGCATGATACAAGTAAGAATAATGAATGAATCTCCCAATATTGGTCAAATTTTTTTATTTTTATTTTATATTTATTTTGAATATTTTGTTTATTAAAATGTCACATCCATCACCAAACCACATATGATCAAAAGATCATCAGTCTGGTAATGGATATTTTTTATCCTTCTAGGACACATCCCTTTTTATTATTATTTTTTATAGAAAGAGAGGTGAATAATAATTACAATGAATGATATCATGGGATATCCCCAAACCACAATATAAACCCTAGTACAGTCTACTCAATTAAATATATCTATATCCTCCATGAAAAGTATCTCCCCCACACTTATTCTTTCAAATATCATGAAATATATTTAGAGGAAGGTATGAATGGATAAAATAGGCATGTAACTTATCTCATTTATTAACAAGGATATTAATGGATTATATGGGATTAAAATGGATTAATGTAAGGTGGGGACAAGGATAAAGGGTTAAACAAAATATGCATTAACCATATTAAAAGTAATTATTTTCAATCATCGCTTTGATAAGATGTCATTAAAGTTATAGAAGAGAATATACATGAGTATCACAATAAATATAATATAGAAATAATGGGAAATATAAGTTTTATAGGATGTATCAGGAATGAGAGTGAAGGTTTGGGTCAATTACTTATGGAAATGCATACGAATAATTAAATCAATTAATGAAAATGTCTAAAATTCAAAGCATGGCTAAGTCTTAAATAAATTTCATTTAAAAGAATTATAATGCTCACTAAATCATGATTTCTTAAATCCAAAACCACGTGATTATCTCTACTAATTATTTTTCACATTTTTCTCATTCATATTTATTGAAAAGGGAATTTAAATTCATGGAATGGTAATTATCCTAGGTAGATTAAGTTTTCTAGTTCAATTAATTAAAGAAATAATTAAAATATGGGGTATGAAATTTAAAGTTTAATGTTCTAAAATAATTAAATGTGAGTAATGCATTAGAAAAAATCATAATTGAAATAATTGAAACCCTTTTAATGGATCTTCAATGTTGGCTAAATAGGTTCTACCTACTTTAGATTCACAACATGAATCGGTTTCACATTGTGTATTATTTATATTTTACAACATGAATGGGTTTATGATTTATATTGGTCTTACAAATAATTTTCATAGAGTCTTCTACTCGGTCTCTAATTAATTTTATGGTCCTAAAAATAAATAGGAATAAGTGAAAGTAAAGGTCATTCAATAATGCTAAAAATTATAAGGGTAATTGAAATTAAATCCTAATATAAAATTTAATTACAAAAAAAGTGATAAATTTTAATTCTTAAAAATAGATAAAATTCTTGGGTTACCTCTTTGAAGATTCTATTTTTTTAATGGTCATTTATCTCAACCATAACTGGATTAGTTGATTGGAGTGTGATATAGAGATAACTATCTCGCATTCACCTAATATTTACTTTGAAACATATCGGGTTCATCTTGTATTTTATTTAAATAAATCAACATAGAACTCGGAGGTGGTAACTAGAGTCTGAATAGAATGATGACAACCAACATGATTTTACCATCTATCTGGTCTCGGTAAAACTATTATTTTTTAATGGATAACTATGTGTGTTATATTTCTTCAATGATAAATTTGATTTCTATATTCATCTCCTCAAATGATTTGGTTTTTACTACTTATTTTTGTTCCTCTACATAGTCAGTGAAGGTTGTAGCTATTTCTTCTTCTTATTCTTATGGTCAACTATAATTTTCTAAAAAGTTCATGATAAATATGGTTTTTGTATCTTCCTCTTTGTCTTCTTATTCCTTCAACTGCAGTCTGAGTTTTGAAATAAAATGTTTTAGAATCTGAGTAGATGAGGTACCTTTTTCTTCTATTTTTTATTCTTGATGTTCGTGGAATTATGCATTAGGCCACTAAATTTATTCATAAGGGTAACTTTCTTTATCATCGGCCACACTTGAAAAATTAGGTAATCATGATTAGAATAAAAATCATCTTTAGATATGGTACTTACTTCTTCTTTATTGATGATTCATCTTTTCTCATGATGTGCCTCTTTGAAATTTGGTACCAAGATTTGGGTTGACACGTTTTCCTCGCTTGGTTATGGTTATGAGTTCTCTTTGAATTTATTTTTTACCATTATAATTTTTTTGAGTTGTTTTTTCAAATCCTTGGTACTCATCATTCTCTGTAGCCCTTCCATCACAACCTAAAAGACCCAGTGTGGTACAATTGATAAAAAAAATAATTAATAGCCTATTTTAAAATAAGTAAACATGTAATATGAGAAAATAATTTTCCAAAATAATTAAACTAAAAAATTCTCCACTCCTATCCTCAGTAACAACCCCAAACATTTATAGCCCTACGGGCATTGTTAATTCTGAAGGGTTATTAAATTTGGAAATTTATAACAAAAATTTATAGGATATAAAAGTATGAGTTATAATCCATAAATATAGGTTTTTATAAAATATTAATTTAAATAAAAAATACCTAAAATATTTTATGAATGTAGTCAAATATAATTAATTAGAAGAGAGAGAATGGTGAATGTTTGGGGATCAAGAAAAATAAAAAAATGTGTTTGGAAATTGTTAATCTAGGTTCATGAATAATTAGGGTGTAAAATTATAAATCAGAAAACATGTGGTGTTAGAAATTAATTAGATTAATCCAATGGTTATGTCAAACAACACCCAAATCATCAATTTCCCCTTTTCATGATGGTCATGTTACTTTGGGTGTTTGATAGTTTGAGTACTCAGAACTAAATTTAAACATAGAGAGAGGTCCACTCAATGGTCATGGTGAGGATCATTCACTAGTTGATTCTTTAAATTGTATCACACCATCACCGATCATTCAATGGTCATGTATGATAAAAATGAAGAATAGAATTTAGGATTTTTTGGGTTGCAGCAAAAGACCCAAAATTAATTACATTAAAAAATAAAATACTTTAATACAATAAATCCTCTTTCATTCAATAAAACCACACAAATTATATCCAATCATGATTTCAATGAGGTGGTAGGAAAATAAATAATCATATTCTACTCATCACAGTGGAAATAGTCTTTCATCTTAGTGATGGCATCTCCTGAATGAATGATTTGGAGTGGAGCCATGTCCTCTAGTTTATAGGAATTAAGGGGCTAGGGTTTCATTTAATGAACTATTTATCATTTCCCATTATTACTTTTGGGTCCACCTCTGCATTTAATGGTCCTATTATGAAATAAATATTTGAGTTTCCCATTGAAAATACCATCAAAAATTTTGAACTAGGTCTGTCCGTACACTTTCGAAATGTGAAAGTTGGTTCACACTGTGAAAGTATTGGGCCCTCTAATATTCTTCACATCATGTACAACTTTCATGAATTTTAATGCTTCATTTCTTGTAAGTGTTTCATGATGTGAAATGTCAATTTCTAGCTCTAGAAGCTCCATTTCACTCAGTTTATTCGCTTTCGACCCCAAGAAGTGTTACATAGGTATCCAATGTTGTGGGAAGTCCTATTTAAGTAGAAATTATGGATACTTTTTCTCTTTTTTCTCATTTATAACAAATTATAGTATCCTTTCAAATATGAAAAATTCCATGAAATAAACAGTCAAGAATTAATCATATATTTATCAAAAGTGATTCATTTATATATTAAAAATATGTGCATGAAATGGATGTATTAGATAAAAATTAAGAAGAGTGATTGGTATGTGGGAATATGATATTAGAGATTGAGTTGGATCATGGAAGATTAAGAATTGGATGTTGTGAAAAAAATGGAATTCAAAAAACTATACTAAATTATGGAACAAAGAAACATATACCGCCCACTATATTTTGGGATAAGAACCTCTATTAATCATAAAACAAGTTAGGCCTTATGAAAGGTAAATTGGGGGGTCATCAACTAGGAATGGATGATACTTTGTGGGTTGTAGTCAGGGACAAAGATTGAACAATAACCTATAGGTGTAGGAAATTGGGTGCAGATATGAGATATAGGATCTATAAAAAGTAATTTTTTATTCGTTTTTTTGTAAAAAAATATAAAAAAGTTTTAGGATAAATATTATTTTGAAAAATGGGTCTCCACTTTCATTAACCCCATTCATGAAAGTTAGACATGTATATCTATGTAAACCCCATTCACACAAGCATATTTTTTTTAAAAGTCTCTTGCATGAACATCAATCACACATGCCTATAATACATAAAATGAATTTCATAAAAAAATATTAATTGAATCTAATTTATTTTATTTATATATATATATATATATATATAAATTTTAAAAAATATTTAAAATATTGTTATTTTATTCAAAATTAATTTCATTAGAGTATTCCCAAAATATAACTAAAAACCTCGCCTAGAGATCCATTTTATAATGGGGTGATACTTGAGATCCCCTAAATATTTTCCACGTGGGATTCAGGTTCCCCTTTACCAGTAATAGAATAATAATATATTATTAATAATAATACATAATTAATAATACATGATTGATAATTTAAATAAAAAATAAAATTATTAATTATTAATTATTTTATTAATATAATTAATGTTTATTCGGTTGAAGGGATTAAAAACCACAAATAACTCATACACCCAGACACCTAGGTGGTTAAAGACTCATCACTCCCTACTAGGAATAACAATGACCCAATTGACCAATTTTATTACATTTTTTGTAACACCCAAAGCTTCCACGGTACGTTTCCCTTCGAATAATGCAATGGCGTGCATTGTACGCAACTTCGAGATTCTAACACACCACAACCAATCAAAAACTAGCCGTTATGAATAGTAATACCTACTTTTTAAAATTTTAGAAATTTTATCTCTCAAAATGGACTTCATTTTTGGATTTGGAGTAAAGAATTTAGCCTAAGGTGAATTTTTGGTACTTTTCGGATAACTTTAATATTTTGATGAATAGTAAAAATTACTAAATTTTAATTAAAAACAACTTTTTTAATCAAAATAATTAATAGTGATAAATTATGAATTTGAGTGGTTTTAAAGTATAATAAGAATATATTTTTACCTTTTTATCCAATGGTGTTCATTAGAATTAATTTCACTTTGAAATTGGACATAAACAATTGTCAATATTTTGATATATATCGTTTCTTAAAAACACGCTATTTGTTGTGACAGCGGGAATTAATTATAAAATTAATTAATGAAACTTTTATGTTTGGAATTTTGTAAAATAGACATAATTTTTGAATTCGTAATATCAATTATAGCCTAGGGTGAAATTTTGGCATTGTTCTAAAAAACTTCAATTTTTGATGAATAGTGAAACTACTAAGTGGTAGTTAAAAAACTGAATTTTTCATAAAACTTAATTTTACCGCTTCTACGATTGAAATTTTGAAAATACGAGAGACACGGTTAATATAAAGGAGTAAAATGTGGTTCAATGAGATGAAAATAATTTTTGGTGAATAGTAACTTTTTACTTTTATTTACCACGGTTAAAAGTAAATAGGGTAATTCAGGGTAAAAATGATATTAATATTACCATAATACATGTCCTAATTCTATTGGACAAGTGTATCTCGACCAAAAACAACCTTAGGAATAAAATATTATCATTTAGGTCCACTTGGATTAGATTAGGACATTTATTATTATTTAATTCAAAGAAGAGTTAAAAGAGTTAAAATCAATGTTTATTTACTAAAACATTTTTAATATAGGGTTATACATAAGATAAATTAGATTGTAAATAATCATTATAAATATAATAATATTTAATACATAATTTTAATTTATTTATAATTTTTAGACATTAAATAATTTAATATATTTATGACACAATGACGATTCAGTAATTACCATAATAGTAATAAATTAAAATAATTGATATTATAAATACCCAAATAAATAAAATTTAAGACTTTTAATGAATTAAAATAATTTTCTAGGATAATATGACATATTAGGATTTATTTAATTGACTTTTTTCTAAGTAATCATTCTGTTATGAGTTTCAAAAAAATCAACTATTGAATAGTGTCAAAATTGACATAAAAGAGTTTTTAAAGAAAATATTATATTATTAATTGATATTAAATTCCTAAAAATCTAACGTTCGGCCAAGAGACTTAAATCATGATAGGTATATCATTAAGGGACCACTTGGGGGTCTCTTGGATGTATATAGTAAGTTTATTAACTATATAATATAAAAATACAAAGTGACATGGTAAATGTCAAACTAATTAACTAAGAGTTAAAACGAAAAGATAAGGTTAATATAGTAACCCAAACCTGTATAAATTCTATTGGTTGAATGTTTTTCGACCAATCCCCACCTTAAAATTTTAATAATCAACTTTGGAGCCATTAGAAACTAAATATGAATTTATTATAAATTAATATTTTTAGCTTTTCCAAAGGTGCCCTCACCCCTCTTATAAAAGGGAACTCCTCCTTCTCATTTCTTCACACCTTCAAAGCCTTTTGGTTCGGACAAAACCTGACCAAATACTCTCTCAACTTCCCTCACTACAACCTAGAGGCCTTAGTTTGATCCTAAAGCCAACCTAAGGATCCCTTTTGATCAAATCAAAATGAAGAACCCGAAGAAGAGGTAATGTTTTCACCACCCCTTTTCAAGTTCCTTTCTTCTTCCACTTCTTCTTTATTTGTTATTAACATTATAAAATGATAAATCCAGTATATTATATATACTGTGATGTTATTATAAATATGGTACAACCATATTCAGTATTCTATCCACCCTTTTAATAACATTTCACCATACGTGCGTACGTACAGCTTACCGTCTCCACGTCGTGGTGTAATTGTTATTCAATATATTATTATTTTTGTGGGTATAATAATGATGTGTAACTCATTTAAATAATAAATATAACATGATAATGATTCTTCATATATTATATACCATCCAATTATATATTATTTTAATATCAAAAGAATGATATTGTCGCTCGTGCGTACATACGGACTACCGTCTCCACGAACGTGATTAGATTCATTATCTATCGTATCCATTCAAGTATAATTATCATTTTATTATTTAAAAATAATGTTTAAGGACTTTATATCATTCTGGATATGAATAAGATACAAACTATCCATTACAAACATGGCTTACGGAACAAAACATATAAAAGAAAACGAGTAAGTTAACACCTGAAACGACGATAATTCTAAGATATTATTAACAAAGAAATGTTAAAAGATCATATATGATATCATATTAATGTATATGATTCATGAATAATTTAATAAAAATTATTTAAACATTATACATGAGGTTAACCTACCCCCAACCAAGGAAAAGTACAAGGTAAGGGGTTTCTTATCTCACTTTTAATTCCATGATAATTCCATTGTTCACCACTTATTTATTGCATGTGGTGTATGTGTACTGCCCATGATTGTATTCATTGTGTAATATACTTTAATTTATGGATATTTACATCATCATGGTATGATCCTTCTTTCATGGGTTTATGTTTCATAAGTTACCAAATCGATAAGGGAATTTGAAATTTCAATTTCCACTCATCTGGCTTTACGCATATTTCATTGATTATATTACTCCAAGATTATATGTGGAATCAATATTCATTTGATTATGTCATAATTTCCACTCCCCTTCCTGTGGATATACTATTGATACACATAATCACTCCATTGATAATTTCTCAAGTCATCGATATGAATTTGATAAGAGTAATTTTAACTCATTCTCCATTTGTTGAGTTAAACATCCAATTCATTGGTGTTGTTTTTACAAGACTATGTGTGAATGTCCTTTGATTTTTTTACACTAAATATCCAATAATATTTAGTGTATTTATAATTGTCACACATAACTATTTCATTTATTTATCCTTAATCTAAGGATACGGCCTTTATGAGAGATTTCATCTCAATTTACATTCCATTGAGACTTATTTGTTGTTATACACCAAATCACTTTTATGTGGTGTATATAATGTACTTTGACATAGTATATCATGAATTACTTTATTATAATGATATTACAATGTTTTTATTACCTCAATTATTTTTATTCAAGTGTCTCTCTTTTGGTTAGAAACTCTAACTAAAATACCATTTTTAAATATTTTAAAGACTTATTCTTCTAAATCTTGCTCATTAATGTCCATGTTTTAAAAATGGTTTTAAGGATTTATTTATATGGACATTAATGTTTTAAAATTAAAACTCATTTTAAAAAGTTTCAAAGTGGTATGGGACACTTTGATTCAAAAATCTATTTTTAAATGGCTTCTTGACAAATAGTGTGACTTTTAAATGATTTCAAGAAAAAGGGGGATATTTCTCTCAAATAGTTTTGATGATTATTTTCATCTATGTCAACATCCTTCATTATTCTTTATTGAGGTTAATGTGATACAATACAATCTTCCATATTGTATCGAATGAGTTATGTTTGACTCTGGATGTGCTATTTTTATACCATTCATGGTTTGTGGTTAAATTATTGACATTTCGTATGCTAGTTTTAATACGAATGTTTATGTTATGTTTAAACTTGTTCATATGAGGAATGAATTGGACTTAATAAGTGACGGGTGGAGCCCGCAATAGCTCCTCGATGCATCGGTAGGTCTCATGAGACAAACTAGTGTCTTGGCACAAGGCCTTGGCAAAATCTTATTTGTAGTCTTGGCACGAGGCCTTGGCTATGTGGTTATGATAGTCTAGCATTATGCATTCCATCATTATGAAAGTGGTTATTGATATTGCATTTGATTGTTCGACTAGTAGAATATCCATGTTAATAAGTAAATGTCATTATTTCATTTTATCTTTTCCATATTATGCTGAAGTTCAAGTTTAAAAGGCTTTTAATTTAATTATAAATTGTCTTAAGTGTTTATGCTTATCTATGTAAGCTTCTGCTATAATGTTATCCTTACTGAGCATCTGATCTCACCCCTTTCAATGTTTTATTTTTTCCAGGATTATGAAGAAGTAATTTATGAATGACCTGCAGGGATAGTATGAGGGGATATGAAGACAAGATGTTTTTTATAATGTAATGTAAAACTTTATGATTGTATCTAGTGTTTCCAAGGCTACTAAACTAATCGGTCTTTCGAGACTTGATCTTTCTTGTGATCATGCCAATGTTATGTAATAATGCACCGACTCTGGGTAACTGGGGTCGGGGTGTTACAGTTGGTATTAGAGGAAGTTTAATACAAACCTTGGAAGCTAGATTTAGATAAACTCTGATTAGAGAACATAGACCTAAGATTAACATTGATGATTAGTATAGAAGAACTTCCTAGAATTTTGGTATTGTAGAGATTTTGTGAGTTTTCCAAACAATACATCCTTGTCTAGATACGAGTAGGTAGAGGCAGATCTGGCACAGATGTACCTAGGGGTAAAACCCAAAAACACCGCTTTGAGCTAGACTCGAACGGGAACTGGTGCACGACAACGGGCCTTGCTGCACTCTTGGTTACGACACTCCCGGGGGATATTCTTAGGATAATTTACATTTTATTTATAAACCGATTTAAAGTATTATATATATAAGATGAGAGTAAATGACCTTGGTTAATCCTAATATGTTTCAAATTGAGAATATGGTGACATGTTAATCTCTAAATGATTTTATGACTACTGTTACTCACACAATGATTTCTGGTTTTAGTCAATGGCTAGATTCCAAGGAAGTCATAGTGACTTTGAGAATGATGTAAAAGGTGGGAACGGTGGTGGCAATGAGCAACAAAATGGAATGTTGATAGGCATAAAAGATATCGTCTTTATGCCAAATCAGTTTTCCAAAAATATGATCAACAATATATATATTAACCAATTACCAGACTCGACAAAGAAGAGAAAGGTGATGAATGATAAGAGCTCCAGTAGTGGAGACCATGGAGAAAGAAATCCTCAATTTCCATCATGCAGGAAATGTGGAAGGAGACACCCAGGAAAGTGTCTCAATGGGACAAAGAAATGCTTTACGTGCGGGAAGGAAGGACATAAAGTGAAGAATTGCCGAAGAAAAATGAAGATTACTATGGAAGAAGATAAAAATGGTCCCAAGAATCCATTTACAGTCATTTTCCGTAAATGTAGGGGACCTGGCCATTACCTGAGTGAATGTCCTATTCTATAGGATATTTTCTTGGTTAGAGAAAAAGCTATGTGGAAATAAATAGTTGGATAAATGTTTAAAAATTATTAGTGATCCTTGTTGAAGGGTTTACTTTGGAATAATTTTCTCTTGTATTTGTAACCCTAATGTTTGCTATGTGAGAATGATATTTATGGAAGAATTATCTTTTATCTTGTGGATATAGTTTTAAATAACCATTTGGTTTTATATGATCATTGGGTTTGAGGCAATTACAAATTATTATAATTTGGGATGAAAATGCAAGGTATGAGATAACATGTGTGGTTAAATTATGTTATGGTTTTTTTGAGGAATTTATCTCATTTTGGTAATGTTATAAAATATAGTTTTTGAAAAAGGACAACACGTAGACCGTGTGACAACCCATTGCGTCGGACAAAGCCGTGGGAATCAAACCCACAACCAAAGTGCGATTGGGATTTATCGCCTACCACTGTACTATGTGAAGTCCCTGGTTAGTGTGTCTATTATTTTTAGTAAAATTATTTTATTGATCAATAATAATTTGATTTGGGATCTTATGTCTTACCAAATGAATACCCTTAGTATAGGAAAATGATTTGGTGATTAAGTGATAAATGTTATTTTGGAAGTTGTTCGCTTTGTTGAGAACACTATATGCCCAAGGAAAATAGAATAGTATGGGATTTAATTTGAGTCGTAATGGTGGATTTTTATCTATGTTTTTATTGTGGATTTATAATGATTTGGGTTATTTATGGAAATGATTAGGTTAATTACTTTTAAGTATGTGACGTTAAGAGTAATTAATGTCATTTGGAGATACAATTTAACATGGGAGACTACATAATCAAATTCTTTTATGTTTTGGGTTTCAATATTAGTTTTGATTATATTAAATGATTTTAAGGAAAATTGATTATTTAATGGTATTTATTTAACTTTGGGGTATTGTTGGTTTAATTTTGTAAATTAAGATTAGTGTTTATTTCTCTCAAGGAATATCCTTTTGGGGGATCATTAGATCTTGTACTAAACTTTTTGGTTTTGATTAATCTCTAAAGACAATGTAAATATATAGTTCATCCTGCATGGATCATGTGATTCAATAGAAGTTTATTCTAGCTCTTCCAGTGTGACCAAGTCTTCTTGAATACTCATCATTTAAAAAAAATGTGTTAGTGGTGGAAATTTATTAAAGAATGAAACTCTACTTAAAATGTAAGTATATATATTTATATTCTTAGTCAATATCATAAATTAATTCCTCATCCTTATGTAATGTAACTTAAAACAAAAAAATGTTGTCTGTTTACTTTCCTACTAGGAGACTAATGGCCGTTTGTCCCAACACAAGTTTGTGGTTTTCTTATTGTTAACTTTCTCCTGATCATGATTTCTATCCCTCTCCATTAGAACATGACACTTAGTTTATCATCCATATCCATGTTTTCCTACATGGAATCCGAGTATGGGTTATCTTGGTTAATCTTTATACCTCTCTTTCTTTCTTTTAAAGTGATAGTTTTATTGACTCTTTTTCCGATGTGGGACTTTCCATTATATTCCCAAGCACAATTTTAAAAATTGTGAGGACGCAATTTATTGAAGGTGGGTAGAATGTAACACCCCAAGCTTCCACGGTACATTTCCCTTCGAATAATGCAATGGCGTGCATTGTACGCAACTTCGAGATTCTAACACACCACAACCAATCAAACTAGCTGTTATGAATAGAAATACCTACTTTTTAAAATTTTAGAAATTTTATCTCTCAAAATGGACTTCATTTTTGGATTTGGAGTATCGAATTTAGCCTAAGGTGAAATTTTGGTACTTTTCGGAGAACTTTAATATTTTGATGAATATTGAAAATTACTAAATTTTAATTAAAAACAAATTTTTTAATCAAAATAATTAATAGTGATAAATTATGAATTTGAGTGGTTTTAAAGTATAATTATAATATATTTTTACCTTTTTATCCAATTTTGTTCATTATAATTAATTTCACTTTGAAATTGGACATAAACAATTGTCAATATTTTGATATATATTGTTTCTTAAAAACACGCTATTTGGTGTGACAGCGGGAATTGATTATAAAATTAATTAATGCAACTTTTATGTTTGGAATTTTGTAAAATAGACATAATTTTTGAATTCGTAATATCAATTATATCCTAGGGTAAAATTTTGGCATTGTTCTGAAAAACTTCAATTTTTGATGAATAGTGAAACTACTAAGTGGTAGTTAAAAAACTGAATTTTTCATAAAACTTATTTTTACCACTTCTATGATTGAAATTTCGAAAATCCAAGAGACACGGTTAATATCAAGGCATAAAATTTGGTTCAATGAGATGAAAATAATTGTTGGTCAATAGTAACTTTTAACTTTTATTTACCACGGTTAAAAGTAAATAGGGTAATTAAGGGTAAAAATGATATTAATATTACCATAATACATGTCCTAATTCTATTGGACAAGTGTATCTAGACCAAAAACAACATTAGGAATAAAATATTATCATTTAGGTCCACTTGGATAGGATTAGGACATTTATTATTATTTAATTCAAAGAAGAGTTAAAAGAGTTAAAATCAAAGTTTATTTACTAAAACATTTTTAATATAGGGTTATACATAATATAAATTCGATTTTAAATATTCATTAGAAATATAATAAGATTTCATACATAATGATAATTTATTTATAATTTTTATACATTAAATAATTTAATATATTTATGACACAATGATGATGCAGTAATTACCATAATAGTGAAAAATTAAAATAATTGATATTATAAATACCCAAATAAATATAATTTAAGACTTTTAATGAATTAAACTAATTTTATAGGATAATATCACATATTAGGATTTAGTTAATGGACTTTTTGAGAATTAATCATTCTGTTATGAGTTTCACAAAAATCAACTATTGAATAGTGTCAAAATTGACATAAAAGAGTTTTTAAAGCAAATATTATATTATTAATTGATATTAAATTACTATAAATCTAAGTTTCGTCCAAGATACTTATATCATGATAGGTATATCATTAATGGACCACTTTTGGGTATCTTGGATATATATAGTAATTTTATTAACTATATAATATAAAAATACAAAGTGACATGGTAAATGTCAAACTAATTAACTAAGAGTTAAAACTAAAAGATAAGGTTAATATAGAAACCCAAACCTGTCTAAATTATATTGGTTTAATGTTTTTAGACCTATACCCACCTTATCCTTTGAATAATTAACTTTTGAGACATTAGAAACCTAATATGAATTTATTATAAATTAATATTTTTAGCTTTTCCAAAGGGGCCCTCACCCCTCTTATAAAAGGGCACTCCTCCTTCTCATTTCTTCACACCTTCAAATCCTTTGGTTTGGCCAAACCCTGCCCAAATACTCTATCAACTTCCCTCACTACAACCTAGAGGCCTTATTTTGATCATAAAGCCAACCTAAGGATCCATTTTGATCAAATCAAAAGGAAGAACCCGAAGAAGAGGTAATGTTTTCACCACCCCTTTTCAAGTTCCTTTCTTCTTCCACTTCTTCTTTCTTTGTTATTACCATTATAAAATAATAAATACAGTATCTTATATATACTGTGATGTTATTATAAATATGTTACAACCATATTCAGTATTCTATCCACCCTTTGAATAACATTTCACCATACGTGCGTACGTACGGCTTACCGTCTCCACGTCGTGGTGTAATTGTTATTCAATATATTATTATTTGGGTGGGTATAATAATGATTTGTAAATCATTTAAATAATAAATATAACATTATAATTATTCTGTATATATGATATACTATCCAATTATATATTATTTTAATATCAAAAGAATGATATTGTCGCTCGTGCGTACGTACGGACTACCGTCTCCACGAACGCGATTAGATTCATTCTCTATCGTATCCATTTAAGTATAATTATCATTTTATTATTTAAAAATAATGTTTAAGTACTTGATATCATTCTGTATATGAATAATATAAAACCTATCCATGACAAACATGGCTTACGAAACAAAACATATAAAAGAAAACGAGTAAGTTAACACCTGAAACGACGATAATTATAAGATATTATTAACAAAGAAATGTTAAAATATCATATATGATATAATATTAATGTATATGATTAATTAATAATTTAATAACAATTATTTCAACATTATACAGTAGGTTAACCTACCCCCAACCAAGGAAAAGTAAAAGGTAAGGGGTTTCTTATCTCACTTTTAATTCCGTGAGAATTCCATTGTTCACCACTTATTTATTGCATGTGGTGTATGTGTACTACCCATGATTGTATTCATTGTGTAATATACTTTAATTTATGGATATTTACATCATCATGGTATGATCCTTCTTTCATGGGTTTATGTTTCATAAGTTACCAAATCGATAAGGGAATTTGAAATTTCAATTTCCACTCATTTGGATTTACGCATATTTCATTGATTATATTACTCCAAGATTATGTGTGGAATCACTATTCATTTGATTATGTCATAATTTTCACTCCCCTTACTGTGGATATACTATTGATACACATAATCACTCCATTGATAATTTCTCAAGTCATCGATATGAATTTGATAAGAGTAATTTTAACTCATTCTCCATTTGTTGAGTTAAACATCCAATTCATTGGTGTTGTTTTTACAAGATTATGTGTGAATGTACTTTGATTGTTTTAAACTAAATATCCAATAATATTTAGTGTATTTATATTTTTCACACATAACTATGTCATTGATTTATCCTTAATCTAAGGATACGGCCTTTATGAGAGATTTCATCTCAATTTACATTCCATTGGGACTTCTTTGTTGTTATACACCAAATCACTTTTATGTGGAGTATATAATGTACTTTGACATAGTATATCATGAATTCCTTTATTCTCATGATATTACAATGTTTTGATTACCGCAATTATTTTTATTCAAGTGTCTCTCTTTTGGTTAGAAACTCTAACTAAAATACCATTTTTAAATGTTTTAAAGACTTATTCTTCTAAATCTTGCTCATTAATGTCCATGTTTTAAAAATCGTTTTAAGGATTTATTTATATGGACATTAAATTTTTAAAATTAAAACTCCTTTTAAAAAGTGTCAAAGTGGTATGGGACACTTGGATTCAAAAATCTATTTTTAAATGGATTCTTGACAAATAGTGTGACTTTTAAATGATTTCAAGAAAAAGGGGGATATTTCTCTCAAATAGTTTTGATGATTATTTTCATCTATGTCAACATCCTTCATTATTCTTGATTGTGGTTAATGTGATACAATAAAATCTTCCTTATTGTATCGAATGAGTTGTGTTTCACTCTGGATGTGATATTTTTATACCATTCATGGTTTGTGGTTAAAGTATTGACATTTCGTATGCTAGTTTTAATATGAATGTTTATGTTATGTTTAAACATGTTCATATGAGGAATTAATTGGACTTAATAAGTGACGGGTGGAGCCCGCTATAGCTCCTCGATGCATCGGTAGGTCTCATGAGACAAACTAGTGTCTTGGCACAAGGCCTTGGCAAAATCTTATTTGTAGTCTTGGCACGAGGCCTTGGCTATGTGGTTATGATAGTCTGGAATTATGCATTCCATCATTATGAAAGTGGTTATTGATATTGCATGTGATTGTTCGACTAGTAGAATATCTATGTGAATAAGTAAATGGAATTATTTCATTTTATCTTTTCCATATTATGCTGAAGTTCAAGATTAAAAGGCTTTTGTTTTAATTATAAATTGTCTTAAGTGTTTATGCTTATCTATGTAAGCTTCTGCTATAATGTTATCCTTACTGAGCATCTGATCTGACCCCTTTCAATGTTTTATTTTTCCCAGGATTATGAAGAAGTAATTTATGAATGACCTGCAGGGATAGTATGAGGGGATATGAAGACAAGATGTTTTTTATAATGTAATGTAAAACTTTATGATTGTATCTAGTGTTTCCAAGGCTACTAAACTAATCGGTCTTTCGAGACTTGATCTTTCTTGTGATCATGCCAATGTTATGTAATAATGCACTGACTCTGGATAACTGGGGTCAGGGTGTTACATTTTTATTGGCCCAAAATCCCGTAATTAGTAGCTCGGAAGCCCAAATATAATGAACCAAAGGCTTTGATATCCACCTTTGGAAGACCACCTCTGACACACAACATTGGAACCTTTCATGTTTTCTTTATTCGTCCACCACATCAAACATATATCATCACTTACTCATTGTGTTCGCTTTAGATTTCTAGCACCTAAGATATGCAGAATTATCCCCTACCATATTCTCTTTATTTTTCATCTGAAGGCCACTTTATTCTATCCCAAAGGCCCCTTACTTAGGTCATGTACTATGTCATCACCTGCATGATCATGTACCTAGTTCTACACCTCCACATGCATCATTGACCATAAATGGCCTAAAAATCCCCCTTGGGAAATGCTATTGGGATTTGAACTCCAGTCACATACAAAATTACCAGGGGATTTTACCACTCAGGAAAGCCCAAGACTTTAATAAATAAATATAATTAATTATTAATATTGCAATTAATATAATTCTTGATTGATGATTAATAATATAATTAATAATTAATGATATAATTAAAAATAATAATTGATTAATTTATATAATTGATAACTATTAATAATTGACAATTAATAATTGATAATTTTTAATTAACAATAATTAAAAATAAATATGAATAATTGATATTATAATTAATTAATAATTTAGTATTTATCAATAATTCATAATTCATAATTCATAATTAATAATTATATTTATTAATAAACATTAATAAATAATTACAACAATATTTAGTAATTAATAATTATAATTTATGATTATATTTAATAATATAGTGAATAATTAATTAATAATTAATGTTTTATTAATTTATTGGTTAATTATAAACATTTATAATATGAATAATAATTAATTAAATTCCTAATCATTATTATTATTTATATTATTAAATATCAGGTACATTGGTAGTTTTTATTATTAAATACATTATTAATTATTATATGTTAGTGTTATAACATATCAATTAGCTTAGTGGTAATCACTCCATAACCCTATATGAAAAAACTCGAGTTCAACTCTGGGTGGGGGAAGGATTCCTGCAGGCACTATAGTAGTGGTATTGCGGTGAGTACTACAGAAGCGGTTTTATTAACTTGATTTGAACTTTAAGACTATATCATTGGGTCTTCAGGATACTGGACCTTTGATCCACTAATTTAAAGCAACTGGGTGATACAATGGGACCAGAAAAATGGCATGACACGACTAGGTGGGTGACACAACATGACAACACACAAGTGTCATCAGGTTGGTAGCTTGAAAGAGCGATCAATGCATTGGTTCTTATCATCCAGTCCTCTATCCAATAATATCATTGATGTGGGAAGAAGGATGATCTGTTATGGAATGGTGGTGGGAGGTATGACACAATAGTTTCTGGTAGGGGTGACGTGGCATGTTGACAGATGTGATTATTGCGCATGTAACCAGGAAGATAACATGGTGCAATTGGAAGGTAGAACAATGTGATGACATGCAAGGTGACATTGGGTTTGAGGATCGAAATGGAAATATATGTGTTGGAACTCATCAATGCACTTACCATGCACATGGGTTCAGATGTGGGATGGAGGATTTACCTATTATGTCAATACGGAGTAACACAACATGATGAAGCTGATGTGAGGGTAGATGTAGAATAAAACATTGGTGACACAAAGTATTATTTGGATACTCATCTAGGAATCAATAAATCTCCTTCAGGGCCTTTGTGATATATTTAGTTATAACATAGGTCTATCAAGAACATGGGCCTTTGGTCCATTAAAAAGTAATAAAATAGGTCCAGTGGGTATTTTTTATTTCTTATGGGTAGTGATGAGGCTTGACCCACTAGGGTTCTTGGGTTTGCAAGTTGTTTGTGGTTTTTCCCCTCTAACTATAATGAATAAATCAGGTATTGTTAATTATGTATTTTTATTATTAATATATTATTAATTTATTATCGGCTAAGTGGAACCTGAAATCCACTTGGAAAATCCATAAAGGATGTTAAACACTTCTCTCTTATAAAATGGAGCCCTTTGGGAGGTTTACAGTTATATTTTGAGCTTGTTTTAATAAAACTAATTCTAAATAAAATGATAGTATTTTAAATAGTGCTTAGAATTTAATTATATAATTATATAAAAAACTAAAAAAATATATAAGCATTTTTAATTATTAAAGTCATGCATGAATGATGTTCATGCAAACAAATTCATTTTTTAAAATATGTTTGTATGAATGGGGTTCACGCAAGCATATGAGCCTAGATTGTGTGAATGGAGTTTATATAAGTGGAGACCCATTTTTCAAAAAAAAATTCACTCTAACACCTTTTTATAATTTTTTTCCATGTAAAACCCTATAATAATTTTACTCAACCCAACAATTTAAGTGAGATTCATAAAGGAAAATTTACTTATATAAAGAATAATGAAAATTAGATTCTTAAAATAGGGATCGGGATAAACTTATTCCCATTATAGGGTATATTTGGGGAAGGAAAGTTGGAATTGTACCAAAAAGAAGCTTCTTTCAAAAAAAATTGAATAAAGATCTTTCATAAAAAGAACTTTCCTTAAATATTTTGAGAAGACTATAATTTTTAGAATGTGCCTTTTACATAAACTATTTGAAGAAGGTGTTTTACCGCCCCACATCTTCTTCTCTGTATTTTTTTAGAATTTTTTTTCATTTTTTTATTGTTTTGATTTGTTTTTTAATGTATATATGTAACAAAAAAATTATTTAATTTTTTTATTCAACATTAATTTGAATAAATTATTATGAAAATATTTCACCTCTTAAACTCTTACCCAAATATCCTTTTTATAGAGGAGGCTTCCTTGTCATCCCTTAATGGTTTTCATTGCAGGATTCAGTTTTTACCTTTCTAGCACATTAAAATAAAAATAAAAATTGTTCATAATACAATAATAACAATACAGAGTTTAATATAGGGACCATGAACTTGGTTTTCCAAATTCATGGTTCTAATCAATCTTGATAATAGCAACACACTATAATGTAATTATATATATATGTGTGTGTGTGTGTGTGTATATATGTATATATATATAATTATGAATAAAAATATATAATTATATTTAACGATCCCCACGGGTATGTAGGGTGGTCTGGGGTTGGGAGGGGTTTGGGGTGCATCCTGGGGTTGAGTCCCTGAATAGTTTTATACTGTTGGGTTGTATACGGAAAAGGCCACTGTTATAATATATTAATTGTTTGTAATTAATTATAATAATGTATTTAATAATTAAATAATAATGTAATAGTTAATTATGATTAATTAAATTATAATATAAATAATAATTTAGTGAAACTAATTAATCACTAATTTAATAAAATATACAATTAATAATTATTCAAAACAATATGGTGTTTAAGACCCTTTATCCAAGAAAATTTGAAACAAAAAACAAGGGAGGATAGGGTTAGACAATAAAAACCTAACCTCATTCCAAAATCCATAAAACTATAACCACAATGTCCCATGAAGACATGAACCATAAGTAACTACAAAATCATCCATAAAAAAAAGCTCATTATAATCTTTGAAGTCCGAAATTCTTTAAATATTGAGCTTGAAAATAAAGACTCGTAATATGATAGGCTAAACGACCACCTCAACCATGTGGATTTCATCCTCATCTCCAAGTTTTAGGATTTTCCCTAGAAATATCATTGTCCCCAGTATCTGGCACATTATAGGTTACAACATCAACATTCACATACTACATTGAAATTGGATGGGCACGTTCAACACAAGCAACATCTATCTAGATAGGTTGGTCACCCTATTCAGAACCATCACCCTCCATGGAATCTATATCATCTAGTTTCCCAACATTAGGATGATTTCCTCAAGGCTTTCTAGTAGGTTATGAAAACCCTACATTGGAATTATCTAATTTATCAACCCACATTTTCCTAGCATTAGTACATGTTCCCACCAGCTTATCATTGATGGGAACCTCATCATCAAGTATAGAACACTGCTTCAAGATTATAGAAATCCCAAATTTACTATGAGGTCATTCATCTTTTGGTGACAGTATTTGATCAATGGAGGTCTTCCTGATGGAATTAGATCTACTTTCATTACCCTTTGTTAATTCATCCATAAAATTAGATCCAAACTTATCAGAATTATCACCCTAACTAGTAACAAAGCCAATATTATTTTCTTAAGTTGCCTTATTTTCAAGGATAGTATTAGGATAATGACTTAGACCCTCCATTGTATCTTGGGTGAGAGAGAAAAATAGATTACTCTTGGCAGCAAGCGGAACATATTGTATTCTAAGTTTCCTAGGTGTAACCTTTTGAAAACCCTTATCATCCACCATAACCATTTTACCTGTCTCTAATATAGACTTAAAAAAATTCCCTGAAGACCTCCCAGTAAATAGTTATCCTTTTCATGTTCATGTGCACATAGATATTCCCAATAGAATTAGTAAGTGTATACACATTAAATGATTATAGCCATGGTTTCACAGTTTAAGTATAAAGAGGCTGGTTCAATCCATCTTGTTAATATAACCCTAAATGGTACAAACCAAATTACAAACCATGATCAGAGACCTTAACATGTTTAATCAGTTGGGAACTAGAAGCAGTAGACTTAACTGAAAGAGAAAACCTCTTTTTTATCTTTATCAGCTATGGGGGGACCATTAAAGAAATATATTTATCCTTTGTTAACTTCCTACTTAAAGCAAGCATGTCAATAAGTATCCCTATAAGCTACTTATCTAGATTTTCTCATTCATTATTTCTATTCAAAAAAAGAAAATTCTTCATATGGATCACCACAAACCTTATTCTACTCTCGAGATGAATACCTTATATCATAATTCTTTGAGATACCTACATTCTCTTTCTACTACTAAAAAACCTCTATAAATGCCAAAAACACCTTCTCGGAACTCTTACTCAACCGTTGTACATCTTTATAGTTTTTTTAATCCCTCACCACACCTGAGTAACCTTTCTTCTCCACTCCCCCTAGTTTTGTGCAACCAAAGTGGGATGTTCACCAAGATTAACAACTCCTTCTTTTCCTAATTTCTTATCTTAATATTACTTAGTGATTTCGTTATTTCTTTGACATTTATTGACATCATGCCCTCTTAAGTTACAATTTCAGAAAAATATCTTATAATTGGACCTTTAATTCACAATTATTCCACAAGGTGAACAAAATGGAGGTGACAATTTGTACTTAATCTTTATACTAACCTCATCTTGAGGTGTAAAAAGTCGAACTCTATTAATAAGAGAAAAAATGAAGATAAACATTGACTAATCCTGCCAAAATTTATCAAAACTCACTAATTTAGTTACACTATACATTTTGAGTGACATACCAATATAAGTTGTTATATTATATAATATTTCACGATTATGTAAGACCCAATTCAGAACATGAATTTTATTCCATGCATGCAAACAGGTCTCCTTATAATCATATAGATTAAAATTCAATCTCCAATCATGAATATATAGGGTGCCAGTTTTAGATTCATGGAACCAACACCCCAATCAGTTCCATTCAATTCCACAAAGAGGAAATTTATGTGGTAAAAACCATGATCGAGGGAAATGCACTTCCAATCAATGAATCCCCAAATTTAAGATAAGCGAGAAACCATATCATCAAAAATTATTATTAATGTAACAAATAATTAATAATTAATAATTTAATTAATAATAATATAAGTAAAAATAGTATAATTAATAGTAATAATGTAATTATATTCATTATTAATATAATTAATAGTAAAATAATGTCATTAATAAAATATAATAATGTAATTCTTAATAATGAATTTAGTCATTAATATTGTAATTAATTATTAATTCATAATATAATTAATACCAATATAATTAATAATTATTAATAATGTAATTAATATTTATTAATTTATAATAAATAATGATTTATAATATAATTTAAAACTATTAATATTGTATGTAATAATTAAAAAATAATAATTAATTGTGTAAATATGTATATGTTTTATGTTTTAAAATAATAATATTTTGTATCATTTAAATTATTTTATTTATATTATTTTGATTAAATTATTTATGTTTTCAACTATTTTTTATGTGTACAATATATGGGTAGGATAACATGTTGATTGTATTTATATTTTATATTTTATAATCTTTCAAATACACCTACTTGAAACATAATAATTTTTCATGTATGTGAATTTGAAATGATATAAAATATAAATACAATCGAAATGAAATATAACACATAGACCATATACTTAAAAAATAGTTGAAATAAATCATTAAAATAATAAACAAAAAATAATTTAATCGACACAAAATATTTTTGTTCCAAAACATAAATTTTATACTGATTAAAAATATATATGAATAACTATATTTTCTATCAATTAAATAATTTTTTTGTTATGTAAAATAAATTCATTATTTTTTTCATTAATTTTCATGTATATAGTCTATGTGTTAAATTACATTTCAATTATATTTATATTTTACATTTTATAAACATTGAAAGTTTCCAACTTAAAACAAAATAATGTTTCAAGTATGTGGATTAGAAATATTATATAATATTAAATATAAATACAATAAAAATGAAATATAATATATATATTACACACATAAAAAATAGATTAAAACATAATGAATTTAATTAAAATAATTAACAAAAAATAATTTAAATTATACAAAATGTTTTTGTTTCAAAAATTAAAAATTATTCTTTTAAAAAAATATGTGTAAAACAACAATATTTTGTTTCAAATAAATTATTATTTTATTATTATTTTAACTAAATTTTTTATATTTTCAACTAGTTTTTATGTGTATAGTATATGAATTATTTTATATTTCTATTTTATTTATATTTTATATTTTATATCCTTTCAAATTTACCTATATCAAACATTATTATGTTACTAGAAGTTGACTTTGAAAGATTATAAAATATAATATATAATAAAACTATCTTTCACATAGATTATACACCTAAAAAATAGTTGAAATGATAAGAATTTAATCAAAATAATAAAAATAAAATAATTTAAATAATAAAAATATTATTGTTTCAAAATATAAAATTTATATGTAGTTACAATATTGACTACATTATTTTTAATTATAACATAATATATAAATATTTATCAAATATATTATTAATCATTATTTTTTATAGGGAGTTTCAATGTTGGTCTCTCTAGAAATTCAATGGATAATGATGAAAAAATAATCAAAAAAAATCATCTAACTATTATTTAAATTTGAAGATTGTGTTCGCCTCAATTTCTAAAGAGTCGGGTGTGGGTAATGGTTTTTCTCAAGAAATTTTGAATTTGATTGATCTAGTGATTCAAGAAGTCTAGTCTTATGATGTTACGAAGGCTCAAAATAATTCAACAAATAATCATGTCTCATTTATTGAGAAAATAATAAAGGGTGGTATTTATCTAATTTTCATATTTAATCGACTTCATTATATAAAAGGATTATAAGAAATGGATATTTAGACTTAGTTGTGGTGAACCATAAAATTATAGAGGAATGTATCAAGGAATATAAACTAAATAATTCTCCCCAATTCCATGTCTAGTGAGGGGTTCTCGCATAGGATAATTCACCAATAGGCCCCAGGAACTCCTCTGCATATGCTAGAGATAGCCAACTAGTAAAAGAGTTCTAAGGTAGTACCATGGAGAGACTATACCCCTGTATCATAGCGCATAATAATAAGGAAATAAACCAAAATTTATCCACAACATTAAATAAGCAGAGTACACAAAATAAATAAATATATCCATTAATAATAAATAATGAATGCAAAAGAAATCAGTCATACAGAATCACTATCATGCTAGTACACAACAACTGATCACCCACCAAGATCATCACATATACATGGATAAATAAAGAAAAAGAAATAAATTGAGGATATATGAAAATCTATGAGCCTCACCCATCCTGATCTCTAATCTATTTGAGTTATCACACTCTATCATTCTACTTTGGGACTCTTCTCAATCTGAACCTATAATCAATGATGTATGCTCGAGTACCCAAGTGTCATGGTCGCCCAAGCAGGGTGTGAGTACAGCTAATTAGGGAACCACCAATGTGGCCCTATATATAACTAGTAAATGTAGAGTGTTTACATATTATATGATAATAATAAATAAATATAATAATAATGAAAGAGAAAATAAATAATCATTATTGAACCTCATGTTCTCATGTAAAATCTAGGATTGACCCAAACCTACTTCGACCAGTGCCAGAGTGTCTCAAAGAACAACACAAAATTATGCCTACCAATTTCATACTTAACATATAATTCAGAGGATTGTGTTCTAGTAAACCCAAATAATTCATGTAAGCCACTTTTCACATGGTTCTAGGGCATACCCTATTAAGTAAACTCATCTAGAAACTCAAGGGATTTCCCTACTGAGAATCCATCAATTGGAGCTAAGGGTGAGGCTCTTCCCAGATAGTAATTCCATATCTATAGCTAGTGCATACCCTATTATAAATCCATCACCTACATATAAAGGTGTGCCTATCCCTTTTCATAAAAACTACATCCAAAAACTCAGAGGATTTATTTTCATAGAAATCATCACCTAGATCCAAGGCTCACCTTTCTAGGAATCACCCCATCTGAGTCGATCGGTGTTGCTTTCCCCTACGGGAAATCACCTCATCTGAGTCTATGGGTGTAGTTCTCACTACCGGATATCACCTCATCTGATCCTAGGGGTGTTTCAATGGAATCCAAAACCATAGCATATGTTCCTTGGTGGACTATGCATCCCACAATATGAATCCAAGGATAGTTTATAATGAATTACAAACCATAGAATATATGTCTTGATGGACTATGTGAATGTTCAGTCGATTTTCACCTATCAACCATTCAAAGTTCCAATGATCTGCTAATGTGTATAGTAGCACTCGGGTCGAACCCTCAGTGATGATACTTTTTAATAGTTGATTGTTTTTATTTGATTGTATTCTGTTTGGGGGGTTTGTTTGTAGAGATTATGAAATAATTTATGGATGGTGTTTTATTAATATTGATTTAACAATTTGATAAATATTGGGGTGAGTTCATCAATAGGTATTTAAGCTTGTGATATCCTTGAGCCTTTCTTTATATTTCATTAAATTAACACCCATGTCACAAGTTGACGTTGATTGGAATTCCTAAATGTTAAGGCTTTAATCCAAGACATAACTTAACTAAGATTATAATATCAATCAGTAATTGATTGTGGTAGTGTATTTATGGTTCTAATAATCAATGGAATCCATACTTTAAACAAAATATGTCATTAATCCATGACATTTTAAGTCCAACATACACAATATTAATTCAAAGAATACTCATTGAGAAAAAAGCTCTCAATCGCTTAACATCCCTAAATTATAACTCACCCTAATGAGAGATTTACTCAGACATTGAAATGATTATTAATCTCGTTATAATTATTATAATGATAAATTAATAAGAAAAATAAAAATAAAAGGATAAGAAAATAGTGGTGCATTGAACACACACACAAATGATGATGATAATTAAAAATGAACTTTACATTGAATGAGAAAGAAAAAGAAGGGAAGGGGATTCAACTGTATTTACAATATTTTAAGAACATTAATATTAAACTATAGAAGGTGGATTATAATAATATATACTTAAGAATAAACTTTCATTAAAACATAATTACAAAGAAAAGACTTACAAGATTACAATAATGAAGAACACAAAAGTAAAAGGAAACAAATAGAGGAGGAAGGGTATCTCATGTGAAAACATGAGTATGGAAGGTCCTCCCAAGAACTTTTCAATTCTTTGGTTGTGCCAATATGTGATCATATCTTCTGAAATGTAAACTCTTTTGAAGGATAGGAGGGGGATGTATTTATAGCCCAAGGAAGTAGACTGTATCCATTCCCAATCTGTCCCTCCACTTGCATTGCCATTTTTTGTAATTCAGACAGCCTAATATCAAGATATATTCTTCTTAAAAGTTGTAGATAATAATTTTTGATGAATAATCTCAAAATTTTGAGGTATTTGGACTTACGGAGCCAAAGTTATGTCCGTTTAATTAAACAATGTTAATCTATCCATTTCAATCCATACTTTTTAGAAGGCAAAAATGTGAATGCGTTTATCAATAGGAATATTCCTTCAAATATAAATGCTTTATTAAAAAAAGTTGTCCTTATATATCTTCTATTTCACACTGAAAAATATCAACTTGATTTTATTACCAGATTAGGAGACATGACATGAATACTATACTGATTTTAATTCCCAGCCAGAATGGTGGGTTGAGTTTAAATGAATCAGTTGGACCCCTCATATTTGGATTTGGGACATGATATTTTTATCCAATACTACTTACATTGTCCCTTGAACATTATAGAATAATAAAATAATTTTAATTCTTTATTGAGCCCAGTATTTCAATCTTCATAGCTGGTCTGGTTTCTTTGCAGTTTCCTTGGGTCTTCTTATGTGGACCATCTGACCCTTAAAATGGAAGTATTGGCCTATGATTCCTTCTAATGAAATGTTTTATATTTAAAGCGGAATCATAAAAAAGAAAAACCATTCATTTTGGATCAATAGGGAGATATTTATTATGAAAACATTAAACATAAATTAATCTGGATGAATTCAAATAGTGCTCAAAAATTATAATTAATATTTCACACAAATTATGCACATTTCCTATAAAATAAGTAAAGGAAGTATATAAAATTTTATGAAGATATTAATAACATCAACTCCCCCACACTTAGTCTTGTGCATGTCCTCATGTGAAACAAATATAAAAACATCACAAAATAATTTTCACTCACCAACAAATATTAAAAAAAAATCCCCAATCAGGGGAGGTTTAGATAGTTTCACTAATCCATATTTAATTCCACCACAAGTTTTTATAGAAAAAATTTTCCAAAAACAATTCATTTTTTAATGGTCAAATTTAGAAATGGAAACTTTTGGCACACAAAACTTACTCTACTCAAGATGATAAAATCAATTTTCGGAGTTTCAATCATTCACCAACAAAAAGTGAAAATCTTCGAGTTTTAAAGAGCTCTCATCTTCCGATACCTATCCTAAAGTTCTTAAAAATCAAGAGGTATTTTTAGGGAGTTTTCTGTGGCTATAGGATGGTGGGAAGATGATATCCAAAAGATAGGAAAAGGGGGGTAAAATACCTACATGGAAAAAAGAAATGTGAATTTTTTTTAATAGTACATGAAAGGAAATGAGAAAACATATTTACAAGGGAATGATTGTGTGAATAAAGACACAAGAGAGGAAGAAAATTTTAAGGGGATGAGAAGATGAAATAATTACAAAACACAAAATTATCCCAATGACATAAGTGTTCATTTTTTCTTTTATTTTCTTATTTATTTATTTTTCATTTTGAAAGTTGAACTTGAAAAAGATCTCACACTCATTTCCCAACCCATGATTGATCTTCTCATGATAATAATTGTAATAGTTATAACAAGATCAAAGGATGAGGAAGAGTAATTTTTGACCTTCCCAAGACACAACAAATTTTTTTCTATTTCTTTTTATTTTTATTTTTATTTTTGTTTTTGAACACTTATAAATAACATTTACAAAATTACATAAATTAACTACATTATATTCCCCAAAACTCACTGATTTAAAAACTCTCCCCCACACTAAAATGGATGCTTTACCTCAAGTATATGATAACTCATTGAAAATCAATAAAATGGAACCCAAAAAATGAAATCCATTCCCCCCACACTTAAATTTCAAAAAAAAATTATGCAATGAAAATCCTTGTCAAAATTGGGTGGGATAAGTCATTGGTCGTGTAATGTGGCTATAAAAGAAAAGGTTTTCATAGGATCAAAGGGGATTTCAAAAGGAGGATTAATGTATGGTTAATGGGAGTCTATTTGGCTATTATAATTCTCATAGGGTTCAAAAATTCCTCTATCATATTAATGCACACCAAAGTTAAAAATTCATCTCGAAGGTCCACAAACTAAAGACTCGTAAATAGGGGTGAAAATACACATTTTGAAAATATGGACATAGGTATCCTTGGAATGAAAGAAAATGTAGATCCTCATAGGTGGGGAAAATAATTTTCCAAATCAATAACTGAGCATTCAAAATTTATTATTCTTGATAGAAAATTATTTATCCAAAGTCATGATTAAAATAAAAAAAAATTATATGAAAACATGTCTTTTTTAATCTCCAAAATGGTTGTACAAAATTTTAAAATTTGAAGGTGAGTAATCATGATTTTTCTTTTCAAATTGTTTTTAATTTTTTTTTGTTTAGTTTTTTTAGGTTATTTTTAGTTTTTTATAAATACACAGGTACAAAAAAAGAAAGAGTAAATAAAAAATGTGATGAGGAATGTGGTAAAAAACAAAATGAGAATGAGGGAGGAATAAGAAGAAAGAGAGAGACAGAGAGATAGAGAGAGAGAGAATATGAGTTAAAGGGAAAGAGGTTCCCCCTGTTTTGGATTTGGTGGGTTCCCATCTCTATCTAGTGGTGGGTCAACTACAGAAGTTGGGGATCTGATGGAAGTATATGTGGTTCCAGGATTTTGTTTCCTCTCATGGTGGTTCTTCAACTGATGTCCATTAACTGTGAATGTCCTTTTTGAAGAGGGGTCTTGGACTTGCACTGAACAAAATGGGTACACATTAGTAATAAAAAAGGACCTTCCTAATGAGAATTAATCTTACCTAGATAAAGTCGAAATTGAGAGTTGAGTAGCATTACATTTTCACATTCATGAAATACCATTCTCAGGATGTGTTTGTCATGGAGTTTCTTACCCTTTTCTTTGTACATATTGTAATTCTCATAAGAATCAAGTTGAAGCTCCTCCAGTTCAGCCAATTGCAATAATCTTTCTTCACCAGATTTTTCACAATCAAAATTATAGGTTTTCATAACCCAAAAAGACATATGTTGGATTTCAACTAGTAAATGAAATGATTTACCAAAAATTATCCTAAAAGTAGACATCCCAATGGGTGTTTTATAGGCAATTTGATAAGACCAAAGTTCTTCACCAAGTCTTTTAGGCCAGTATTTTCTGGTGGGTTTTACAATTTACTCAAGCACTCTTTTCACTTCTCTATTTGAAAGTTCAGCCATGCCATTTGTTTGGGGTTGATATGAAGTTGAATTTTTATGTACAACACCATTATTTTTGAAAAGATATTCCATGGTTCTATTACAAAAATTGGTTCCTAAGTCACTTATCAAGGCATGTGGTGTTCCAAATATGTGGAAGATGTTTGTCTTTAGGAACTCACTAATAGTATGAGTATCATTGTTTCTAATGGTTTTGGCCTTGACCCACCTATATACATAATCAACCATAAGAATAATGTATGATAATCCATTTGAAGGGGGGAATGGTCCCATGAAATAGATGCCCTAAACATCGAAGACCTCATAGAAGATTAAAGGCTTTTAGGGAATTTCATTTCACTTTGAAATTGTTCTAAACTTTTGGAAAGTGAGACATGATTGACAGAACTCATGTGAGTCCTTGAAGACTGAAGGACAGAAGAATCTAGAGTCTAAGACCTTTCGGGAAGTACTTTGTGGTATAAAGAGGCCACCTCTAGGAAGTGAGTGACAGAATTCTAAGAAAGAGGAATGTTCATCTTCATCAACACATCTTTTAGTTACCATGTATGCCCCAGTTTTCCAAAGTTTATTTTCTTCCCAAAAATAGTGTTTTGAATCACTTTTAAACTTTATTTTTTATTCTTTTTAAAAAATTCAAGAAAAACACCAGAAATGAAGTAATTTACAATTCGGGCATAACATGGTAGCTTTGGAGTGAGAGATGAAAGGTGAATAGTGGGGAATTTAGGATCAATGATTTTAGAATGAGAAGAATTAGAAATTCTACCCAAGTGATCAGCCACAGGTTTTTCTTTTCCAGTCCTATCTTTTATTTCAAGGTCAAACTCTTGGAGCATTAGGATCCATATTATTAGCCTCGGTTTGGAATCACATTTCTTGAGTAATAACTTTATAGAAGAATGATCTATGAAGATGATGATTTTGGAATCTAAGAGATAGGGATGGAATTTATCTAAGGTAATAACCACGGCTAAAAGTTTCTTTTCAGTCATAGTGTAGTGAGATTGAGTTTTATCGAATGTTTTTTAGGCATAATAGATGACATGAGGAAATTTTTTCTCTTCTTTGACCAAGAACAGCCCCAACAGCTCTATTAGAAGCATCACACATCAACTCAAAGGGTAAGGACCAATCTAGGGGTTGGATTATTGGGGCAGATGTAAGAGCAGTTTTGAGTTCAACAAAGGCTCTCTTGAAAACCTCATCGACATGGAAAGTGACATCATTTTAGATCAACAGAGTGAGTGGGATAAAAATCCTACTGAATTATGGATTAATCTCCAATAGAAACCATCATGACCTAGGAATTAATGGATGTCTCAAATAGAAGTCGGTTTAAGAAGTGATTGGATCACTTCAATTTTGGTAGGATCGACTTCAATACCATCTTTTGAAACTATGTTCCCTAGAACAATCCCATTTGGAACCATAAAGTGACATTTTAAAAAAAAATTAACACAAGGTTACACTTGACACACTTTTGAAGGACTATAGAGAGTGAATTTAAGTAAGATTCAAATGAATCGTCATAAATGGTAAAGTAATCCATGAATACTTCCATGCAGTGTTCAATGAACTCAGAAAATATACTCACCATACACATCTATAATGTTGCTGGAGCATTTCAAAGGCCAAACGGCATTCTCCCATATGCATATGTTCCAAAGGGGCATCTTCAAGTAGTCTTTTCTTGGTCCTGAGGTGCTATTGGGATTTGGAATTATCTAGTGAATCCATCAAGAAAGCAATAGTGTGACTTTCCGGCTTATTGTTCTAGAATTTGATCAAGGAATGTAAGAGGGTAGTGATCTTTTCATGTTTCAACATTCAATTTCCTATATTCGATTCACACACGCCATTTCTTCTTCACTCGAGTTGTGAATACCTCACCATGTTCATTTGTGACAACAGTTATCCCACCCTTATTAGGTACAAAATTAATTGGACAAACCCATTCACTATCATAAATAGGGTAGATAATACTAGCTTGAAGAAGCTTGGTGATCTCTTCCCTAACTACCTCAAGGATGAGTGGATTGAGTCTTATTTATGGTTGTCTAATTGGTTTGGATGATTCCTAAAGATGGATGTGATGCATGCAAAGAGCTGGGTTGATTCCCGGTATGTCATCTAGGTTCCACCCAAAGGCCTTTTTGTTTTTCTATAACACTTTAATAGGTTTGTAGTCCTTATTTTTAGTAAGTGAAGCGGAAATAATGACACGATAAGAGTGATCATGGAAAAGGAATGCATATTTTAGGTGTCCAGGAAGAGGTTTTAGATCAGTCTCATTTTCATTTGTAGGTTAGACAACTCAGGAATGGAGGAAAGGACTTCAGTTGATTCAGATTCATTTTTCTTAATAATGTCCAAGGTGGAGCAGTAGAGATCAGAGTTGATATGGGATTCAAGAGAGTTTTCAAGTTCCTCTAGATTGACGGAGTCTATGAATGAGAGGTCTGCATCAACTTCACCATTTATGACTTGGTTAATCATGGTGCAGATTTCACAAGATCTTTTATCATTTGAAAATAAAAAACATGATGGATTGGGATTCAATTGACTCTCAGAAGTGTCCTCATAAGCATGGATTGAGAATGCAGAGTGATCCTTAGATGGGTATCACATGGCTTGGAAAATGTTGAACTTGACCAGTTGGTCACCAAATTCCATGGATAATATTCCTGAATGGACATCAATCTTGCTTCTCGTTATCATTAGGAATGGTCTTCCTAGTATTAAGGGATATCGATAAGAGTTCATCCTTCCATGTCAAGGACATAGAAATCAGTTGGAAAGATAAGATTATTCACACGAATAAAAACATCCTCTATTATACCCTTAGAAATAGTAGTGCTTCGATTGTCCAATTGAATGAAAACACTTGTTGTATGTAAGGGACCTAGACTAAGGTTTTAGAAGATGGATTTTTTCATAACATTAATTGAGGCTCATAGGTCTATGAGTGCATCATCAAAGATGGAACTTCCTATTTGGCATGGAACTGTAAAGGTACCAGGATCTTTACACTTAATGTGTATGGACTCTTGGGTTGAAAAATTTTCAAAGTTTCTAATTTTCAACTAATGGGTACACAACTCCTTGAGAAATTTAGTATACTTAGGAATTTGTTTAATGGCATCTAAGAGGGGAATGTTCACTTCAACACGTCTAAACATGTCAAGCATTTTAGGATTGGGTTAAAAGGACTTCTTTGGCTTAGAAATAGCTTGAGGAAAATTAATTGGGTTCCTAAGATTAATGGAAGGAGGTTAGGGAATGGTTTTAGGTTCCTTTTCATATTTATTTTTCTTTTCATTTTTTAGGTCAATATTCAAAGGAGGGTTGGAGGACTTATCCTGAGGCATAGCAATTTCCTTTCCCAATCTAAGTGCAATTTCACTTAAATTACCCTTGGGGTTGGGTAATGGTTGAGATAAAAGTTGGGAAGAATTTTATTGTTGTTGCTAGCTTAGGTGGGATGCAAGTTGACCAATTTGGGTTTCAATATTTTTAAATCTAGAATGGGTGAATGAGGAAAGATCTTCAACTTCACTTTCCCATGGTTGATTGGAAGAAGAGGCTTTTCCCGGATTGGGATTGCCTTGATTTTGGTTCTTGGGAAATCAATTGTATTGGTTTGGGAATTGGAATGGCTCACTGGGATGGTGGAAGCTTGGGGAAGGAAGAGGGGGATTGATCCTTTGTGGTTGAGGAACAAAAGGGTAAGGTTATTGGAAGTTACCAACATCTTGACCATTTTGGAAATGGTTTGGGTTTTGATGAGGGTATTGAGGGGGATGAGAAATGGGATTCCCATATCTCAAGTTAGAGTTATATGTAGAAGAGAAGGGCTCAGAATGGGGTTGGTTGAAGTTTCTAACAAACTGACCTGATTGTTGGGGGTTAGGGTTCCGATGAGCATATGTTGCATTGAGATCTATTGGTCCAGATGAATCAGATGGTTCAAATTGATTTTGTGGATAGGTGTCTATTGGATGAGCTGGTGAGTTGTAGATTCCATAGTTTTTGACAGGTCCAGGAAACATTGATTGTGAAGAAGATGAGGTTGGGGCTTTGGTAGCCACAGCTAGTTGTCACACAAGATCTGTAAGTTCACTCATCCACTCTTTCATCTTGTTCGGATCTATTGATTGATTATCTTGGGCTTGTTTGACTTGATAATGTTCTCGATTATGGGATTGTTATGTGTTTTCATCCATGTTCCTTATGATATCTCTTGTAGTTGTGGGAGTTTTATCAACAAGAGCACCACCTCTTGTGGCATCAATGAGAGTTCTCTCCATAGCCAATAACCCCTCATAGAAGTATTGGATCAAGATTTGTTCAGGGATTTGGTGGTGTGGGCAGGTTGCAATAATCTTTTTGAACCTCTCCTAGTATTCATTGAGTTATTCACTTGGGAACTTATGGATACCACTTATTTCCTTTTGGATAGAAGCAGTACAAGAAGAAGGAAATAATTTATCTAAGAAGAGTCTCTACATGTCATTCCATGTGGTTATAAAACCAGGAGGAAGGTAGTAGATCCATGACTTAGAAGTGTCATCTAGAGAGAAAGGGAATGCTTGGAGTTTTATTTGTTTCTTATAAACCCCTTAAGGCTTCATGGTAGAGCACACCACTTAGAACTCTTTAAGGTGGAGATGTGGATCCTCACTGGCTAGCCCGTGGAAATGAGGGAGAAGTTGAATCAAAATCGATTTGAGTTTGAAGTTAGATTCTATGTTTGGATATTGAATACAAAGAGGTTGGTAATTCATATCAGGGGCAACAAGTTCTTTTAGTGTTTGTTCCCTAGGATTGGCCATTTCTAATTCAACTGGTTGAACAAGGACTGGTTCTTGAATTATTTGATTATCTCTAATGTTCCACCTAAGTTGGCGAAGAGTTCACTCAATTTTAGGGTCAAAACAATCTGAGGAATTATGTGGGAGGCTATGGGGAATTTAAAGAGATTTTTGAAGAAAGAGTAAGATAGGTTTTTCTTTTTGTTTTTTTGGTTTATGATTTTTATGAGAAGGTGGGGTTTTCTTTGTGTTTTATTCAATTTTTTAAAATTTTGTTTTTTTTTTTGGTTTTTTACAATAACTAGAAACTAATGAATATATAAAGCACCATCCTCAAAAATGGTGCCATTTGAAAGTGAATTCTATTATCTCCTATCGGCCATTCAAATTTATGATGCTCTGATAATGTGTATGGCATCACTGGGGTCAAATCCTCGGCGATGATACTTTTTAATAGTCGATTGTTTTTAGTTGATTATATTTTTTTGGGGGGGTTTGTTTTCAGAGATTATGAAATAATTTATGGATTATGTTTTATTAATATTTATTTAACAATTTGATAAATATTGGGGTGATTTTATCAATAGTTAGTTAATCTTGTGATATCCTTGATCCTTTCTTTGTATTACATTAAATTAACACACATGTCACAAGTTGTTGTTGATTGGAATTACTAAGTGTTAAGGATTTAATCCAAGACTTAAATTAACTTGGATTCTAATATTAATCATTACTTGATTGTGGTAGTTTATTTATGGTTCCAATAATCCATATAATCCTTGTGTTAAACAAAATATTTCATTAATCCATGACAATTTAAGTCCAACATTCAGAATGTTAATTCAAAGAATACTCATCGAGAAAAAGCTATCAATCGCTTAACATCCCTAATTTATAACTCACCCCAATGATAGATTTACTCATCAATTTAAATTACTAGTAATCTGGTTATAATTATTATGATTATAAATTAAGAATATAAGAAAAATAAAGGGATAATAAAAGAGTGGTGCATCGAACACACACACAAACGATGATGATAATTAAAAACGAACTTTAGATTGAATGGGAAAGAAAAAGAAGGGAAGGGGATTCAACTGTATTTAAACTATTTTAATAAAATTAATATTAAACTACATAATTTGGATGAGATTAAGAGATTCTTAAGAAGAAACTTGAATTAAAAAAAATTACAAAGAAAAGACTTACAAGATTACAATAATGAAGAACACAAAAGTAAAAGGAAACAAAGAGAGGAGGAAGGGTATCTCAAGTGAAAACTTGAGTATGGAAGGTCCTCCAAAGCCCTTGTAAATTCTTTTTTCATTCCAATATGTGATCATCTCTTCTGAAATTCAAACTCTTTTGAAGGAGAGGAGGGGGATATATTTATAGCCCAAGGAAGTGGACTGTTTGCATTCCCAATCTATCCCTCCAGTGGCATCACCATTTTGATAATTCCGAAATCCGAATATCAAGATATCTTATTCTTCAAAGTTGTAGATAATAATTTTTTCCAAATAATCTCAAAATATAGAGGAATTTTGACTTATTTGTCCAAAGTTATGGCCACTTGATTAAACAATGTTAGTTTTTCCATTTCAATCCATACTTTTTAGAAAGCCACAATGTGAATGGGTTTATCAATAGTAAGATGCCTTTAAATATGAATTATTTCTTCGAAAAAGTAGGCCTCCTATATATCCGCTTTCACACTGAAAAATCTCAACTTCATTTGATGACTATATCAGTAGAAATTTCATAAATACTGTACTGATTTTAATTCCCATACAGAATGGTGGGCTGAATTTAAATGAATCATTTGGGTTATTTTTCGTTATATTTGGGTCTTTAAATTTTTATCCAAGACTCCTTACATTGTCCCCCAAACATTTTAAAATATTAAAGGAGTTTGGAATTCTGGATTGATCCGAGTACTTCAATCTTCATAGTTGGTCATGTTTCATCACAGTTTCTTTGGTTCTTCTTGTGTGGACCATATGATCCTTAAAATGGAATAATTGGCTCATGATTCATTCTAATGAAATGTTTTATACTGAAATCAGAATCCTAAAAAATAAGAACCATTCAATTTGGATTAGTAGGGTGATATTTATTATTAAAACATTAAAAAGACTTTAATCTGGATGAATTCAAATAGTGCTCAAAAATTATAATTAATATTTATACATTAATATTTCACACAAATTATGCACATTTCTTATTAAATCAGTAAAATAAGTATATAAAAAGTTATGAAAAATATTAATAACGTCACTATGAATCCCACTATATAAATCTAAGGAGCTGTTCTAAGGAATCCCAAACTGTATCTCTAAACATCTCAGTGGCAAATGTGTCCCACCCAAACTTATCACGTACATAGTCACCAAAGCCTCATTGGGCGTACATCAACAATTTGGGTTCTAAGATGGAACTTGTGATCATCACCACCCATTTCCCATATGCACCACTGGGGTGACCTAGGTCTCACCATAACATGTACACCCTTACATGGCTTCCCCTATCTCATAATCACATCTTGGGTCAACAACCATCACTCATAGGTGTCACATCCCTTGAAATCATCATAACCATCTTATGGACTCACTGGACTCATAAGAATAGTCACATAATTGGGAGCCTCAATATCATCTCCTTATCATGTCACCCTAGGTTGATCCCCACACCCAACCTATCCAAATCTTACCCAGGGCACCCCTTCCCAATGCTCACATCTCAAGGGGGAAGAATCATTTACCCCATTCTCATCGTACTATCCCAATAACTCTAAGTTATATAATGGTGCTTACATGGCCTACTCATTACACTCACTAATAACCCAATTCTCTTTTATACAAAGAGACATCTAGGGTACCTACACAAAGGGACTTTATGTTTATTTAATTTATTAATGATCCACCTGACAAGGTTCGTTCATCTCAAGATATATAATTATGATCAAGGCCTTTTCCATTGGTGTTTGTGGCATTAAACTAGTGCACAAGGTCCCTCATGGCCTTGGAACTTTGTTCAATCCATTCTTGGGATTTACATTTAAATTAAATAATTTCTATGATCTAAATAGTTTGATCAAGTGTATTGAAAAGACCACACATAAAATTTCATATAATTAAATACATAAACCTAAATAGAAATTAATAAGGACCACCAACATCAATTTGATGTTATTATTATTTTTAAACTATTAGTAGCTCTTGATTAAACCTATAAAAGTCCATCTGGCCACCACCTATAACTATGAGGCCCTAACTAAAATTACAACATCCAAATTAATTATTTATAATCAAACTATAATTAATTAATCAATTACAATTGAATTTTACATAATTACAAATAATTATAAAATTTTATCCAAAATGGAATAAACATCTAAGACTCACAAAATCGTAATCGCTCGCCAAAACCTCGATCCATGGGGTCCAGTCCACTCCCAACACACACCTGAACATAGTCCATGACATCCCATTAACTAATTATATCAATAGTAAGTTAATTTAATAATTAATCCCAATAGTTATAATCTATAAAAATCACTAGGAACTCTTGTTGCATTGAAATTTAAACCAAACGCATGTGGAAGGTCCATAATGCACTCCTGGCACCATCCTAGGGAAAATCCCAAACACGTGATAATGATTCAGTCACCAAATTAATTTAATTAAATCTAAAACCCTTGAAAATTCAAATGGTCACATACCTCAAATGAAACGGCATGTGACGATGTATAGACATCATCTCGGGATGACCTCTATGCAAGGCGACCAAAACCCACATAGAAAATGGTTAATTCCACCAAAATATGATGGAATTAGAACCAAAACCCTAAAAAATTAACCAAAATCAATGAAAAATGAATATAAAGAATAACTAAGGAATTAATGAACAACCTACATCAAATACACTATATAATCACACCAAGAACCCATCCATTTTAAAGGGGATTGAAGGAGAGACAAGGGAGGATAAATATTAGAAAAAATGTCATTCTCTCAATGTTAAACCCCCCTAAAAACTGAAGGGCCCCAACAATGAAAAGGACAAATTGAACTCGCTAAAAAAAGTCAATCGTACACATTTCACAGGGTGAAAATGGTGTTCACCCCTTGAACTAACTAAGAAAAGGGACTCTCCTACTCCACCTACAATTTCATGGCATAAACCTATGTTCATGCCATGAATGGAATTCAACTACTATTTTTAGCATCTCAGCCACTCCAACCCTACCTTGACTTCTACCCAAATAACTAGGACACCACCTAAGACTTAAACCCTAACCAAAAAATAGAATTTAAAGACGTTAAAACTCTTGGAATATCATTCTAAGTCCCAATTCTCAAAACAAACCCACCACTATATCAAAAATTTAAATTCCACTAGAATTTCACACCCTCAAAAGGTATCAAGTTTTACAACCACCGCACCTCCCCACCATATAACTTCTTATTCCTAAGAATCCTAAGTGGTATTTCAAAGATGTTACTCAACCTATTCTAATTATAAAATCATTACCATCTCACTGTGTTGCATCTTCGAATGCTAGATGCACTTCCATAATGTAAATCTTAACACAAGGTACTCAATTTACCAAAACTCAAGCCACCACTTATCACCACCATTGAAATAGTGAGATGGTTCTTACCTACACCAATCTATCTTGAAACATCATGGTGTCATAAATCAATTCAAACCTATGATTTTGGTACTATCCACCATATTCCATAACTAATATGAGTTTATTTGCAAGTAATGGTGCTCCCCACCTTTGGAATTTTTTATTAAAACACAATTTCAATGGTCCAATGGCCCAATTGCTGTGATTTCCACCTCACTGCATCCAATTACATATACAAACATTGGTTGGGCCTACTTTGACTGAACATCCCCAGAAATGATCAGCCTCAACCATGAACATTCTATTTCAGTCCTTGGTCATTATATCTATACTTTTTAAGGCATCATGTGATCATCCAAAAACCCACACTGAAGTCTGAACCTGGAATTAATTGCAATTATATAGTTAGATCCTCAACCAACCAAATAATTTGTCATGCTCTCACCCTGAGAACCGAAAAATATCTAATCTTACTCAACCTCATATTACTTCAAAACTATTCTAATCTTGATTCCAATATATGGACTCCTTCTAATATAGCATCTAATTCCCAAATCTAGTATTTGAAATGAGACCCGATAAATTAGATTCACCAACTCATCGATATCTAAACACCAAGTCAAATATCCAATGACCAGTACTATTACACCCATGACCCTACTAACATGGGATCATTTATATGTGGCCCATGCAGAGTCCATTACCACAAAAAATTAATATGTGTGACTATCTCACTCATAAATGAGCGCTAACACAACCCATCAACCTCCACCGATTCCTGGATCACATGAACATCATCCATGGAATCTACCAAAATTAATCTATGGTGAGGGTCACACCCTCCAATAAACAATGGTATACTCCCCATCATATATATATATATATATATATATATATATTTATTTATTTATTTATAACACTCCTCGAGTATAGCCTCAATAGGTTTCATCATTGCATGTGTCGCTCCTACCAAGCCACATTCACCGCTGTCAACTCCTGACACCAATCCATCCACAATTTTATCATCATGTCACAAAGGAGATACCTCTAATTATTATCCAATTTCTTGTCCCATCATTCCCAAAATCATATTATCAGAAACACTTCAATACTCAACCCATACATAGATGCTCATTGATCCATATATAAAATGGAATCGCACGTAACCAATGTGTATCATCTCAACCTAATAAAAATAAATGGGTTTACACTATCATACCTCATAGTCATACACCCTGAATCATGATCCCCTAATATGTACATCCTTATTACTAAGCTCACACGCCTAATTATCTAGCTAAACATGCTTCTCGTCATGTCAATCATGTCAAACCAAAGGCATCTTAGATGCTCTCTTCCCATAATCCTGACATATTACCCATGTTGAGGATAAACATATGGTCATATTTCATGTAGTAATTGCCTCCAAGATTAAAATAATCTACCCATTCTCTCACTGCACTCCTAAAGGACATAAGTTTGGGCATCGCAAACCAGGTAGCACATCTTGTGCACCAATATAACAGTAAAGATCCTACACATTACTTCCATATTTATAAAATCTAAGGCATCACCATGTCTATAAACCATATTTGGTGGCACATATTGTGCATCAATCTAAACCTGAATCATCTACCCATGCTTCTTTTCTCTAAGAACACACACAACCCTAGTTAATCTCTCACTCAGGTTACCCTCATATATATGTATCATCTCATCTCAACCATATCACCTAGATCACTAATATTTCAAGATGCATCTCAAGATCTAGGATCTCTTTACTAAACCCATAATTAATTTCCCACATAGTTCATAGTTAATGAGGCAACACCTCTCTGTTCCAAAGTCTAAAATCACCCAATAACTCACATACCAAATTACCCTCTTTAGTGTCTCACATCAATGTATATATTAGGTATCGCATGATAAACCATTATCCTAGTAGAGAATTTCTTAACATTTAGTTTATGTATACAGGACAACTCCCTCAAAAATCACAATCTTAGGTTCATCCTTGTAACGTCCTGGTTCCGGGTGCCACTCAACGGGTGCCCCGAACCCGGTTCACCACGTGACCTCAAGTGCATTTCCCCAAACTTCAGAGGATGTCGACTAGCAGCAAGGGCCCAGGTCTAATAGTGGGGTGACAGAGCTCATATTTTCATATCTATAAATATGTTTTTAAATGATTTAATCCCTTCCCATTAATCAATTTGATCTTATTTGCATCATTTTATGACTTTTGGTATGTTTTTAGATTAAATGTGAAAAATGGTTAATTATGGACATTAAATAGATTCATGTTTCCTCTGTATTTAAACCATAACTCCTACATTTGTTATCCAATTCACTTGATTACTTTTTTTTAGGATGAAATGTTTTGTCGGATACAAATTATTATTCTTTACCAAGTTCCAATTCTAACTTCAACAAGCCAAAATAATTAGGTCAATGTGAAAAGTTATTCTGGCCGGCATAATAGACTATGACATATTCAAAGAAGCATATCTCGGCCAACCGACCACAAAATAGAGTTATTCAAGCTGGGTCAGAAAGATAACTTGATGAGTCATATTAACATAAAATTTCATGGAGAAATGAGTTCATTAATGCCTCCATTAAACCGGTCAAAGTTGGGTTGGTGGAATAGTGATTGGCGGCCAGAATAAGTCAAGTCTACAAAGTCGGCCATAACTAATTCCACACGGATACAAATGCTTTCAAACTTTTTGGGTGGATGGAAAACTCCATTAATCACCTCATATAAGAAGGGACATCGGCCTCATTAGGCCAGAAGGTGGGCAGAATAGAGGAAAACTTCTGGAGGAAAGAATCTGGAGCATCAAATGTTTTGTTCTTTGTTTTCTCTATTTTGTTCTTCTTAGTTTTGTAATGAATTATTCTTTCCCCTTAGTCAAAATTACCCTTAACATGGTGGGGTAAACTTCTGTTTGATTGGGTAAGGAGAGGTTTTCCATGTTGTATTTCATGAGTTCCTTCTCTTAATGTTTTAAAATCCTCTTCTCTTCTGTGAATCAGTTTCAATTTCCTATAACAGTTTTTATTATCATGTACGATTGTATCTGATTTTAGATTATGTTGTTAATTTATATTTGGTCAATGATCAATATATCCCTCCACTAGGTTCTGTTTTATAAATGATGGAATAGACTAGGACTTAGTGGTGAAGTACTCGGTGATCACCGGTACGTGTGTGAGGAGTAGTGAATTTTCTTGATTACTTGGGATAAACAAGACCCGATTGGGAATTGCCTAAGATAATTGGGGGTATTTTCTAAAACTCTATTACACATTGGAAGGAGAGTAGACCAACCTAAGATTTTAGTGAGGTTTATTCTCACATTTTTAATTGACCAAGGGAGTGAGAAGAAACGATTGTGGATTCTCACTCTTAACGGTTTAGCAAAAGAGAATTGGATAAATTGGAACTATGATAGAATTACAAATGGAGAACCAACTCTAACCTAATCACCCTTCTCATATAATAGTTTCAATTGCTTGTTTTATCAAGTTTTTCTCAATCCTTTTCTTAAACCTCTTTCCTTCACTCTTGTCTTTTCAAAATAAATCAATTTCTAAAAACATCCTCACTTCTTTCTCTTATTTTAAGGTGACAGCTTAATTGTTTTTCACTCCTCTCTAGAGAAAACCTAGGATAACCACTCTACTAAATTTTAACTTAGGTTTTTTTTTTTGTCACACCCCACAATAGGTACGTGTCAAAACTTGGTGTCGTTGTCGGGGAGGTAGCACCAACATTTCTTTTTTTTCTTTTCTCTCTTTTTGTCTTTTCTCTTCAAAATTGCATGAATCAAACCTCAAAAACTAAACCTTTACCCATAGATCCTGAAATTGAAAGAACCTTGTTGAATAGACTTAGAAAAATTAATTTGGAATCTGATTTTGAGGAAGTTCCCCTAGCAGACTCAGGTAAAACTTCAAGTGTTCACTCTGAGCCTGTCATCATGGCTGAAAATCAAAACCTAACTCTTAGAGACCTCTGTGCACCATAATTCCTTAATCAAAACAATAAACTTTCCATTCCAGTGTTACAAAATGATTTTGAAATGAAACCTAACATGATTCCTTTGCTTCTGAAGTTTCATGGTTTGGCAGGTGAAGATCCAAACAAACACATTAAAGAGTTCACACATGTGTGATCAACCATCAGACCCCGTGGAATTACTAAGGAGTAGGTTAAGTGGAAGGCGTTTCTATTTTCATTGGATGGAGATGCAAAAGAATGGTTATACAGCCTAAAACCAGGAGATTTACATGACTGTAATGACCTGGTAATATGTTTCATGCAAATATTCTTCCCCACCTCTAGAAGCACAGCCATTCGGAAGGAAATCTACACCATACGACAATCATCTGGAGAAACCCTTTACGAGTACTGGGAGAGATTTAAGAAGCTATGTGCCAGCTGTCCGCATCAATCCATTGAGGAACATAACTTTCTTGTCTTCTTCTATCAAGGACTACTGGACAATGACAGAAACCTTCTTGATGCATCATCTGGAGGTGCCCTGATTGACAATTCACCAGAAGAAGCCAAGGGCTTGATTGAGAAGATTTCACAAAACTCGCAGCAAATTGGAACAATAGATACTCATGAGGTACGCACTTCTCATCCCTCACCCTTATTAGAAACTAATATTGAAGAGCTAACTAGTATGGTGAGGCACATGGCCTTGAAGCAAGTTAGTGACCAACAAGCGTCAACTAAGGTATGTGGTTTATTCTCATCACCTGATCATTTTACTGACCAATGTTCTAAAATACTGGGAATGGAAACATGTGCAGTAGACTTTCATCCAAGATAGTTCCAACAAAATCAAGGATAGAGAGATCCTAACCAAGTCCAATATGGGTTTGGAAATTAGCAGAATCAAGGTAGACCCCCATACCAAAACCAGTTTCAAAACCAACCACCATTCCAAAATCAATTCCAGAACCCACCACCATTTCAACAAAAGCAGTCTTATAACCATCCTTCATACCAAAAACCACCCACTTTCCAAAGACCCTATGAGCATCCATCCACCAGTGCACAACCTCCAATTCAAATCCAGCAACAAAAATATGAGTTTGAGGGGTTGAAGGACACCGTTAAATATTTTTCCAATAAGTTTGAAAGTCTCGTGGATTTTCTGACCAAAAAACCAGGTAAACTCCCTTATCAAATAATACCAAACCCAAAATAGAATATTAGTATAATAACTACAAGAAGTGGAAAATAACTCCAACCACCATCCACCATTGAACCTAAAACAAGAAAACCTAATCTGGGTGAAAATGAAGTTAGAAATGATGAGAATTTTATGAAAATGCATCGGGAAGAAGATAATAAAGAGGAGGATGATAAGGATAGTCCAAGGAAGAAGAAACAAGAAACACCATTTCAATGTAAACAAAGGGAGAAGAAAGATATACCACCACCATTTTCATTAAGGATGATTGAATCAAATATGTTACAAGAAGAAGCACTACAAAAAGAAATTATGGACACCTTCCAGAAAGTGGAAATCAACATACCTCTGCTTGAAGCACTCAAACAAATTCCAAAGTATACTAAATTTTTTAAGGATATTTTCACCAAGAAGAGGATACTTCAAGGGAATGAGAGGATCAATTTGGGAAGAAGTGTCGCGGCCCTTATCACACCGCAATTGCCAACAAAATGTTAAGATCCAGAGACGTTTTCTATTCCATGCACCATAGGTTTATTAAATTTCCCTAATTCTTTGTGCGATTTAGGTGCATCAATTAATATATTGCCTCACTCAGTATATACTTCTTTGCAGATGGGAGACTTGAATCCCACAAGAGTGGTGGTCTAGCTTGAAAATAGATCCACAGTTTTCCCTGCAGGAGTTCTGGAGGATGTCCTGGTAAAAGTCAAAGGTCTTTTATTCCCTACTAACTTTTATGTGTTGAATATGGAAGATGATAGGATACCATCACACTCACCCATCATTTTGGGGAGACCATTCTTAAAGACGACCAAAACCATCATCAATGTCCATGAAGGGACACTTACCATGGAGTTTGGAGATAGCACTGTCCACTTCAATATTTTTGAATCTATGAGGCACCCATCAGATGATCATTCACTCTTCGTACTCTCCCATGAATATGGCATAGAACCAAGTAAAGGATCGGGTATGTTTCATGAATTTTTATCATTAGGAGAGAAGTTTTTCATTAAAGATATCACTAAACATATGGATTCCCAAACTCTTGGAGATTCTGATTTCCTGTTGGAAGAAGAGGTAAAATGTGATTTCTTTGATAATTTGTTAAATGATGATGAAGATGATATTATTTATTGTGTTTATGATGTCAAACCATTGGAAGTGGAGAATCTCAATTTAGTTTCATCCCTTTAGCATCCTCCTGATCTATAATTAAAACCACTCCCCAGTGATTTAAAATATGTTTACCTTATAGAGGGGGAGAAATTACCAGTAATAATTGATAATAATCTATCTAAAAATTAAGAAAAATAGTTGATTGAGCTTTTGAGAGATAATTTCCAAGAAATAGGGTGGAGATTAGGTGATATCCCTGGAATAAACCCAAAAATTTTCTCACATCGAATTTTTCTTGAGGGAGATTCCAAACCTGTCAGACAACCCCAAAGGAGGTTGAACCCTACCCTGATGGAGGTTGTGAAAAAAGGAGATTGAGAAGCTATTAGAAGCTGGGATCATCTATCCTATATCAGATTCACAATGGTTTAGCCCCATCCATGTAGTCCCAAATAAAACTGGCCTAACCATTGTGGGGAATGAAAAGAATGAATTAATCACTGTGAGAATTCAGAATAGCTGGAGAGTATGCATAGATTTTAGGAAGTTGAATCAGGTCACTCGAAAAGATCATTTCCTTGTCCCTTTCATTGACCAGATTCTAGAGAGGATGGAAGGTAGAACTCATTATTGCTTTTTGGATGGATTTTCGGGTTATTTTCAGGTACCCATTGCTCTCGAAGATCAAGAGAAGACTACCTTTACTTGTCCTTTCGGCACTTTTTCATACAAAAGGATGCCATTTGGATTGTGTAATGCTCCAGGTACATTTTAGAGGTGTATGGTAAGTATATTTTATGATCACATTGAATATTTCTTGTAGGTTTTCTTGGATGACTTCACAGTTTTTGGAAATTCGTTTGACCATTGTTTGAAAAATATAGAAAAAGTTTTGAAAACTTGCATTGAAAAAAACCTTGTTTTGAATTTTAAAAAGTGTCATTTTATGGTAGAGAGAGAAATTCTCCTTGGGCATGTCATTTCATATAAATTCATTGAAGTTAATAAATCAAAAATTGAAGTGATAAATTATTTTCCTTACCCAACTTGTGTGAAACATGTTAGATAATTTTTAGGACATGTAGGATTCTATAGGAGGTTTATAAAAGATTTCAGTAAGATTTCTCTCCCTCTCTCTAGATTACTTTTGAAAGATACTGATTTTGATTTCAACAGTTCATGTAGGGAAGCATTTGATGAGTTGAATAAGAGATTGATTACACCACCAGTGATGCAGCCACCAAATTGGGAAGAACCATTTGAGCTACTTTTTGATGCTTCAAACCAAGCAGTTGGAGTTGTCCTTTCTCAGCGAATTGAGGGTAGGCCACAAGTCATTTCATATGCCTCGAAAACCTTAGATGCATCCCAATTCAACTACACAATAACAAAAAAAGAGTTTTTAGCAGTTTCTTTTGCTTTAGAAAGATTTAGATCGTATCTGCTTGGAACTAAAGTCATTGTGTTTTCTGATCATGCAGCTCTTAGGTACTTGATGAAGAAGGCTGAAGAAAAACTGAGGCTAGTGATATGGATGCTACTTCTACAGGAGTTCAACATATAAATCAAAGATAATAAGGGATATGAGAACCAAGTGGTTGATCACTTAAGTAGACTACCCAACACCGCTGAAGTTGAAATTCCAGACACTGAACCACTAAATGGTCGCCTTCCAGGAGAGCAGTTGTACTTGATTGAAGGATAAGTACCTTGGTATGCTGACATGGTCAATTATCTGTAAACATCTCAAGTCCCATCTCATTTAAATTATCACCAAATTCACAAATTGAAAGCTGAATCTAGATATTACATCTAGGATGATCCATTTCTATGGATGATTTGCGATAACCAAATGATAAGAAGATGTTTTCCTAAAAATGAAATTGATTCTGTCTTTTATTTTTTTCACACATTAGCTTGTGGAGGCCACTTTGGACCTCAAAGGACATCAAGAAAGATTTTAGAATCTGGACTTTATTGGCCAACACTTTTCAAAGATTCTCATGAATTTTGTAAACATTGTGAAAAATGTCAATTTTCAAGAAATATTTCAAAGAGAGAAGAAATGACCCAAAATACACTTAATTTTTTGTGAAATATTTGAAGTTTGGGGGATAGATTTTATGGGACCTTTCCCAATGTCATTTGGAAATTCTTATATTCTTCTTTCTGTTGATTATGTTTCCAAATGGGTGGAAGCAAAAGCCACCAGGACTGATGATGCTAAAGTTGTTTGTGATTTTGTCAGGGCTAACATATTTTGTAGGTTTGGAGTTCCTAGATCCATCATTAGTGATCAAGGGACTCACTTTTGCAATAGAATAATGGAGGCTTTGTTAAAAAAAGTATGGGGTGCATTATAAAACATCAACTCCCTATCATCCATAGACTAATGGGCAAGCTGAAGTGTCCAATAGGTAAATAAAATGAATTTTGGAAAAGATTGTTAATCCAAATAGGAACGATTGGAGCCAAAGGTTAGAAGACACATTATGGGCTTACAGGATATCCTACAAAACCCCAATTGGAATGAGTCTATATAGGCTAATTTATGGGAAAAGTTGTCACCTACCTATGGAATTGGAACACAAGGCATACTGGGATGTGAGGAAGATGAATCTGGATCTTGAAAGTGTTGGGAAAGAGATAAGATTGCAGTTATAGGAGCTGGAAGAAATTATAAGGGAAGCATTTGAAAATTCTAGGATTTACAAAGAGAGAACAAGAGTGGATCATGACAAACTGATCCAACCAAAAGACTTTTATCCTGGAGACAAGGTGTTGTTATTCAATTCAAGACTCAAACTGATGCCAGGTAAACTTCATTCCAGGTGGGAAGGTCCATTTATAGTTACTAATGTATATCCTTTTGGTGGTGTGCAGATTTTGAAGGATGGAGTGAAGGATCCATTCACTGTTGCACAGATTGAAGAAATTCTTTGGGACTATGCCATCAGAGCCAATGGAGGAGATCACACTCCTCCAACCTGTTTATAAATAAACTCCATTAGGTTGTACCTCTCCTTTATATTTTCATGATTTCTATGATTCAATTTCCAATATTCTTATGTGTTAAATACATTTTAATGCATTGTGGACACTGCATCATTTAAGTGTGGGGGAGAGAAGCTTTGTAGTTTAGGATTTGTATGTGTTGTTTGTTTTCCTATTTGTTTTAATAAAAACATGTGTGTGTTTAAAATTTTGTGTGCTTATTTTTAAATTTTTGTGTGTTTTTGAAACTTTTGTGTTGTAATGATTATCTTTGACATTTTTAAAACCCATGTCCATGGGAGAAATAATTTATTCCTTGAAACTAAGCTTAAATGAATGCTGAAAATGACTTTATTTCAAGTTCAAATATTTGGAAATTTCATGAAAAGTACTCTGATTTTTTAATCTCATGCCACAATTCACTGTCTTTATATTTAAAATCACTTTCCTGTGAGGCTTCTAAACCTAATTTTCATATTCTCTTCTTTCACCTCACTTCTTGAGAGAACCATACCATTCTTGATTTAACCAAAATTTGATTTATTCCTATCAAAACTTGAGGGTTTGAGGTGCATGTGTTTTAAATGATTGTTGAATTTCTTTGATTTTAAATCCCCCTTTTCAAGATAATCCTTTTTACAATGGCCCACCTTATACATTTAATCCTTTTACCCATAGAAGCCATGAACATCCTGTTAGGTTAGCCACATTACAAGCCAATTTTCCCTATCCAACCTGCTCTTGAAGTGAAATTGCATAATATATTTGAACTTAAGTGTGAGGGAAGCTATCTTGTGTTGTACTACCTCATTTGTAGATAATTTGGGGGGAAACTAAAATGTTGAAGAGATGTTCTTATTGCTAAAAAATCATTCTGTTTAAAGTTGTGCCTTATCTGGAGCTTTCATGTTTGAGAAGTTGTGCCTATCTGGAGCTTCCAATGAAAAAAAAAGTTATGCCTATCTGGAACTTTCAAGAAAAATCTTGTTTGAGATGACTGATAATTTTTCTACTACAATGATGAATGGTGTGAACTTTCACTGATTTTTCATGCTATTGGAGATGATTTACTGCTAAGGGGAGTGAGGAGGATACCATATTTAAGTGAAAATTAGAATAATGCAATTTTACTTCAAACAGAGCCAAGCACTCCTTATTCAGCCTCAAAATTTTTCACATCTTAATCCTACCAACCTGAAGCCACAGTACAACCTTTAAAATTCCTCATGATAAACATATGTCCTTGACTCACATAGGGTGGAGATGTAGAAATTTATCAAGCCTATGGTGACCCTTGCATGAGTATTGGATGAGAAAGACATTGTTGAAAATTGATATTTGCGTGATGAGGGAAAAAAGAATGTTAGGTAAGTGTTTCGTGTGCATGGGATGAGAAATGAAGAGGAAATATATTTAATTATCTAAATTGAGAACTTCTAATAATGGTTGTTTATGATTCATGATATTTTTGGTTCTAGGTGATAAATTGTTGGATCTCAAGGATATGTGTTTTAAAATTTTCTTTGATTTAATATCGATGTTTACTTGTCCAGGAGTCCAAGTGCTAAGTGTGGGGGAATTAACAGAGATCATATTTTCATATCTATAAATCAGTTTTTAAATGATTTAATCCCTTCCCATTAATCAATTTGATCTTATTTGCATCATTTTATGACTTTTGGTATGTTTTTAGCTTAAATGTGAAAAATGGTTAATTATGGACATTAAAAAGATTTATGTTCCCTCTGTATTTCGATCATAACTCCTACATTGATTATCCAATTCACCTGATTCATTTTTTTAGGATTAAATGGTTTGTTGGATACAAATTATTATTCTTGACCAAGTTCAAATTCGAACTTCAACAAGACAAAAGAATTAGGTCAATGTGAAAAGTTATTCTGGACGGCAGAATAGACTATGACGTATTCAAAGAAGAATATCTCGGCCAAAAGACCACCAAATAGAGTTATTCTAGCTGGTTCAGAAATAAAACTTGACTAGGCATGTTCACATAAAATTTCATGGATAAATGAGTTCATTAAGTCTGCCCTTAAACCGGTCAAAGTTGGGTTGGTGGAATAGTGATTGGCGGCCAGAATAAGTCAAGTCTACTAAATCGGACATAACTAAATACACACGGCTCAAAATGATTTCAAACATCGTGGGTGGATGACCAACTCCATTCCTCACCTCCTATAAGAAGGGACATTGGCCCCATTCGGCCAGGAGGTGGGCAGAACAGAGGCAAACTTCTGGAGGATAGAATATGGAGCATCAAATTCTTTGTTCTTTGTTTTCTCTCTTTTGTTCTTCTTAGTATTGTAATGAATTCTTCCTTCCCCTTAGTCACAATTACCCTTACCATGGTGGGGTAAAATTCTGTGTGATTGGGGAAGGAGAGGTTTTCCATGTTTTATTTCATGAGTTCCTTCTCTTAATGTTTTAAAATCCTCTTCTCTTTTGTGAATCAGTTTCAATTTCCTATAACAGTTTTTATTATCATGTACGATTGTATCTGATTTTAGATTCTGTTGTTCATTTATATTTGGTCAATGGTAAATATCTCCCTCCACTAGGTTCTGGTTTATAAACGATGGAATAGACCAGGACTTAGTGGTGAAGTACTCGGTGATCACCGGTACGTGTGTGAGGAGTAGTGAATGTTCTTGATTAATTGGGATAAACAAGACCCGATTGGGAATTGCCTAAGATAATTAGGGGTATTTTTTACAACTCTATTACACATTGGAAGGATATTAGACCAACCTATGATCTTAGTAAGGTTTATTCTCACATTTTTAATTGACCAAGGGAGTGATAAGAAACGATTGTGTATTCTCACTCTTAACGGTTTAGCATAAGAGAATTTGATAAATTAGAACTATGATAGAATTACAAATGGGGAACCAAATCTAACCTAATCACCCTTATCATGTAATAGTTTAAATTACTTGATTTATCAATTTGTTCTCAATCATTTTCTTAAACCTCTTTCCTTCACTCTTGTCTTTTCAAAATCAATCAATTTATAAAAACATCCTCACTTCTTTCCCTTATTTTAAGGTGACAGCTTAATTGTTGTGCACTCATCTTTGGAGAAAACCTAGGATAACCACTCTACTACATTTTAACTTAGGTTATATTTGTTTTTGTCACACCCCACGACAGGCACGTGTCATGGGGAAACTATTCCCTCATTTGTCAAAGTGTAGTGCAGCGGAATACAAATCAAACATACAACGAACAACAGAAGCAGTAAATCATACACAACTGAAATAAACAACAGCAGTAGATATAACCAATAGTAGATAAATAATGATGCTACATGTCTCAGGTTCTAAGAAAATAGTCAGAACATGTTACATGATCAATACAATACAACTGAAGTACAGGTACATCAAAACAAAGAAAAACAGCTGGCAGCGGCGTCGCGAGCCTAGGATCGGTCCCATGCCCTCCTACTCCTCAGCAGCAATCATGTACCTATATAGGGACTCTTTCCCCTATCCACACCTGCAGAAACGTAATCTCTTTGGGCCGAAAAGAGTGACCCAAATAGGGTGTGATAAATATGTCTCAGTAGGCACCCACCCAAGGCTCGTGCCCAACTGCGTGTAAGCATGCAACAACAGTGCAATAGTAAAATGAAATAAAGTAATCAGTACTCACAAGTAACAAACTTAACAGTTAAATTTCCATTTTAATATTCATTTTAATCATTTAATTTTAAAATATCACCACAGTGAATATTCTAAGTAATCTCAAAAAGTCCGGAGACGCGTAAACCCCTACCCTCAAGTAAAGAGTATCCAACACAAGAATCTTCCCTCAAGCATAACAGATTTTTCCCTCAGGCATAGGTAGTGTCGCCCACAGGCATAGAGCCAGCTTCCCACAGGCACGGAAGAAGTTTCCCTCAGGCCTAAATAACCACTGCCCACAGGCTAGATAGTGCAGTTCCCACAGGCTAATCACAACGACGTCCTCAGGCTAAATAGGTAATCAGGCCATGCCCAACATGTAAATAAGCAGTAAACAATCAATTCCTCTCAAGGAAATTCTACAATCACTACTTTTAAGGCATACCCTCGGGTATCCTCACCAAATGGCTAAACAATGGAACACACCCATGGGGTGGTTCCAGATCCAAGCAACGATCCCAACCAGCATTTTAATATCAAGATTAAATACCTAATCAATTATAGGTGTTCAATATAGCAACGGCCTCAGCCACACGACACCCCCAACATGGTTTTGTGGCACAAAATGCACAGTAGTTGGAAAAATTAACACCAAGCCACCTACCTTATACACCAACGAGCGGTATACCCGAACATCGACTCCAAAAATTCCTACAAACGGTGTAGATATGATGAAGAACAAAACTCGCTTAATCCCAAATAACTCTTATTAGAAGAGGAATTGGTAAGAAGAAGTCAAGGAGATGGAATCCCTTACCCATGCAGTTCCAACGAGATCGTTCGAGGCAGAAACCGATTCCAGACGAACACTCGGCGGATCTTTAAAGGTTCAGCCTCCTCCTTTGGTTCCAAAATGGCTCAAATGCCTCCTCTGCCAATTGAGGAGGCTAATGCCTTTTTTAAGCTGAAAAAACAAAGTACACGATGTGTACTTCCGAGTACACGACGTGTACTTACCAAATTTTAAAATATTCCTCTGGCGGATTCCCGCCAGCGCGTCACTGTTCACCTACCGACAAGAGTACATGGAATGTACTCCTGAGTACATAGCGTGTACTGCCACCCAGCTGGTGGCTTCTCCACCGCCTTACTATTTGGCGTGCTGACTGACTACACGGCGTGTAAAGGACCACTACACAGCGTGTAGTCAGTTCCTACACCCTTTGTCACCGACATGGCTACACGCCTTGTGTACTCATCCCAACATGGCCAAAAGTACATGTCATGTGGAAAAAGTACACGGCGTGTAGTTCCAAGATTTAGGATTTTTCCCCATTTTCCATATTTTATTAAAAACACTTAAGGAAAAGAGAAAAGAAGAAACTCATACCTCAAATATAAGAACTGGGTTCTTACAAAATTCCCACCTTATAACAATTCTTCCCTGAATTTCCCTTCCAAGTGTGGAGAAGATATAGCCATGAACAACTCCGGCCACTGAGCACGTACGTTGGCCTCCCGCTCCAAAGTTTCTTCCTTCACTTGGCCATGCTGCCATAGCACCCATACGAGAGGAACTAACCGGCCTTGGAGAACCTTCGTGCTCCTGTCAATGATATGAATCAGATGCTCCTCAAAGGACGCATCTGCCTTCAGCTCAACTTCCTCGGGCTGAAAGACGTGAGACGGGTCTGAATGATAGCGACGCAACTGAGATACGTGGAAGACATTGTGCATGGCTCGGTACTGCTGCGGTAACCGCAACCGATAAGCAACCATCCCGACTCTCTCAAGAATCTCAAATGGTACCACATACCATGGTGAAATTTTACCCAGTCTCTTGATCCGCTTGTGTCCCAGCCTCGGCGAAACACGCAAGAAAACCTGATCCCCAACCACGAACTCCAAAGGTCGTCTGTGGAAATCATCATATGACTTCTGACAAGACTGTGTGGTATCCATCCACTTCTGAATCAACTGGACCTACTCAGACATCTCCTGCACGAGCTACGGCCCCAGTAAAGCTGCCTCACCTACCTCTATCCAACACAAGGGTGAACGGAATGGCCTACCATATAAAGCCTCATATGGTGCCATATCAATAGTCTCCTAGAAACTATTGTTATAAGAAAACTTGAATAAGGGTATATGCTTCTCCCAAGATCCCCCAAAGTCTAGGACGCATGCACAATACATGTCCTCTAGCACCTGTATCATACGCTCTGACTGGCCATCGGTCTGAGGGTGGTAGGTTGTGGTCAGAAGCACCTGTGTACCCAGCGCCCTCTGAAAACTCTGCTAGAAACAAGACATGAAGTGGACATCCCTATCAGAAATGATAGAATGAGGGACCCCATGAAGACGTATGATCTCTTGGATATACAGCCTTCTGATCTCGTCAACACCAAAGGTCTCCTTGATCGGCAAGAAGTGAGATACCTTCGTGAGCCTGTCCACAACAACCCACACGGCATCATTGCCACGAGGTGACCTCGGCAATCCAGTCATGAAATAAATCGTTACATCATCCCATTTCCACTCCGGAATGGGTAACTGCTGTAACAGTTCGGCTGGTCTCTGATGCTCTGGCTTCACCTGCTGACAGGTGGAACACCTCGTAACAAAACCAGCTATCTTCCTCTTCATACCCAGCCACCAGTACTGACGTCTCAAGTCACGGTACATCTTGGTAACCCCAGGATGAACTGCCCAAGCTGAAGCATGAAACTCTCACATCAGCTCCTCGCGTATATCCTCTAGAACCAATACTCGTCCATGGAAACGCAAAACCTCATCGTCGCCTATCGTCCAACCAGGAGAAGGGTCCACACTTGCCACAGACTCCCGTAGAACTAGGCCTTCTGTATCAGATAGCTGCCTCATCCTCACTCTATCTAGGAGGGTATAAGTCACAGCTAAAGATAAAAGATAAGTCTACCCCTGACTATCATGCACCTCCAGATGCATCTCAGAGAACAAGGCCATGAGCTGCCACTCACCACTGGCCTCCTGCACTACCTGTATCTAAGTCTTCCTGCTCAGTGCATCAGCTACTGCATTACCTTTACCAGGTGTATAGGAAAGCTCAAAATTGAAGGACTGTAGGTATTCGACCCACATCCTCTACCTCAGATTCAAGTCACGCTAAGTAAAGATATACTTGAGGCTTTTGTGGTCGGTGAAAACCACAAAATGCTCCCCCAATAGATAATGTCTCCAACAGCGCAACGCATGTACAACTGCAGCTAACTCGAGATCATGCGTCGGGTAATTCCGCTCATGCGGCCTCAACTGCCGAGACCTGTATGCAACAACTCGATCGCCCTGCATCAACACTGCTCCCAGCCCAATACCTGATGCGTCGCAGTAAACTGTATAGATCTTCCCCTGCTCTGGGAGTATCAGGATCGGTGCTAATGTCAACCTTCCCTTCAAGTCCTTAAAAGCTGTCTCGCAAGCTTCCGACCAAACGAACATCACACCCTTCTTAGTCAGACCTATTAATGGTGCTCCTAAGCAAGATAAGTCCTGTATAAAACGCCTGTAGTAACCAGCCAGACTTAAGAAACTCCGTATCTCAAACACGTTCTTAGGATTCTCCCAGGAAACTAATGCTCTCACCTACTCTGGGTCTACTGAAACTCCTGCCTCTAAGATGACATGACCCAGGAAGTGAATCTGGTCCATCCAAAAGTGGCACTTTGAGAGCTTAGCATATAGTCGATGCTCTCTCAGTGTACTCAATATGATCTCAAGATGGGTGGCATGGTCGTGTCGAGTGTGAGAGTACACCAAGATGTCGTCCATGAATACTACCACAAAAGAATCAAGATACGGATGGAACACACGATTAATCAGATCCATGAAAACTGTTGGCGTGTTCGTGAGTCCGAACGGCATAACCGTATACTCATATAGACCATACCTACTCCTGAAAGCTGTGAGAGGTATATCAGATGTTCTCACGCGCGGCTGATGATATCCTGATCTCAAATAAATCTTCGATAACACTCGTTCTCCATGAATTTGATCAAAAATATCATCAATCCTCGGTAAGGGATATCAGTTCTTAACCGTCAACTGGTTCAGCTTCTGATAATCCATGCAAAGTCTGAGGGTATCGTTCGCCTTCTTTGCAAAAAGGACCGGAGAACCCCATGGAGAAGTACTGGGTCGGATGAAACTCTTTGCCTGTAACTCCTCTAACTGCCTCTTGATCTCCTACAGCTCAGATTTAGTCATCCTATAAGGAGGAATGGACACCGGTGCTGCCCCTGGAACTAGCTTAATAGAGAAATCCACCTCTCGCTCCGGAGGTAGACCCGAAAAATTTTCCGAGAAGACATCCCGGAAATGATCAAAAACTGGAGGGAAATCCGTCTGAAAAGTCCCCTGATCATCTAGATATAATCTCACAATCTGTTCTATGACTCCACCTCGCCCACGATGCTCTGGTCTAGCTCAACTCTCCTGCACATCCCACTCGCCCTTGTATAGAAACTCTCCACCCTCTGGTGATGTGAAACTCACCCTGCGACGACAGCAATCCACAAAGGCTCGAAAGGGAACCAACCAGTCCATTCCGAGAATGACGTTATAGATCATCATCTCTAAGACATAGAGGTCCCAAAGAAAGTGACACCCACCAACCTCAAGGGGGCACTCCTTGCACTGACACACACCAGCCGTCCTAGTACCCAACGGAGTTTCTAGAATCATGATATCAGAAGAAGTAGAAACACAGAGCCCAAGGCTCTCCACAACAGGTACAGATATAAAACTAAGCGTAACACCCATATCAAAAAGTACTAAAGATAAGACAGAAGCTACTAAAATAGTACCTCTGACTGTAGAGGTCCGGGATCTTGCTCCTGCTGGGTCTATTGCACTGCATAAGCCTGCCTAGTGTCGCGGCCCTGTGACACAGCCTGGCTACCCTGATTTGTCCTGTCCTACTGCCTCTGAGATCCTGGTGTCTGGATACCACAACCACGACTACCATCTCTACCTGCATGCCCTGACGTATTCCAGTTCCCTGACTGGTAAGAAGTCACTAGTCTTTCTCCCACACTTGGAGTCTACACATAACCCCTCTCACTAGCCACTGGTGGTAACGCCCTGTAAAAGCTCTGCAGATGACCCATCTTGTCGCAAGTTCGGCACTCCACTGGATCACGTGGACATTGTGGCCTCTTGTGACCCTCTCTACCACACTGGTAGCATATAACTTGGCCACCTGAAACATTCTTCTGACTGGTACTGCCGCCCTGAGAGAAGTCTGCCTGTCTCTTCCTCTTACCAATAGAAAAAGTACCAGTAACTGGTGTTGAACTGCCCTGGCCCACACCACTAGATTCTCGAAGGTTCCTCTCTATGATCAATGCCTGGTTCACAATAGAATGTAAAGTAGGCAACCTGAATACATTCACCAGCGCTTGGATGTCATACTAAAGACTATCCTCAAAACGTCTAGCTCTCAATGTCTCATCACCCACCAGCATGGGTGAAAAGCGTTGAAGCTCCGTAAAATGAGCAGAATAGTCCATCACTGACATAGCGCTCTGCTGCAGATTCATGAACCCTCGAGCTCTATCTGCTCTCAGCGTCTTCAGGAAGAAAAATTCATAGAAGACTACTTGAAAGTCTTCCCATGCCATGTCCCTGTGATGCTATGACTAGGTGGTAACATCCCACCACCTCTTGGTGGAATCACGCAGCATGTAAGTTGCGAGCTTGAACCTCCACCCTGGAGGCATCTCAAGATGCTCGAAAATAGTCTGCATCGACCCCAGCCAAGACTCCGCAGCCTGTGGTCCTCCATCCCCTGAAAACGTAGGCGGATGCTGCTTCTGGAAGATACGTGTCATCTTGGCCATAGATGTGGCAGCCTGCGGTGCTCCCTGAAAGGTCTGCATGAACCTCATAGATCCTTCACGGAACTGTGCCTCTGCGCCTGTGTCCAGTATAGTAGTTGGCGCTGCATCTGGCTCTGCTGGAGGATCAACTGGTATCCCATGGACCACCATCTCCGGAGTATAGTCATCACCGCTCTCCTAGTGTACAACACGTGGTCTTCTAGAAGACATGACACTACAAGGTCAAAAACACACCTTAGATTCAATTTTATTAAGGCTGAAATGAAGAAACCACAAAGGGAACAAGAAGAAGAACTTATTTTCAAAATTTATAAAACAAGACTACACGGTGTGTATACGGACTACACGGCGTGTACTTGACTTACCTTCCCCCGCCCGGGTCCTTCGACACGGCTAAGCCACACGGCTCCCGTTAAACAAAACTACATGGCGTGTATATAATCTACACAGCGTGTATGGTGTTATTTTCCAACTTCCTGTATCGTCTGTGACACGGCCGACTACTCGGCTTGACACTACAAGGCATGTTACACCTGCACACAGTGTGTACACCACCCCATTTTCCAGTCACATGGCTAACTCCACACGGTTTTTCCTCAGACAAGACTACACGACGTGTCCTCAAAGGTATACGGTGGGTTCAAGGAATGGTGACATCGACCCGTGTTGTTAGTTACACGGCCGAGTCCCCATGTCACACTACACGGCCTGTTCATCATTGACACGGCGTGTTCTGTTTAAGAGTTCACCGACCCGTGTTGTTAGTGACACGGACGGACTCCGGGTCAACACTACACGGCGTGTAGATCTGGTACACGGTGTGTTTTGCCCAAGCACCTCCCTACCCCGTGTCGCTGCCAACATGGTTTGTGACACGGGAAGAGAATACACGGCGTGTAATCAAAGTACACAACATGTACTTAAAAAGTTCATTTTTCTTCCCGAACAGAAGGCCATACATGGCGTGTGTAAAAAATATTACACGGCATGTATATTGGGTTTCCGGACAGTATCTCTCAGAAACTTCTCCGGAACCCAGAAAATACCGAAAACCAACACCTAAGTGTCAAATTCTGACCCATGAGGGCCCATACTCCACATGAATCAAATTTTGACATATTATATGTGTTATAACTAATAAATAGTCAATGATCCACCAAATTATGGTCAATGGGGGCCCATACACCCCAAAAACCAAAGTTTGGTGTCCATTCTATAAACAGGCTTACACAAAATACCCTATCAAATAGCATGTATTTATCAATCATCTATCACAATAGCATGTTTTTCTAGCACAACTACTGTCACAACAGCATGCAATTTCTAATGCACCGACATGGCATAGAACTATGCATGGCATGCGATTTCTCGCATGTGCCTAAATGATGCATGAGATGGCATACCCTCATCTCCTCGGGTTGCAACTAAATAGAACCCACAAATAAATTATAACAGAACAATCTCAAGTGCGTCACCCAACGGTGGAAACATATCAACTGTAAAATTTGCAAAATCAGAAAAATTGAAAAATACGAGGTAGACTGGCTTTTCCCTATACACGGGTTAGCTATGCCCGAGCATAGCTTATTACCAACTATCGTTCGTCATATCCCTGACTAAAGATCCAAATAGTAAGTCAAGAAAAGAACCCCTCTGATACCAATTTGTAACATCCCTGTTCCGGGTGCCACTCAATGGGTGCCCCGAACCCGGTTCGCCACGTGACCTCAAGCGCATTTCCCCAAACGCCAGAGGCTGCCGACTAGTAGTGAGGGCCAAGGTCTGATAGAGGGGAAACTATGCCCTCATTTGTCAAAGTGTACCACAGCAGAATACAAATCAAACATACAACGAACAGCGGACGCAGTAAATCATACACAACTGAAATAAGAAACAGCAGTGGATATAACCAACAGTAGATAAATAATGATGCTAAATGTCTCAAGTTCTAATAAAACAGTCAGAACATGTTACATGATCAATACAATACAATCAAAGTACAGGTACAACAAAACAAAGCAAAACAGCTGGCAACGGCATCGCGAGCCTAGGCTCGGTCCCATGCCCTCCTACTCCTCAGCAGCAATCATGTACCTGTATAGGGACTCTTGCCCCAATCCACACCTGCAGAAACGTAATCTGTTTGGGCTGAAAAGCGTGACCCAAATAGGGTGTGAGAAATATGTCTCAGTAGTCACCCACCCAAGTCCCGTGCCCAACTGCGTGTAAGAATGCAACAACAGTGCAATAGTAAAATTCAATAAAGTAAGCAATACTCACAAGTAACCAACTTAATAGTTAAATTTCCATTTTAATATTCATTTTAATCTTTTAATTTTAAAATATCACCACAGTGAATATTCTAAGTGACCGCTAAAAGTCCGCAGATTCATAAACCCCTACCCTCAGGTAAAGGGTATCCAACACAAGAATCTTCCCTTAGGTATAACAGATTTTTCCCTCAAGCGTAGGTAGTGTTGCCCACAGGCACAGAGTCAGCTTCCCACAGGCACGGAAGAAGTTTCCCTCAGGCCAAAATAACCCCTACCCACAGGCTAGATAGTGCAGTGCCCACAGGCTAATCACAACAATGCCCTCAGGATAAATAGGTTACCAGGCCATTCCCAACATGTAAATAAGCAGTAAACAAGCAATTCATCTCAAGGAAATTCTGCAATCACTACTTTTAAGGCATACCCTCGGGTATCCTGGCCAAACGGCTAAACAGTGGAACACACCCACGGGGTGGTTCCGGATCCAAGCAACGATCCCAACCAGCATTTTAATATCATGATTAAATACCTAATCAATTCTAGGTGTTCAATATAGCAACGGCCTCAGCCACACGACACCCCCAACATGGGTTTGTGGCACCAAAATGCAAAAAACGCATAGCAGTTGGAAAAATTAACACGAACCCACCTACCTTATACACCAACGAGCGGTATACCCGAACGTCGACTCCAAAAATGCCTAAAAACGGCATAGATATGACAAAGAACAAAACTCACTTAATCCCAAATAACTATTATTAGAAGAATAATTGGTAAGAAGCAGTCAAGGAGATGGAAGCCCTTACCTGCACGGTTCCAACGAGATCGTCTGAGGCGGAAACTGATTCCAGATGAACACTCAGCAGATCTGCAAAGGTTCAACCTCCTCCTTTGGCTCCAAAACGGCTCAAATGCCTCCTCTGCCAATTGAGGAGGCTACTGCCTATTTTAAGCCGAAATAACAAAGTACACAGCGTGTACTTCCGAGTACACGGCGTGTACTTCACAAATTTTAAAATGTTCCTCTGGAGGCTTCCCACCAGTGCGGCACTGTTCTCCTACTGACAAGAGTACACGGTATGTACTCCTGAGTACACAGCGTGTACTGCCGCCCAGATGGTGACTGCTCCACCGCCTTACTATTTTGGCCTTCTGACTGACTACACGGCGTGTAAAGGACCACTACACGGCGTGTAGTCAGTTCCTACACCCTTTGTCTCTGACATGGCTACATGCCCTGTGTACTCATCCTAACACATCCACGAGTACACAGCATGTGGAAAAAGTACACGGCATGTAGTTCCAAGATTTAGGATTTTTCCCCATTTTCCATATTTTATTAAAAACACTTAAGGAAAAGAGAAAAGAAGAAACCCGTACCTCAAAGATAAGAACCGGGTTCTTACAATCCTCACCAGGCCTCCACGTATAAGAGGCACCCCCTTGAGTATCACAATCTTATCCAAGTACACACATTTATATATATAAAGGAATCTCCCTACTATGATCTATTACAAACAAAAATAATTTCATGGTTTTGTTAAGTAGAATGCCACCAAAAAACAATATGGGAAAATACTGTATAGATTTTTATTCACACATTAAATAACCAAACTCATTTTCTTTTCAGAACTAATACCATAGTAACCCACTATGGGTTCATCATTTAGGAATTTAATTCTTGTACTAATATATCAAGGTTCAATATACATCCCTTACAATAGATATTATATATTTGTCTCCATCATGGATCACCCCATCATAGATTCACATAACTTATCATCAAAATTAAATATATTATGGTTCATCTTATTAGAATTACACAACCAAATTATATGGAAAAATTCCATATAATTTGTTTCTAGAATTTTAAATAATTTAATCCTTGCCCTTACTGATATCAATATCACACGGTTATGTGAATGTCATATGAATACAACATGCCAAATATGATGCATTTAAATGGCCTCTTGCTAATAGTGAAGGATCCAGAAACTCATAAGTCATAAATCTTAAAACCCAGGTGCATCAAAATTGGTAAAATCATACAATAATAAAACTAGAAAACAAGAACAACAATCCCATATCCCTAGTTACCTATACTTCCTATCAGAAAAGGTACCCACAACGCACCAATTTGATATCCATCGTAAGATCTGAAACATTCCTATATCACCCAACTACCATATCCCCAAATAATAATACAAAAAAACTCTAATAAACCTATGATATCATCTACATAAATGCTCTGATACCACTTTTTAACATCCTCCATTGGTCCACAACCCCTGAGTATTGTGCGGATTGGATAAGTTACCACTGAATCTTAAGCATACCACCACATATAATAAAGGATACCAACTATCAATGAGGGTCTAGGGTAGTAAAGTGAGGAGGATATACCCATATCAAAGTGTGCAGTAACAAAAAAAATAAACCAAAAATCATCCATAATAGTAAATAATAATATTATGTGGAAGAAATAAATTTATCCATCAATAATAAATAATGAATTTGGAAGCAGGCAAGCATATAGACTCACAATCATGCAAATACATGACAACCGATAACCCACTAGGATGATCATGTATACAATAATAAATAAAGTAAAATAAATACACTAAGGGTCTATAATTATCCCAAATCCTTGCCTCATCCTGATATCCAATATGTTTGATCTATCTCACTCGATCATGCAACTTTATGCCTCTTCCCACATTGAACCTATGATCAATTAATTCCACTTGGCTGCCCAAGTGTTATGTCCACTTTAGTAGGTTGTGAGTACAACTCAGTAGGAGACCAGCAATACAATCCCATATAAAACCAATAAATATAGGGTCCTCTAACATTATATGCTCATAATAAATAAATATAATAACTATGGAAGCATAAATAAATAAACATTTTTGATCCTCGAGTTCTCATACAAAACCTAAGATTGACCCAAAATTTCTTCAGCTAGTTCCAGAGTGTCTGTGAGAACATCAGATAACCTTGCCTAAAAATTTCATGCTCAACAGTCAGCTTCTAGGAGCATGTCCTAGTTAATCAAAATCACACCCATAGTCCACCCATTACCATGAGATAAAGAATACCATGTTTGGGAAAATAATTTGGAAAATTAGAAGATTTCTCTATTGGGAATCCATCACCTTGAGCTTGTGGTATGCCATTTCCTTTCAGGGAATCTCGTTATCTGGAGCCAAGGTGTACCCTTATATAAATCCATCACCTGGAGACAAGTTTGTGCCTCTCCCATACTAAGAAAACTATATCTAAACACTCATGGGATTACCATATAATGAAATAATAACCTAGGGATATGGTATACCCTACTAGGAATCACCTCATCCGGGTCTAGGGGTTTCAATCTCCCATATTGGAAATCACATAATCCAAGTTCAGGGGTATGGTTCCCCCTACTAGATATCACCTCATCTAACTCTAGGGATGTGTTTCCCCCCCATTGAACATCACATCATCTAGATCCAAGGATCATGTCTAAGTTATACAAAATCATAGAATCTACATCTCATTGGATTATTTATCCCGCTATATAGATCTAAGGATCATTCCTAAGTCATCCCAAACCTTAGAATCATTGTCTCTGTGGACTATATATCCCACCATATAGATTTGAGGAGTGTGTCCAAGGAATCCAAAACCATATCTAGAAACATATTAGTGGAAAAAACGTCTCATCCAAACCCATAATGTACATAGTCACTACAACTTCCTTGATATTACATCATTGATTCGGGTTCTAAGGTGACACTTGCGATCATCATTACCCATTTCCCATATTCACTATCACTAGGGTCATCATCTCATTAGGGAACCACCAGGGTCCCCTAGGTTTTACCATAACACACACACCCTTACTTAGTTTCCCTAATAACATAATCATATCTTGGGTCAAAACCCATCAATCATAGGTGTCATGTCCCTTAGCATCATTATAGCCTTCTTATGGTCTCACTAGCCTCATAAGTATAATCACATAAGGGGATCGCCTTAAGACCATCCCCTTATCAAATTCGCCCTAGGTTGGTTCTCAAACCAATATTATCCTAATACTTCCCTAGGAACCCCTAAATAGTGCTCACATCTCAAGGGAGAATAAGCACTCACCCCATTATCATCATACTATCATAATGTATCTAAGGTAAGTCATCGTTTTGTCATGACTTACTTGGATCAATCATCACCAATCCAATGCTCTCCTCGAAAAGGAGGCATCCAAGGCACTTACACTAAGAGCCTCTATTATCTTTTAATTTATTAATCTCCTACCCCTCAGGGTCTATTTATCTCAAGTTATAAAATTATGATGAAGGCCTCGACCATCAGTGGTTGATTCATCATGATAGCCCACAATGTCCCTCATTATCTTAGAACTTTGTTCAATCCATTCTTGGGTTTCACATTTAAATAAAAAAAATTATATAATTTAAACTTTTCGATCACCCATAGTGGTAAGACCAAACATAAAATTACATATAATAAAATCCATAAACCTTATGGTAAATTCATAAGGACCGCCTATAACAATTTGGAGTTATTACCTTTTAGAATCATTTGCTGAAAACTCTCACTTTGGCCCATCCAAGTCCTTCTGGCCACCTTCCAACATCGTGAGTCCCAAAAATGAATTACAATATATAAATTAATTAATTATAATAAAATTATAATTAATTAATCAATTAAAATTTAATTTAATATAATTATAATTAATTATTTAATTTAATAGAAATGGAATAAATTCTTAAGACTCACCAAGCCATAACCGCTCACCATAACCGAAATCCATTGAGTTTGGTCCACTTCTAACACACACCTGAACCTAGGACATGACATCTCATTAACTAATTATATCAAAATTAATTAATTTTATAATTAATACAAACATTTATAATGCCAAAAAAACTCACTAGGTGATCTCATTACATTGAAACCGTAACCAAATGAACATGGAAGATCCATAACACATGCTTATCACCGTCCAAGGAAAAATACCTAAAGTCAATAGTGATTCACTAACCAAATTAATTTAATTTAAGATAAAACTATTTAAAAATTAAAATGGGTACATACCACAAAAAAACCGGAATGTGGCAACATGCATACATCATCTTTGGATACCCTCTACAAAAGTTGAGAAAAATCCCCATAGAAAAAGTCGATTACACTATGCTCTAGTAGAATTAGAAGAAAAAACCTAACCAAAAACTAATTGAAAATAGTGAAAAATAATGATTTAGAATAATTAAGAAAGTAATGTACATCCTACCTAGGATCCGCAATAAAATTTCACTAAGAACCCACCCCATTTGAGGGGGATTGAAGGATATGTAAGGGAGGAGGAGGATCAACCAAAATTTACTTCTCCCAATATGAAAACATCTAAAAACAAAAAAAACCCAACCAAAAATAAATCAAAGTTACCCTACAAAAAAAATTAACCTAGACACATTTTACAATTTGAATATGGTGTTCATGTCATGAACTACTTAGTCAAAGGGACTCTACCTTTTATCCTAAGACATTCACAACTGGAACCTATATTTACAATATGAATGGACTATAGTTGCTTTTCTAGCATCCCAACCACTCCAAACCTAACTTGACTTCCACCAAAACACCTAAGACACCACTCTAGCCTTAAACCCCATCAAAAATACCATTTAAAGACATTAAAACTCTCAAAATCTTATTCTGAGACTTGGTTCTTAATAATTTATTATCACCGAGTCATGATTTCAAATTCCCTCAGAATTTCACACCATGAAAAGGTATCAGCTTTTTCATAAACATTCTACGATTTCACAACTGTAATATTAGTAGATTATAATCCCTATGAAAATTGAAGATATTCATAGTTTCCTCCCTAAAATATGGGGATTTATGTTTGGAAAATTATTTCAATTTGTAAGGTTTTATACTATATTGTATTTACTTCAAATGATCTAAAGCTTAATGTTTTGTATTTTGGATTTTTTTTCACTCAAACCCAACATCCTGGGAATTCAAGATTTGGATCCTTCATTTAATCAATTCTCAATCATGAACATAGTCAGTAAATATTGGATTCATATTAAGGGTCTAAAATGGTTCTTTTGGCTTTTATAAATACTCCAGGATGTTTCTTTAGCTAATAATATTCCCATAAAGTTTGATAAGTAAACCTAGTGTGTCTGGTATCGTCATTTTTACAAAATCTTGGTTGATGTAGGCTTGTGTTCTCCTCTAATTGAGATATTATTCTTAATTATTGATGAATTTAGGCTTTATCATTCAATTAATTATGAAAAAATTCCTAATTTTTTTGATAATTTTAATTTTATTTAACACTCAAATGAAAGGTCTCATGGTAACTTGAGATGTGTAAATTGTAAGAATTTTGGTCATCTAATTGAATAGTGTAAGTTCAAACTACCTACTAATGGGGGGAATTTTATGGGAAATTATAGCACTGGATCTATTTCTACAAAAATAAAAAAATTTACAAAGATAAATTTATGTATAGTAAACAAATAATGGATTGTGACAGTGGAGTAAAACCATTGGGTAAAGTCTTTAATAATGAGGTCATTGAAGGGTGGTATTCCTAAAGGGATGTATATATATATGATCACATGTATAAGGAATGTGATAAAGTTGTAGATAACACTCAGGATGAATAGAAAATAAATTTTGTCCCCTATTTTCATAAGGTTTTTGGTGATAGGGAATTAATATGGGTTCAACCCAATCATGTGGAAGAGAGGATTTCTCTAAGAGATGTAGGGGAGACCTGGTTATATGGTCAAAATACCTACTGTGAACAAATTCCAATGCAACATTTCTATTATAAACTCTTAGGATACTCATTTACCTAATGTTGGGACCTATAAAATAGGTTCATTAGATGGTGAAAATTAATGTTTATTTTGTTGAATTGTGGGAAAAACTCTATATGTACTAAAATTATTATAAAGGAAAAAGGTGTGTTAATTATGTTGGATTTATCCAGATGAAGGGAAGTAAAGTTACATTTAAACCCAAGGACATGGCTTCTTAAAAATGTTGTAACCAATTTGGATGGAAAAGGAAGTAAAAAAGTACTCTCTTTTTAGGTATTTTCTTTTGTTGTCAAGGATGTTTGAGAAGAAATCAAATCACTTAACTTTGTATAAGTGGTTGATGGAAAATAGGGAAGTTACAATACTTTCCATAGTAAATATGACGATGATTTTATGGTCTATATTTCACATAAATCATAAGTAGTTTAGAGAACTTGTGATGAAAGAATTATGAAGGAAAGGGGGAGAAAATTTATTGTCAATCAGCATGGCTGGTTTTATATAAGCATGTGTCTAAGGTGGCTTAGTTGTATGGTGTTTGCCAAATTTTTTGGGTCCAAAATTTGGATTTTGGTGAGAATTGAAGAAAGTGTATTTCCTTGAAGATCTAATCAAATCATGTAAAGGGCAGGAATTTTGTGAACATGATCTTTATGAAGATTGAATCTCAAAGGTTTAAAGGATTCTGATGCTGAGCTCTGTGAGTACGACGAGCTTTGTGAATGGTAGAGGAAATGAGCATTGTGGGTGAGAATTATGGTGGTGAAGGTGAAGATCAATGAAGCAGTGCAAATGAAGAAGGAGTATCATGGAAAATGAAAAGGCTTTTATAGAATTCTCTGTGATTACGGCGATCATTGTGATCCGGAAAGTATCCATGGAGCATCATAATACAGAGAGAATTTCTGAAGAAATTTCAGAGCTCTACAATTTGGTGATGAAATTATGTTGAGGTGCATGGAAGGTTCTATATTCAATGGGAAATTCTTATAAATAGGCCTTGGACAACTTGAGAAGATACTGAGACTCAACATAAATCCTAGAACTCTCAAATCATGAAGAAGGTTCACAAAGGCAGTGACCTCTGTGAAGTTAGTAAGCTTTGAGAAATAAAGGAGCTTCACTATGGGCCATTGAGAATTGCAAAACAAGTGTACTTAGAAAAGTTCAAATTGAGCTCTATGAAATATTGATCTTTGAGAACTAGTGATCACTACAAACTAGTGATCTCTGAAAACTAGTGAGCTCTGCAAACTAGTGAGCTCTGCAAACTAGTGAGATCTACAAACTAGTGAGCTCTGCGAACTAGTGAGATCTGCGAACTAGTGAGATCTGCGAACTAGTGAGATCTGCGAACTAGTGAGATCTTTGAAGTAGTATGATTTGTGAAGGTTGGGAGCTTTGTGAAGGATATTTTCAAAGGATATCTCTGAGTTTCATAATTTTATACCCAAATTTAAGTGGGAAGTTCTTTCTAAGTGCATCAAGATTAGACTGGGGTATTGGACTAAGAATAATTATTAACTCTAGGAAGTTCCTATCAGCTTCTGGGTAAGAAAGAGAAGAATTGTTTTGAAAGATTAGATTTATGAAAGTTCATTAAAAAACACAAAAACTTTGTAATTCCCTATTTTTTCTAAGAGGGTGGACACATGCTTGAGGATTGTTTTCCAAGTGCAACATGATTGTAAGGGTATATCCTACCCATTTTATTTCACATAAAATGATTTTTTTCTAGAGGATTTTTTGGTACTTGAATGTTTATGTACTATACCAAAGATGTAGCTACTCTTTTTGATTAGTGAACCTTATAAATCTTGTGTTCTTTTGGATGTGTGTTTTGATTATGTTTAGTAGGGAAAGAACTCTTTAATAGGAGTTGAATATTGTTTCAAAAAGAATGAATCATAAAAGAAAAGGATATCATTAATTCACCCCTCCCTCTATCAGTGATACTTGGATCCTGACTGGGCAACTTCAATTGGTATCAGTGGCATGTTCCCTTCATTTATTATTTGCTAAAGTTTTTAAGAAAAGTTGTGATGGAAAATCTGAATTGCGTGAACAGTAAGGGGATTCCGATATTTTATAATAAGAATTTTGATATCTGGAAAGTTAGAATGATTACTTATCTTATGTCCCATGGGTATGAAGTTATTAAAGCTAAAACAGATGGATTTTCGACTATTTATGACAAGGTTCCTCTTACACCTACTGATAAGAAGAATCTTGAGAATGGTGAAAGGGATAAAAATGAATTACTCTCATCTCTTTCTGAGAGTGAGTTTTTCAGAGTGAAAGGTGTTGCTATAGCTAAAGGCATCTGGGATAAGTTGAAGGACATCTATGAAGGAAATACAAAATTATAGAAGTAAAAATTACAAATCTAGAGGCTAAGGTATGACGACTTGAAAATGGGAGAGTCTGAATCTCTTGGGGACCTCTTTAATAAGGAAAATTACATTTTCAGTACAATCATATGTCTTGGTGAAAAGTTGGAGGATTTTATAGTAGTTGAAAAGATCTTGAGAATTCTTCTAGACAATTTTGATGCTAAAGTTTCTTTATTAGAAGATAGATACCCAAAAACATTATCTCTGGATGATTTTCATAGTACTCTCATCACTTATGAAATGAGAAGAGAGAATACTATGAAGAGAAAACAAAAGATTATAGATAAATGTCTTTCAACACTGCAAATAAAGAGAAGTTGAAGAATGTTATTATTAAAGATGAAGTTGGTGAATCTGATTCTGAAGATGAGGTATGTAATAATTTTGATTAAATTTTATCCTTGCCTTCTAAGAATGTGAAAAAAGGTCTAGGGAAATACAAGGGGAAACTTCCCTTGAAATTTTTTTAATGTGGAGCCATTAGGAATTTTGTGGCTAACTGTCCTCAAATAAAGAAAGAGGAAGATATTGATGAATATGAAAGAAGAGAAATAATTTCAAGGAATAAACACGATGATAAAGATAAAAATTCTTCCTGGGGGAAGGATAAAAAGTTATTCAAATCCAAAAGAAGAACACTTTTTTCCAAAGATTAAGAAGAATAGGAGAGTGAAGCTAAGTCTAAAAAATATTTTACTAAGAAAGATAGAGAGAATACCTTTATTTTAGTAGTGAATAATGAAGATTAAGGGAGCAGTAGTTCTGAAGAAGAATAAACTCAACTTGAATATCATTTGAAAGTAGAGTTGGAAGAATGTTTGAGAAAGGTCAGAAGGCTTGAGAATGAAAACAATAAGTTGATAAATAAAGATTCCTCATTAAACAATAAAGAAAGTTATCTTGATGATAAATTAAAGTTGGAAAAGTAGATTGATGATCTGAATAATTCTCTTGAGACTGAAAATAATCTTAATGAGAATCTTGAAGTAAAGTTAAAGGAAAAATAATAAGATTTGGAAATTTTCCAACTGAAACTTTCTAATGCTGAAGAAAGTAATATAAGATTCAAAAACTCTATCTATAAATCTAGTGAAAATTCTAGTAATAATGAACCAAATAACGATCAAAAAAATTTACTATCAAAGGTTGAGAAGAAATATTAAACTGGTTCAAATAAGAATAAAGCTGGAAAGGGTATGTATGTTTCCAAAGTTATCAATGCTGAAAAATCTGAAGTATCTAGAAATCCTGAGTCCATAAAAATTTCTACAACTTTTGGTTTTGATAAGTTTTAATAGAAATTTAAGCTGAATAATAATGTTAGGATTAAAAATAGGAAGGATTATGGTTAGAAAAGTGTTGTTAAGAAGAGTGTTGAGAAGTATGTTCACAATTATGGTCAGTATTGAAGTCTTAGGGTGAAATATTCATTCTATGGCTACTACTGGTATTTTGTTGGATTTAGAAACATGGAAAATATGTATTGGTTCAACTAGAAACATTACTATTATTCCCCAAATTATGGAAGACAAATTTTAAGGGGGATTCAATCCTCTCAAAATAAGAAGTATGAGAATGAAGTTTAGAAGAAATCTGAGATGGCTGGTGTGAAAGTTGAAAATAGGTTCCAACCATTAGAAACTATTTGTGAAAGATGTGAATAGCCTGGACATATTGCTAAGGGATGTCTTGTTTTGTTTCCAGTACAAAAAAAGGTTCTTAACAAATCTCAGAAGCTGGAGGTGAAGAATGAAAAAAAAGAATAGAAATATCTTGTTGTCAAAACCACTTTAAAATATAAAAAAAGGGAAATTCCATGGATTATTGATAATGGGTGTTATTCTCATATGACAGGAGACTTAAAGTTGTTGAAGAATGTGAAATACTTCAAAGAAGTAATAGTGATATTTGGAAATGATTAATCTTTGAGGATAAAAGGTGTTGGGTCAGCAATCATCAGAAAATAAAAGATGAAATCCCAGAAAAAATTATTTTTTGATGGTCTGAAACATAATCTGCTGAGTGTTTCACAATTCTATTATGAGGGAAACAATGTTATTTTCAGAAAAGATGGTATTTTTTTGAAATGTGAAAAATTTGGAAAAATATTTACAAGATGCCAATGTACAAAAGTGAACTTGTTCCAAGTTTGTGAAATAAAAAACTCTTGTTAAATAGGTCTAAAGGATGAAAATCAGTTGTGGAATAAATGTATGGGACATATGTGTTAGAGAAAAATGAGAAAGTTATCAAAGTGAGATAGTGCCTGAATATTTCTAATATGTCAAGAAGAAGAAATTGGTGTTACACTATTTGTTAGAAAGGGAAAATTACGAACTCAGTGTGTAAGAGAGTTGACATTTGTTCAAAACGAACCCTGGAACTCATTCATTCTACTATATTTGAGCTAATGATAAAACAATCAACCAATGGAAATAAGTACTTCATCACTTTAAAAGACTAATTTACTCTCATTACTTGTGTTATGTATATGAAACATAAGTCATATGCTTTAAAAATGTTTAAGAGTTTTAGGAGGAAATCAGATAAGGAATGTGAGTATGCTGTGAAAAAGTTGAGAACTGATAATGGAAATGAGTATAAGAATGAAGAATTTGAAAAATATCTTGAGAATCATGGAATTCGGCATGAGTTCAGTCCACCATACACTCCTCAAAAAAATGGGGTTGCTGAAAGAAAGAATAAAATTCTGGTGGAAAAGGGGATAATTATGTTACTTGAACATGGTATCTCTCATTATTATTGGAGAAAGCAATGAGTACTATTGTATATATTCAAAACTAACGTTTCTAAAGGAAAAATTCAGATATGACTCCTTATGAAATGTTCTATGGGAAAACTCCAAGTGTGAAACACTTAATAGTTTTTGGGAGTCTATGCATTATAAATAAGAAAGGTAAAAACCTTGAAAAGTTTGAGAAAATAGGAGATGATAGAATGTTTATTAGCTATTCTCTAGAAGGAATAGGATATAGATTCTTAAATAAGGAAACATGAAGAATTGTAGATTCTACTAATGTCAAAGTTGTTGAAAAGTTTGAGAAAGAAAATAAGTCTTATGATGATGTGAAAGTTGAGTAGGATAAGGAAATATTTTTTAACAATTCTGATAATGATGCTGAAAAAGGTAATCCAAATCAAGAAGAAGAATCAGACTCATAAATTTTGAGTGATGAGGATGAAATCCAAATAGCTCATCCCAGGCTTAGGGAGCAGGTAGAGGCTCAGAACATTATTGGAGATCAACATCAAAGGGTTCAAACTAGAAGAACAACGAATGTTGTTACACATAATTCTTTGTATTCAAAAGTGGAGCTTAATATTGTGAATAAAGATTCTAAGAATATATAATGGGTTCAGTCTATTAATGAAGAGCTTTATCAGATTGAAAATAACTAAAAAGTTATTTGTACAAAATGGGTTTTTCAGAACAAGTTGAATGATGAAGATGAAGTGATACAGAACAAGTTAACATTAGTTTGCAAAGGTTACTCACAAATTGAAGGCATTTATTGTGATAAAACCATTTCTCTAGTGGTATTTTTGGAAACAATCAGAATATTTCATTCTATTGTATCATAATGAAGTTACAATATCAATTAAATGAATTTTAAATCCACATTATTGAATGATGATATTGATAAAGAAGTCCACATTGAACAACCTTATGTATTTGTTGTTGAGAAAGATGAAATTTATATGTGCAGGTTGAAAAAGGATTTGTATGGACTAAAACAATGCTCGAGGGCATGGTTTTTAAAATTGGATACTTGCTTGAGGAAGATAAATTTCAAAAAACTTAGAGCTGACAACAATATTTACATCAAGAAATTTTAGGAGTTATCTCTGATCGTAATTGTTTATGTTGATGAAATTATATTTCTTGGTAATGATGAAAGATCTTGTGAAATATTTTCTGAGGAGATGAATAAGTTGTTTGAGATTTCCATTCTGGGAGAAATGAAATATTTCCTTGGGTTGCAAATCATACAAAAGAAGAACCCCATTTTTCTTTCTTAAGAAAAGTATGTAGAAGAACTTCTGAAGAAGTTTGGCATGGAAAATTAGAAACCAGTTTCTACACCAATTTCAGTGGGAACCAAGTTTTCTAAAGATTTATAAGTAAAGGAAGTTGATAAGAAAGAGTTTTGAAATCTGATTGGAAGTCAATTATATTTGACTACCTCAATACCCAACATTGTCTATGTTGTTTCCTTATGTGAAATATTTCAGAGAGCTTCTAAAGAATCACATTTTATTGATGGAAAAATAATTCATATATATATGAAAGGAACAAAAAAATTGGAATTAATTGTGATGGCTTAGAAAATATTTATATTTCTGGGTATTCAGATGCTGATTGAGAAAAAAATGTTGATGATAGAAGATCCACATCTGATGTAGTTTTCTTTATGGGGAAAGTTGTGTTAGTTGGCATACAAAGAAACAAATTCAGTTAATCTTAGAATGTTTGAAAATTATTATATTAATTCCACTAAATATTCTACCCAACTTATGTGGATGAATTCTCAGTTAGAAGATATACTCGTTGAAGTAAAGTTACTCTTGCTCTTGGTTTGTGACAATCAAAGTGCAATCAATATTACATGGAATATGATACAAAATTATCATTCAAATCATATTGACATCAAGTACCACTTCATCAAAGAGCATGTGGAGAATAATGAGTGGAATCTGAAGTATGTTCCTACATCATAACAAGTTGCTGACATTTTAACAAAACCTTTAGCAAAGGAACCATTTTCTAAATTGAGGTTCAACATGGGAGTCCAACCTCCTTCTCATCAAGTTTGACGTATTTGTTTCTATCCCCTCACTCATCTTACCTTTGGATAGTGTTTTCAAGGGGGATAACTGTTTCATAAATCTATCATTATGGTTACATTCATAAAGGAGGAGTTTTGGAAAAGATGTGAATCTAGCATGTTTGTGTGTGTGAACTATTCTAACTGATTGTTGGAGTGGTTGTAGGACACCAAATTTGTCTATTCAAGGAAATTTTAAGAATTAGAGAAAGATGAGGAAGATTTATAAGGTAGAGGTCCACATAATAAAGATGTTTATGTTTTGAATAAGGCTAAGAAAGTAATGAAGAAAAGGTTTCATAGTCACTACTTTTGGACAACATGGTTTTACTTTTAATAATTCTTGTTTTCTATAATGAGTTTTCTCACGTAGGCTTATAATTTTTGATAATTAATCCATATCTTGAGGTTAAAAAGTTTATTTATTTATGAATCTTGGTTGATAATAAAATCCGAATGGGGAGATTTTTGGGACCGAGTTGGATGGAAAAGGAAGTAAGAAGTTTTCTCTTTTCAGGTATTGTCTTTTGTTTTCATGGATGTTTGAGAAGAAATAAAATCACTTCACTTTGTATAAGTGGTTGATGGAAGATAGGTAAGTTTCAATACTTTCCATGGTAAATATGAGGATGCTTTTCTGGTCTTTATTTTACAAAGATCATAAGTAGTTTGTATAACTTTTGATGCAATCTTTATGTAGGAAATGGGGAGAAATGTTTTTGTCAATCAACAGGGTTGGTTTTGTAGAAGTAGGTGTCTAAGGTGGAGCAGTTTTTCAGTATTTGCTAAATTTTTGGGGTCCAAAATTTGGATTTTGGTGTGCATTGAAAAAAGTGTACTTCCTTAAAGATCTCATCAGAATATGGAAAAGGCATGAATTTCACGAAGATGAACTTTATGAAGAGTGAATCGCAAAGGTTTAAAGGATTCTGACTGTGATCTCTGTGAGTACGATGAGATTCATTAATGGCAGAGGAAAGGATCATTGCAAGTGAGCATTGAGGTGGTGAAGGTGAAGATTACTATAGTGGTGTAAAGGAAGAATGAGTGTCACAGGGATGCAAAGGATTTGACGGAATGCTCCGCAATTATGATGAGTATTGCAATCTAGAAAATAGCCTTGGAGCTTCGTGAAATAGAGAGAATTTCTGTGGAAATTTCAAAGCTCTATGATTTGGTGATGATGTGGCCCTGATGTGGATGGAAGGTTCTATAGTCAATGGAAAATTCCTATAAATAGGTCTCGAACCACTTGATAAGACAGAGAGACTCAAAGAAAATCCTAGAACTCTCTAATTTTGAAGTTTCACAAAGGCAGTGAGCTCTGTGAAGGTAGTAAGTTCTATCAAAGGAAGGAGCTTCACAACGGGTCGTTGAGATTTTCAAAAGAAGTGTACTTAACAAAGTTTAACTTTAGCTATGCATAATAGTGGGCTTTGAGAGATAGTGAGCTATGAGAACTAGTGGGCTCTATAATCTAGTGATCTTTTCGAACTAGTGTGCCATGCGAAGGTTGTGAGCTTCGTGAAGGAGTTGTACGAAGGAGCTCTGTAAGTTGCATAATTTTTTACCCAAATTTAAGTGGGAAGTTAAATCTAAGTGCATCAATATTAGACAGGGTTATCGGAAAAATTATTCTTATGAATTTTATCAATTTCTTATCATCTTTTAGGTAGGAAAGAGAAGAATTGTTTTGAGAGATCTTATTTTTGAAAGTTTATTAAAAAGAACAGAAAATTTTTACTACCTTATTTGTGCTAAGAGGGTGCACACGCACTTGTGTATTGTTTTCCAAGTGATACAAGAGTGTAAGGGTATATCTTACTTGTTATATTCCACATACAAATAATGTATTCTAGTGGATATTGATGATCTAAAAAATTCTATTGAGAGCGAAAATAATCATAATGAGCATATGGAAGTAAAGTTAAAGGCAAAATAAGAATAGTTGGAACTTGTCCAAATGAAATTTTCTAAAAATGAAGAAAGCAATATAAGCTTAAAAACTCTATCTCTAAAGCTAGTGAAATTTCTAGTAATAATGAACCAAATAATGATCAACATAAGTTACCTTCAAAGGTTGAGAAGAAAGATAGAACTGGTTTTGATAAAAACAAAGCTGAAAAGGATATGTATGTGGAAAAAGTTATCAATGTCGGAAAATATAGATTATCTAGAAATATTGAGTCTGAAAAAGATTCTACTACTTTTGGTTCTGATAATTCTAAATATAAATTTTAGATGAAGAGGAAAGTTAGGATTAAAAATAGGAAGGTTTATGGTCAGTAAAGTGATGTTAAGAAGAGTGTTGAGAAACATGTTCACATATTTGGTCAGTATGGAAGTTTCAGGGGGAAATATTCATTATATGGATACTACCAGTATTTTGGTGGATTCAGACAAATGGAAAATATGTGTTGTTTCAACCAACAACATTACTACTGTTCCAAAAATTATGGAAGACAAAGTTTGAGGGTGAGTTAATCCTCTCAAAAGAAGAAGTATGAGAAGGAAGTTTAGAAGAAATCTGAGAAGGCTGGTGTGATAGTTGAAACTAGGTTTCAACCATTGTAAAATATTTTTGAAATATGTGAATATCCTGGATATATTTCCACGGGTTGTCTTATTTTGTTTCCAACACAACAAAGGTTCTTAACAGTTCTCAACAGTTGGAGGTGAAAGATAAAAAGGAAGAATATAAAGATCTTGTTGTTGAAACCTCTTTAAAATATAAAAAAGGATAAATTCCATGGATTCTTGATAGTGTGTGTTATTCTAATATGACAGGAGAATTAAATTTTTTAAATAATATGAAATACTTCAAATAAGGAATAGTGACATTTGGCAATGATGAATCCCTGAGGATCAAAGGTGTTGGATTGGCCATCATTGAGAAAGAAAATATGAAATCCAGAAAAAAGTTATATGTTGATGGGATGAAACATAATCTTTTGAGTGTTTCACAGCACTTTGATGAGGGAAAAATGTTATTTTTAGAAAATATGGGTTTTAAAAAAAATAAGAAGATGGAAAGATAGTTACAAGAGTTCAGCATACAAAAGGGAACTTGTTCAAAGTTGGTGAAATACAAAACTCTTATTACATGGGTTTAGTGGATGAGAATAAATTGTGGTATAAAGGGGTGGGACATATGTGTCAGAGAAACATGAGCATGTTATCAAAGTGACATAGTGTTTGAGATATTCCTGATATGTCAAGAATAAGAAATTGGTGTTGCACTATTTTTTAGAAAGGGAAAATTGTGGACTCAGTGTATAAGAGAGTTGACATTTGTTCAAAGCAACCCTTGGAACTCATTAATTATAATATCTATGGTCCAATTATAAAACAATCAACCAATGGAGATAAGTACTTCATCACTTTAATAGATGAATTTTCTCTTATTACTTTGGTTATGTATATGAAACATAATGCATATGATTTGAAAATGTTTAAGAGTTTTAGGATGACAGAAGAGAATGAATGTGAGTTTTCTCTGAAGAAGTTGAGAGCTGATAATGGAGTTGAGTATGAGAATGAATAATTTGAAAAATATATTGAGAAGAATAGAATTCAACATGAGTTCAGTTCACCATACACACCGTAAAAAAATGGGATTTCTAAAATAAAGAATAGAATTTTATTGTAAATGGGGTAACTATGATACTTGAACATGGTCTCTTTTATTCTTACTGGAGACAATCCAGGAGTATTGTTGTATATATTCAAAACTAATGTTTCTATAGGCCAAATTATGATATGAATCTTTATAAAATGTTCTATTGAAAAACTCCAAGCACAAAACACTTAATAGTTTTTGGAAGTCCATGCGTTATAAAGAAGAAAGTTGGAAACCTTTAAATGTTTGAGCAAAGAGGAGATGATGGAATTTTTCTTGGCTATGCTCCATAAGGAAGAGGATATAGATGCTTAAATGAAGAAATAATAAGAGTCATAGATTCTACTAATGTCAAAGTTATTAAACATTTTGATAAAGAAAAGTAGTCTTATGATGATGTGGAAGTTTAGTAGGATAAGGAAAGTTTTCTTAACAATTCTGATAATGATTTTGATAGAGGTAATCCTACTCAAGAAGAATAATTGGACTTAGAAACTTTGAGTGATGAGGATGAAATTCAAACAGATCATCCCTGGGTGAGGAATCAAGTATAGGCTCAAAACATTATTGGATATCAACATCAGAGGTTCCAAATGAGAATAATAACGAATTTTATTATGCATACTTCTTTATATTCAAAATTGGAGCCTAATGATGTGAATAAAGCTTCTAAGCATCTAGAATTGGATTAGGTTATGAATGAAGAGCTTGATCAGATTAAAAAGAATGATACTTGGGAACTTTTTCCAAATAAAAAAAACAAAAAATTTATTGGTACAAAATATGTTTTTCAGAACAAGTTGAATGAAGAATATGAAGTGACAAGGAACAAGGAAATATTAGTGTGCAAAGGTTACTCATAGATTGAAGGCATTGATTTTGATAAAAACTTTTCTCTGGTGGAATGGTTAGAAACAATCATAATCTTTCATTATATTATAGCACAATGTGGAAACAATATCATTCAAATGGATGTTAAATCCTCATTCTTGAATGGTGATCTTGATAAATAAGTCTATATTGAACGACCTTGTGGATTTTTTTGTTGGGAAATATAAAAGTTATGTGTGCAGGATGAAGAAGTTTTTTTATGGAATAAAAGAATCCTCGAGCGTATGGTATTCAAAATTGGATACTTACTTGAGGAAGATGAATTTCAGGAAAGGTAGAGTTGACAGTAATCTTTACATCAAGGAATGTTAGGAGTTATCTTTGATCATAATTGTTTATGTTGATGACATTAAATTTTTTATGAATGATGAAAGATCTTGTAAAAGTTTTTATGAGGAGATGAAGAAGTTGTTTGAGATGTCCATGTTGGGAGAAATTAAATATTTTCTTGGGTTGCAAATCATACAGAGGAAGAACCGTATTTTTCTTTCTCAATAAAAGTATGTGAAGGAAATTCTGAATAAGTTTGGAATAGAAAAATCAAAACCAGTTGCCACACTAATTTTAGTGGGAACCAAGTTTTATAAATATGGAGAAGGAAAGTAAGTTTATCATAATGATTTTTGAAAGCTGATTTGAAGTCTGTTATATTTGACTTCCTTAAGACCAGACATTGTCTATCTTGTTTCCTCATGTGCAAGATTTCAGAGCGATCCTAAAGAATCACATTTTATTGTTGAAAAAATAATTCTTATATATATCCAAGGTACAAAAATTTTGGAATTAGGTATGATGTATCAAAAAATGTTGATTTGTTCAGGTATTCATATGTTGATTAGGTAGGAAATGTTGATGATAGAATATCCACATCTATTGGAGTTTTCTTTCTGGGAAAAACTTGTGTTAGTTGGCATAAAAAGTAATATAATTTAGTGAATATTAGCATAGTTAAAGATGAGTATGTTTTTACCACTCAAGATTCTACCCAAATTTTTTGGATGAAAACTCGGTTTGAAGATCTACTTGTTGAAGTAATGTTACCCTTGCTCTTGGGTTCTGACAATAAAAGTACAATCAATCTTACATGGAATCCAGTGCAACATTCTCATTCAAATCATATTAACATCAAGTACCACTTCATCAAAGATAATTTGGATAAGAATGAGTTGAAGCGGGAGTATGTTCCTACATTGGAACAAGTTTCTAACATTTTAACAAAACCTTTACCAAAGGAACCATTTTCTAAATCGAGGCTGAACATGGGAGTCCAACCTTCTTCTCATAAAGGTTGAGTTATTTTTGTCTATACCCTCTATAATCTTACCTTTATATAGTGTTGTCAAGGGGGATAATTGTTTCATAAATTTATCCTTATGGTTTCATGCATAAAGGGGGAGTTGTGGGAAAGCTGTGAATCTAGCATGTGTGTGTGTGAACTATTATAACTGATTGTTGGAGTTCTTATAGGACACAAAAATTTTTATATTTCAAGAAATTTGAAGAATTGGAGATAGATGAGAAAGATTTATAAGGTAGACTACTGAAAAATAAAGATGTTTATGTTTTTAAGAAGGCTAATAAAGGAATGCAGAAGAGGTTTCATAGTTACTACTTTTGGACAGAATGGTTTTTTGTCAATAATTATTGTTTTTTATAATGAGTTAGCTCACATAGGATTAGAATTTTTAATAATTAATCCATAGAATGAGGTTAAAAATTTCAATGATTCATGAATCTTGGTTGACAGTAAAATCTAAAGGGGGTTATTTTTGGGACCATGTTGGATGGAAAAGTAATAAGTGTTCTCTTTTTAGGAATTGTCTTTTGATGTAAAGGATTATTGAGAAGAAATAAAATCACTTCACTTTGTATAAGTGGTTGATGGAAGATGGGGAAGTTACAATACTTTCTATGGTAAATCTGAGGACTCTTTTTTAGTCTATATTTCAAAATTATCATAAGTAGTTTGGAGAACTTTTGATGCAATCTTTATAAAAGAAATGGGGAGAAAAGTTTTTTTCAATTAGCAAGGTTTGTTTTTAAAAAGCAAATGTCTAAGGTGGAACAGTTTTCTAGTGTTTGCTAAATTTCTGGGGTCCAAAATTTGGAGTTTGGTGTGCATTGAAAAAAAATGGATTTCCTTGAAGATATCATCAAAACATTGAAAAGGCATGAATTTCGTGAATATGGACTTTATAAAGAGTGAATTGAAAAGGTTTAAAGGTTTTTGACTGTGATCTCTATGAGTACGATGAGATTCTTGAATCGTAGATGAAAGGAGCATTATGGGTGAGCATTGTGTCAGTGATGGTTAAGATCATTGCGGTGGCACAAAGTAATAAGGAGTATTGTGGTGATAAAAAGAATTTTATGAAACACTCTGCTATTATGATGCGCATTTAGATTCGGAAAATAACCATGGAGCTTTGTAAAACAAAGAGAATCTTAGCATAAATTTCAAAACTCTATGATTTGGTTCTGACATGGTGTTGAGGTGGCTGGAAGGTTCTATAGTCAATGGAAAATTCCTATAAATAGTCCTAGACCCACTTTAGAATATAGAGAAACTCAAAGAAAATCCTAGAACTCTCAAATCCTGAAGAAGGTTCACAAAGGTAGTGAGATCTGTGAAGGCTATAACCTCTGTGAAATGAAAAAACTTCATGGAAGAGCATTGAGATTTTCAAAAGAATTTTACTTTGCAATGGTCAACTTGAGATCATAAAAATAGTGAGCTAGTGATCTCTGTGAACTAGTGAGATCTTTGAACAAGTGTGCTTTGCGAAGGTTGGGATCTTCGTGAAGGAGGTTTGTGAAGGAGCTCTCTGAATTGTAGAATTGCGTACCCAAATTCAAGAGGGAAGTGATTTCTAAGTGTATCAATATTAGACTAGGTTATCAGACTAATAATCATTATAATTTCTAGGAGGTTCCTATCAGCTTCTGGGTAGGAAAGAGAAGAACTGTTTTGAGAGATCAGATTTGTGAAAGTTCATTAAGAAGCACAAAAACATTGTAATGACCTACTTGTCCTAAGAGGGTTTGCACGCACTTGTGGATTGTTTTCCAAGTGATACATGAGTTTAAGGGTATATCTTATTCATTGTATTCCACATTAAAGGATTGTTTTCTAGTGTATTGTGTGTTACTTGATTTTTTTCGTACCATTCCAATGATGTAGCTACTCTTGTTGAGTAGTGAACCTTTTAAATCTTATGTTCTTGTGGATGTGTCTTTTGATTGTGTTCAATAGGGAAAAACTCTTTAACAAGAGGCTAAGGTTGTTTCAAAAAGAAGAAAACATAAAAGAAAATGATATCATTGATTCACTCCCTCCCCTCTCAGTGATACTTGGATCCTGATTGGGAAACTTCAATTGGTATTAGAGGTAGGTTCCCTTCATTTGTTCTTTTCTGAATTTTTGAAGAGATTTCATGATGGGAAATCTGAATTTTGTGAATAGTAAGAGGATTGTAACAGTTTATGGGAAGTATTATCATATATAAAAAGATATAATTATGTCTTATGTAATGGCTCGGACCTCTCCGGCTCATTCCTTTGTCAAAAAGAAGGTCAAGAAGTGTTCTGGAGGGTAAAATGGACTTTTCCCACACTTTCCAGAATTTTGAAACTACACGCCGTGTAGTTTGAGTACACATCATGTACCCCCTTTCTGGGTATACCCCGTGTTAGAGCCGTTTCCTTCCCGTGTGCAATAAATGGGTGCAAGCTGTGTGACCAGTTCTACATGTCGTGTAGTCCTTCCCCGCGTACTCGTTACCAGTCAACAGCCATGTACCATGTTGGAGTCGTGTCCTTGCCATGTGTAATAAAGGAGTACACAATGTGTGTCTAAACTATACGCTATGTAGTCCCTCCCCGCGTATGTGTTACCCTCAAACCGTGTGTTGACCAGTCAACAGCCGCAGAGCCGTGTTGGAAGCCGCGTGGAGACCATGTGAAATAACAGAGTACACACCATGTAATATAAAGTACACGCCGTGTAATTTTCCTTTTCTCACCTATAAAAGGAGGGGTCCCCTCCTCCTTTCAACTCACCCCTCTCCTCCCCACTCCTCTAATCAGAGCTCTCCCAAGAGACTCGAAGGCTCTTTCTTCCATAACTTCTTCTTCCGAACTCCGATTTACGATCCATCAGTGGCCACGAGATCGTAACAATGAGGAGGAGATTCTGAGCTTGGATCCATTGTCTTTCCTTTGGCCTTTCCTTTCCGACTTCCACCCGAGGAGGTTTTTCCGGGACCCGACAGAAGTGACGGACGCCGAAGGACGTCTTCTAAAGTTGATCTGGGGGAGCGTTGTGATCAGAACCTGTTGAGGTAGGGATCTTACCTTAGTCTCTCTAATTTTTGCATCATGCGGGGTGGGTATCCTCTTATTTTCATGAGAAACAGTTGAACCTTTAAATAAAGATAATAATTGGTTAGAGAACAGGGATGGGAAGTTGTGATTGTTGTTACTTTTTATCTTGTGATATTATGTTATGAATTGAATGAGCTTCTACCTACGAAAAATCATGGTCGTTGGGGGCCTTTTCTTACACAATTAAATGTTTCCCTATCCTTTTGGATTTTCCTTATGGATAGAAACCTTGTGGAATTTGGAAATTGGTTAATCACGTAAAGTTGGCTGTTTAAGATCTGGAACCCTTGTGTGATCACCCCGGTTAAACAAAATGGAATAATGAACATGTGGGTGTTGGCTTGGTTGTGTGGCATGTGATGGGGGTGTTTTGTGGGTTGTTGTGGATCGGGTGAGCAGCGGGGCAGCAATAAATGGTGTTAAAGGGGTGATGATGTACGGTACGGTTGTGGTTATGGTGGTTGGATGCGGGGCTGCAGGGATGGGTTTAAATGTGAACGGGCTATGGGTTTTGAATATTAAATAAAAGTGGAATAGTTAATGAATGGTGGGGCGTGGTAATAAAACGGAAATAATAATCAATGGGGTTGGTTGGTTGATAAGAAGGACTTTTTTGTGCTGCTTGTTTTTTTTCCTAACTTGATTTGTGGATGGCAGGGATATGTTTACGAACGATTGATGTGGTTAGTTGTGGATAGTTTCCCAGTAGTTAAGGAACTAAATAACTATTTCTGCTGAAACATGAAAACCTAAATGGGGTTGGGATTGTTTGTTGTATGCATGCTTCGTAGTAGTAGTGTCGAGGAACGTGCTCAGTTTCTCTTTTTAGAAGCCATAGGTTGGGCTGTGTGGTTGGTATACATATATATATCTGTATCTTTTGTGTTTTATCGCACCCCACCCATGTTGAGCACTTAGTGACGAACACTCACATTTCATGGGAGAGGGTGTTTTTACCTTAGTTACTAGCTCCTTCCTTCTCTTTATCCCCTAGGCTGTGATGGATTGAGGTGACCTTACACCTAATACTCTTCGAGTAGGTTTCGATTGGGGTGGTTTTAGCCCAAGACTCTTCAGGAAGGTTCTACTGTTTCCCAAGAATCTTCGGGATGAGGCCCAGGAGTGTGCGGGCGGGATACGTGGTTGTGAGGCCCAGGTGTGTGTGGGAAGGATACATGGTCGTGAGGCCCAGGTGTGTGCGGGTGGGATATGTGGTTGTGAGGCCCATGTGTGTGCGGGCGGGATACGTGGTTGTGAGGCCCAGGTGTGTGCAGGCGGGGAGAGTGTGGCAGCATCAGGACGTTCGTCATTAGGAAGAGCAGATAACTAAAGGGAAATGGTGTGGGGTACCCAATACTCTTGTTCTTATATACTACTACCTATTGTGATTGTGTTTTTGGTGAGTGTGTATGGTGAGGTTTGGTGGATAGAATTCTTTGCTAGGTTTCTTCTGTTGTTCTCAAGAGACATTAGGATGTCTCCCCACTTGTGCACGATAGCTTTAGGTTTCCCTACTGAGTATACTAGTATGCTCACCCTACGTTTACTTTCAGGATTCCATGAGGACTACCAGGGCCGTGCGAGACCCTACTAGTCAGACAGTTGGAGTTTTTGTTGTTGTTGTACCTTTGTTTTCTTTTGGTATTGTACTTTGAGCTTTCTTGTACTTGTACCTTGTTATAAAATTGTTTAAACATGCATGTGGGATTGGTTTGGGTTTATTTCTATACACTTTCTCTTTCCCTTTTTTGTGGTTGACCTGTCCTATTTCCCGATCTTTAAAAATAAAAAAGGGCAATGCCTCCCATATTTGTGAAAAACTCATACCCTTGGTGCTAGTCGCCACCCTGGGGCCTACTGGAGTCGGGACTTGGGGGTCATTATCTCCCTTTCTCCATTGACAACTCAGGAGGGGCATCTTTGGTGGGAGGGGGTCATGAAAGAATGGTATCAAAGGCAAGGTTGAGAGATAGGATGGAGTCTGGAGTTAGGCATAGTGAGGATTGCATGGGATGGTAGGGAAACAGTGTTAGTTAATCTTGGTGCGTGACATAGGCCAGGGAAGACCGGCTAAGACACTGGATTTTAGGGCCCCCAGTGATCCGATGAAAGGACTTTGAGCCTACCGAACGACCAAGTGAGACTATATTGATTGCAGGGTAGAGACCCTAGGGAAGGTACATGCATCATCATGGTTGTGTTTTACTTGATTTGGGTGTTCTGGGAAAGAAATTGTAATAAAATGATAAAATGAAACCTTGAGTTTTTCCTTACTACTTGGGCTTAGGCGATCCTTGTTTACCATACAGCTATGGCACCTGGACGTCGTCCCCAAGTGGCTCAGACGGCTGAGGACCAGCAGATTCAGGCAGTCGATCAGTTGAGGATTGACCGAGAGGAGGAAGATAGCCAGTGGCAGAAGACTCTCCGTTCTTTCCAGCGGCAGACCCTCAAGAAGTATGAGGGTAGTACTTCGGATACGGGGATGGATGGGTGGCTTGAGGAGATAGGGATTGATTTTACCTTGATCCGTGCGCCGAGGGAGTACTGGGTTCCCCTAGCAGTCAACCAGCTGAGAGGTGCGGCACGACAGTGGTGGACGCTCTACCTCAGAGAGAGGATAGAGGCAGAGGTTCCATGGGCTGACTTTGAGAAGGAATTCCGAGAGGAATTCCTTTCTTCCATGATCAAGGTGGAGAAGCGGGAGGAGTTACTCTCCCTTCAGTAGGGGAGTATGTCGGTACGAGAGTTGGGGATCAAGTTCAAGGATCTCCTGCGCTTTGCTCCGGATCTCTTTCTGGATGAGGAGTCTCGGGAAATATGTTTGGAGGAGGCTCTTCGTCCTTCGCTCCAGTATGTTGTCACCCCCTTCACCCTTCCGATGTACTTGGAGGTGCAGAAGAAGGCATAGGTTGTAGAGAGGATGCACTCGCGGGGAGGTGCACCCTGAGAGGGGAACCAGCCAGGCTCATCGAAGGGGAAGGCAGTCAGTAGCAGGTCTCCTATGACGGGACTTTCCAGGTTCAGGCCAGTGGGGAGCAGGCCCCAGCAGTTCCAGTTCAGATCTTCGGGTCCTCGTCCCTTTTTCATGAGCCCAGGACCGAAGTGTTTTTCTTGTGGAGGTTTTGGGAACGTTCAGAGTCGGTGCCCGACCCGAGCTCAGTACGGTAGAGGTGGGCAGGTTCAGCGCCCACCTCAGCAGCACCAGTTTCCAGCGAGGCCCTTCTAGCAGCAGCAGGACCATGCCCCTCCGAGGGAAGACTTTGCAGGAGGAGGCCGACCTCAGGGTGATCCTCAGGGACCTCGATCAGGGCATGGTCGGGGAAGTGGATGACATCAGAGAGGCATAGGATCTGGGCGTGGACAGTTGCACGCAGCAGAGTTGATAGCTCCAGCAGGACCAAAGGTGGTGTGAGGTACAATTTGTTTGTTCAGCACTCTTGTTTCTGCTTTGTTCGATTCAGGAGCTACACACTCCTTTGTTTCACCTGGTCTAGTCCATGCCTTGGGAATAGACGTAGAGAGACTTTCTGTACCATTGGTACTGAGTACACCAGTTGGAGGCCAGACCAGCGTATCTTGTGTTTGTCGGGGATGTGGGCTGACGTTGGGACCACATTGATCTAGTGGGGACCTTCTTCTGTTACAGATGCAGCCATACGATGTCATCCTAGGCATCGACTGGTTGTTTTCTGTTAGTTCTGTTATCGACTGCTTCCAGAGAAGAGTCGTGTTCTCCGACGTGGATGGGCAGCGCGTATCTTTTGTTGGCGAGAGGAGCTATCAGGCAGGAAGCCGGCGTGTGGAGCCTCTCCTTTCCTTGTTAGGTGGGTTATCAGTGGTTCCAGCTGATATAGAGATGATGGATGTCCCAGAGTTTGTTGGGGAGTTCCTCAATGTTTTTCCTGAGGAGGTTATGACTCTAACCCCCCCCCCCCCCCCCGAGGTGACGTTGATTTCGGGATAGACTTACAGCCTGGTGCCCATCCGATTTCGATGTCCCCTTATCAGATGGCACCTTTGGAGTTACGGGAGTTGCGGATTTAGATTGATGATATGATGGAGAAGGGTTTTTTTCAACCCAGCGTGTCTCCATGGGGTGCTCCAGTTTTGTTCGTGAAGAAGGCAGATGGTGGTCTCAGGCTATGCATAGACTACCGAAGGTTGAACCAGGTAATGGTCAAGAACTTCTACCCCCTTACAAGGATAGATGATTTCTTCGACCTGCTGAGGGGAGCAGGTTGGTTCTCTAATATTGATCTACGATCAGGATATCATCAGCTGAGGGTAAAGGACAGTGACATCTCAAAGACGGATTTCAGATGCAGGTATGGGCACTTCGAGTTTGTAGTGATGCCGTTTGGAGTTACGAATGCACCAGTTGTGTTCATGGGACTTATGAACTTTGTCTTCCGAGAGTTTCTATACCGGTTCGTCGTTGTGTTTATCGATGACATTTTGATATACTCAAAATCAGAGGAGGATCACGTTGAGCATCTCAGGGAAGTCTTGGAAGTCCTTTGACACCACTAGCTTTAAGGGAAATTTTTGAAGTGTAAGTTATTGACGCAAGAATTACACTTCCTTGGGCACGTAGTGTCTCAGCATGGAGTGTCAGTGGACCCATCGAAGGTGGAGGCAGTTGTTTCTTGGGCAGCACCCAAGAGCGTGGTGTAAGTTCATAGTTTCCTGGGGTTGGCAGGTTACTATCGGAGGTTCGTTTCGAACTTCTCCCAAGTTGCTGCTCCATTAACAGCTTTGATGAGGAAGAACCAGGTCTTCCTATAGAGCGAGCAGTGCCAGAAATCTTTTGACTACCTGAAGGAGAAATTGGTCAGTGCTCTCGTACTCAGGTTTCCAGAGGAAGGGTTGTTGTATGAGGTGTTTTGTGATGCTTTTTGCCTTGGTCTGGGGTGCATGCTGATGCAGAAGAATGGAGTGATTTGTTATGGGTCTAGGCAGTTGCACCCTCACGAGCGTAACTATGCCACCCATGACCTGGAGCTTGCAGCAGTAGTGTTCGCATTGAAGTTTTGGAAACATTACCTCTTTGGGGAGCGCTTTGTGGTCTCCTCAGATCACAAAAGTCTGCGTTATATCTTCTCCCAGTGTGACCTGAACTTACGACAGCGGAGATGGGTCGAGTTTCTCCAAGACTATGACTTTGAGATCTCTTACACTGAAGGTAAGGGCAACGTTGTGGCTGATTCCCTGAGCAGGAAGTCGCATCAGGAAGTGGTTCGGGAATCTGCTGATGCTTGGAAAGCGATGGGATAATTGGATGCCTTGCACATGGATGTAAGGGAAGAAGGTGTTAGAGGCTGTTTGTTTCAGATGACAGTGCAGTCCTCCTTGTTGCAGCAGGTGGAAGAGTCTCAGTGGGGGGACTCCGAGGCGGAAGTGATGCGAGATCGTGTCGATCAGGGAAACACTCCAGAGGGATGGTCAGAGGACATACTACATCGGATTCTCTTCCATGAAAGGTTGTTTGTCCCAGAGACAATGTGTGGGGGAGTTCTCCGTGAGTTCCATAGATCAGCCTTAGCGGTACATCTAGGAGTTTCGAAAATGTACCGAGGCCTGAGGGAACAGTTTTGGTGGCCCGGGATGAAATGGGCAGTGGCGGAGTTTGTGGCTAGATGCCTAGTGTGTCAGCAAGTGAAGGTTGAACACCGTGTTCCCAATGGTTTGTTGCATCCTTTAGATGTCCCTGAGTGGAAGTGGGATGACATCTCGATGGAATTTGTCATAGGACTACCCAGAGCTCAGGGAGGTTATGATGCTATTTGGGTAGTGGTGGATCGTCTGACGAAATCATCTCACTTATTAGAAATTAAGGAGTCAGGCCCGATGAGTACCTTAGCATAGAGGTACATAGATGAGGTGGTGCATTTGCATGGGGTCCCGAAGACTATCATCTCAGATCGGGATACTCGGTTTACCTCACGAGTCTGGAGGGGGTTAGAGCATGCTTTTGTCACCCAGCTATGCCTTAGCACTGCTTTCCACCCCCAGACTGATGGGAAGACGGAGCGGACTATCCAGACGTTGGAGGACATGCTGCGAGCATGCGTTATGGATTTTGGAGGATCATGGGTACGACACTTGCCTTTAGTAGAGTTTTCCTACAACAACAGCTTCCACTATACTATTGTCATGGCACCGTTTGAGGCTTTGTATGGAAGGCCATTTCGTTCACCCATTTTCTGGGCAGAGGTTGGTGAGAGAGGTGTTCTTGGGCCAGAGGTAGTGCAGAGCACCACAGAGAAATTCTAGCTTGTACGTGGGAGGATGAAAGAGGCTCAGGACCGACAGAAGTTTTATGCTAATCATCGTAGGAGGCCCTTGGAGTTCGAGGTGGGGATCATGTGTTCTTGAAGGTTTCCCCTCAACGGGGGCAGCGGTGTTTTGGGAAAGGGAGAAAGTTCTCACCTAGGTTCATCGGACCTTTTTAGGTGCTAAGGCGAGTCAGCGAGGTGGCGTATCAGCTGGCCCTGCCACCTCAGTTGGAGAAGGTTCATGACGTCTTCCATGTCTCCCAGCTTTGTCGGTACTTACACGATGACTCCCACGTTATCGACTGGGGAGAGTTAGATATGGGAGATGACGCGACCTTCAAGGAACGACCAGTCAGAATCGAGGATCGTAATGAGAAGTTGCTCCGTGGACGAACCATTTCGTTGGTTCGTGTGTTGTGGAGGCATGGCGGCCTCGAGGAGAGCACTTGGGAGTGGGAGACCCAGATGCACGCTCAGTACCCGGAGTTGTTTTGACTTGTGTTTTCCTTTTTTCTTCTGAGCTTTGTGTTGATGTTGTACTCTCTAGCTTTGATATATGGAATGCTTGGCTTGTCATTTGTGAGACCTTTTGTTTCCTTGTTCCCTGTTAATGTGTAACATGTCCGTATTTGTGGAAAAGGGGAAAACCTAACCCTTAATTGAGATGCATTAATGCGGATGTGATTGAACCCGGGCGGGCGAGTCAGTGCCACCTAAAGTGGATAATATCTTGACATCGGAGAAGGAATTTTCCCAAAACCACGTGTTCTAGAAGTGTGTTGGTTGTGTGGTGTTGGGGGCAGTTCGAGTTGAAAAAAAATCCCAATGTATGAAAGTGGGAAGACCCAATTCTTAATCAATACGCATTAATGAGGATGCGATTAAACCCGTGCAGGAAAGTCAGTGCCGCCTAAAGCGGATAATATCTCGACATAGGAGAAGGAATTCCTAACACATATGATTACGGTTGTTGGTTGGGTTCCTGTTATAACGATAACCCTAAGAGGTATCTTGTTTGGTTCCTCTGGGTTGGTTTTTGAATTCTCGGGGAAGAGAATGTTTTAAGAGGTATCTGATGTAATGGTCTGGACCTCTCCGGCCCATTCCTTTGTCAAAAAGAAGGTCAAGAAGTGTTCTGGAGGGTAAAATCAACTTTTCCCACACTTTCTAGAATTTTGAAACTACACACCGTGTAGTTTGAGTACACGTTGTGTACCCCCTTTCCGGGTATACCCCATGTTGGAGGCATGTCCTTGTCGTGTACAATAAATGGGTGCACGCCGTGTGACCAGTTCTATATGCCGTGTAGTCCTTCCCCACGTACGCATTACCAGTCAATGGCCATGTACCGTGTTGGACCCATGTCCTTGCCATGTGCAATAAAGGAGTACACGTCGTGTGTCTAAACTACACGCCGTGTAGTCCCTCCCCGCGTATGCGTTACCCTCAAACCGTGTGTTGACCAGTCAACGGCTGCGGAGCTGTGTTGGAAGCCGCGTGGAGACCATGTGAAATAACTGAGTACATGTCGTGTACCATAAAGTACATGCTGTTTACTTTTCTTTTCTCACCTATAAAAGGAGGGGTCCCCTACTCCTTTCAACTCACCCCTCTCCTCCCCTCTCCTCTGAGCAGAGCTCTCCCAAGAGACTCAAAGGCTCTTTTTTCCATAACTTCTTCGTCCGAGCTCTGATTTACGATCCGTCAGCGGCCACGGGATAGTAACAACGAGGCGGAGCTTCCGAGCTTGTATCTTTTGTCTTTCCTTCGGCCTTTACTTTCCGACTTCCACCCGAGGAGGTTTTTCCGGGACCTGACAGAAGTGACGGACGCCGACGGACGTCTTCTAAAGTTGATCCGGGGGAGCGATGTGATCAGAACCTGTTGAGGTAGGGATCTTACCTTCGTCTCTCTAATTTGTGCATCATGTGGGGTGGGTATCCTCTTTTTTCATGAGAAATAGTTGAACCTTTAAATAAAGATAATAATTGGTTAAAGAACGGGGATGGGAAGTTGTTATTGTTGTTACTTTTTATCTTGTGATATTATGTTATGAATTGAATGAGCTTCTACCTATGGTAAATCACAGTAGTTGGGGGCCTTTTCTTACACAATTAAATTTTTCCCTCTCCTTATGAATTTTCCTTATGGATGGAAACCTTGTGGAATTTGGAAATTGGTTAATCACGTAAAGTTGGATATTTAAAATCTGGAACCCTTGTGTGATCACCCCGGTTAAACAAAATGGAATAATGAACATGTGGGTGTTGGATTGGTTGCGTGGCATGTGATGGGGGTGTTTTGTGGGTTGATGTGGATCGGGTGAGCAGTGGGGGTGTGGTTGAATTGGTTGTGGGTTGGTGTCAATGTTGTGTTGGTAACGGGCAGTAGGGCTACAATAAATGGTGTTAAAGGGGTGATGATGTACAGTACGGTTGTGGTTATGGTGGTTGGATGCGGGGCTGCAGGGATGGGTTTAAATGTGAATGGGCTATGGGTTGTGAATATTAAATAAAAGTGGAAGAGATAATGAATGGTGGGGAGTGGTAATGAAATGGAAATAATAATCAATGGGGTTGGTTGGTTGATAAGAAGGAATTTGTTGTGATGCTTGTTTTTTTTCCTAACTTGATTTGTGGATGGCAGGGATATGTTTACGAACGATTGATGTGGTTAGTTGTGGATAGTTTTCCAGTAGTTAAGGAACTAAATAACGATTTCTGCTGAAACGTGAAAACCCAAATGGGGTTGGGATTGTTTGTTGTATGCATGATTCGTAGTAACAGTGCCAAGGCACGTGCTCAGTTTATCTTTTTAGAATCCATAGGTTGGGTTGTGTGGTTGGTATACATATATATATATATATATATATATATATATCTGTATATTTTGTGTTTTATCGCACCCCACCCATGTTGAGCACTTAGTGCCGAACACTCCCATTTCATGGAAGAGGGTGTTTTTCCCTTAGTTACTAGCTCTTTCCTGCTCCTTCTCCCCTAGGCTGTGATGGCTTGAGGTGACCTTACACCTAAGACTCTTCAGGTAGGTTTCGATTGGGGTGGTTTTAGCCCAAGAATCTTCGGGCAGGTTCTACTGTTTCCCAAGAATCTTCGGGATGAGGCTCAGGTGTGTGCGGGTGGGATACGTGGTTGTGAGGCCCAGCTGTGTGCAGGTAGGATACATGGTTGTGAGGCCCAGGTGTGTGCGGTCGGGATATGTGGTTGTGAGGCCCATGTGGGTGGGGGCGGGATACGTGGTTGTGAGGCCTAGGTGTGTGCGGGTGGGGAGAGTGTGGCAGCGTCAGGACGTTCGTCGTTAGGAAGAGAAGCTAACTAAAGGGAAATGGTGGGGGGTACCCAATACTCTTGTTCTTATATACTACTATCTGTTGTGATTGTGTTTTTGGTGATTGTGCCTGGTGAGGTTGGGTGGATAGAATTCCTTGCTAGGTTTCTTCTGTTGTTCTCACGAGACATTAGGATGTCTCCCCACTTGTACACGAGAGCTTTAGGTTTCCCTACTGAGTATACTTGTATGCTCACCCTACGTTTACTTTCAGGTTTCCAGGAGGACTACAAGGGTCGTGTGAGGCCCTACTAGTCGGACAGTTGGAGTTTTTGTTGTTGTTGTACCTTTGTTTTCTTTTGGTATTGTACTTTGAGCTTTCTTGTACTTGTACCTTGTTATAAAATTGTTTAAACATGCATGTGGGATTAGTTTGGGTTTATTTCTATACACTTTCTCTTTCCCTTTTTGGTTGTTGACTTGTCCTATTTCCTGATCTTTAAAAATAAAAAAGGGTAATGCCTCCCATATTTGTGAAAAACTCATACCCTTGGTGCTAGTCGCCACCCCGGGGCCTACTGAAGGCGGGACTCGGGGGTCATTATCTCTCTTTCACCATTTCTAGCTCAGGTGGGGCATCTTTGGTGTGAGGGGGTCGTGACATCTTATCTTACGTCCCTTGGGTATGAAGTTCTTGAAGCTAGAATAGATGAATTTCTATTTATTTATGACAAGGTTCCACTTACACCTATTAATAATAAGAATCTTGAGAATGATGGAAGGGATAAAAAGGCCTTACTCTAATCTCTTTATGAGAGTGAGTTTTTAAGAGTGAAATGTGTCGCTATAACTAAAGGCATCTGGGATAAGCTGAAGAATATCTATTAAGAAAATACAAAAGTGGAGAAGGAAAACCTACAAAACTAGAGGTTGAAGTATGAAGACTTGAAAATTGGTGAGTATGAATCTTTTAAGGACTTCTTTAACAGGGTAAATGACATTTTCAGTACAATCATATGTATTGGTGAAAAGTTTGAGGATTCTATAGTAGTAGAAAAGATCTTGAGAATTATGCCCGACAAGTTTGATGTTAAAGTTTCTTAATTGGAAGACAGAGACCCTAAAACATTATCTTTGGAAGATTTACATAGTACCCTCATCACTTATGAAATGATAATAGAGAATAATATGAAGATCAAAACAAAATCTAATAGAGAAATGTATTTCAACGCTACAAAAAAAAAGAGAAGTTGAAGAATATTCTTATTGAACATGAAGCTGGTGAATCCAATTATTAAGATGAGGTATGTCAAAAAATTTATGAAATTTTATCCTTGTTTTCTAAGAATGTGAAAAGATTTATAGGTAAATATAAGGGGAAAATTCCCTTCAAATTTTTTTAATGTGGATCCATTGGGAATTTTGTGGATAACTATCCTCAAATAAAGAAATAAGAAGACAATGATGAAGATGAGAAAATTCCAAGGAGGTCTTGGAAGAAATAAGGTGATAAAGAATAAAATTATTATATTGAGAAAGATAAAAAGTTCTTAAAATCCAAAAGAAGAATCATTTTTTCCAAATATGAAGAATAATAGGATAGTTTAGCTAAATCATAAAAATATTTTGCTGAGAAATACAGAGATAATAACTTTATTGTGGTAGTGAATAATGAAGATTATGGGAGAAATAGTTATGAAAAAGAAGAAACTCAACTTGAATATCATCTAAAAGTAGAGTTGAAATAATGTTTGATAAATATTAGAAGGATTGAGAAGGAAAACATGAAGTTGATAAATGAATATTACTCATTAAATAATCAATAATTTTTTCTTAATGAGAAAGTAAAGTTGGAAAAGTACATTGATGATCTGAAAAATTTTATTGAGAGTGAAAATAATTGTAATGAGCATCTGGAATTAATGTTAAAGGAAAAAAGAAATATATTTGGACCTTTTCCAACTAAAAATTTCTGAAGCTAAATAAAGGAATATAATCTTCAAAAAATATATCTCTAAATTTGTTGAAAGTTCTAATAAGAATTAACCAAATCAGGATCAACAAAAGTTACCTTTAAAGGTTGAGAAGAAAGATAGAACTAGTTCTGATAAGAAAAAATATGGAAAGGATATGTATGTGTCTAATGTTAGCAATACTAAAAAATTTAAAGTATATATAAATCATGAGTCCATAAAAATTTATACTAATTGTGGTTCTGATAAGTATGAACTGAAATTTGAGCTGAAGAAGAAAGTTAGGATTGAAAATATGAAGGCTGGTGGTCAGAAAAGTGTTGTTAATAAGAGTGTTTAAAAGTATATTCACAAATCTCATCAGTATGGAATTTTTATGGGTAAATATTCATTATATGGATACTACTGATATTGTGGTGGATTTAGATACCTGGAAAATACATGTTGGTTCAACCAGAAACATTACTACTATTCCAAAAATTCTGGAAGACAATGTTTTAGGGGGATTCAATCCTCTCAAAAGAAGAAGTATGAGAAGTAAGTTTAGAAGAAATCTGGTAAAGCTCGTGTAAAAGTTGAAAATAGGTTCAAACCATTGGAAACTATTTGTGAAAGATGTGAATAGTATAGACATGTTGCTAAGGGGTGTCTTGTTTTGTTTCCAACACAACAAAAGGTTCTTAACAAATCTCAAAACCTAGAAGTGAAGAATGAAAAGGAAGAATAGAAATCTCTTGTTGTCAAAACCTCATTAAAATCTTTAAAAAGAGAGACTCCATGGATTCTTGATAATTGGTGTTATTATCATATGATAGGAGATTTAAAGTTGTTGAATAATTTTAAAGACTTCAAAGAAGGAATAATGATATTTGGAAATGATGAATCTATGAGGATCAAAGGTGTTGGATCATCTATCATTGGGAAAGAAAAGAAAAAATGTAGGAAAACATTATATGTTGATGGGATGAAACATAATTTTTTAGTTTTTTCACAACACTTTGATAAGGGAAACAAATTTATTTTCAGAAAATATGTGTTTTTTGTGAAAAGTGAAGAATATAGAAAGATAGTTATGAGAGGTCAACATACAAAAGGTAACTTGTTCCAAGTTGGTGAAATACAAAACTCTTGTTACAAGGTTTTGGTGGATGAAAATCAGTTGTGGCCTAAAATGGTAGGAAATATTTGTTAGAGAAACATGATAAAGTTATCAAAGTGAGACAGTGTCCAAGATATTCTTGATATGTCAAGAAGAATAAATCAGTGTTGTACTATTTTTTAGAAAGTGAAAATTACAAACTCAGTGCATAAGAGAGTTGAAATTTGTTCAAAAGGACCCCTAGAATTCATTCATTCTAATATTTATAGGCAAATGTGAAAATAATAAACCAATGTAGATAAGTACTTAATCACTTTAATATATGACTTTACTCATATTACTTGTGTTATTTATATGAAACGTAAGTCATATGATCTAAAAATGTTTAAGAGTTTCAGGAGGAAAGCAGAGAAGGAATGTGAGTATGTTGTGAAGAAGTTGAGAACTGATAATGGCGGAGAGTATAAGAATGAATAATTTGAAAAATATCATGAGAATTATGAAATTTGGTATGATTTCAGTTCACTATACACACCTCAACAAAATGGGGTTGCAGAAAGAAAGAATATAATTTTGGTGTAAATGGTGATAACTATGTTACTTGAAAATATTCTCTCTCATTATTATTAGAGAAAGGCCATGAGTACTATTGTATATATTCAAAACTACTGTCCAAATTCAGATATTAATCCTTATGAAATGTTATATGGAAAAACTCTAAGTTCGAAACACTTAATAGTTTTTGGGAGTCCATGAATTATAAAGAACAAAGGTGGAAACCTTGAAAGGTTTGAGTAAAGAGGATATTGTGTAATTTTTCTTGGATCTACTCTAGAAGGAAGAGGATATAGATTCTTAAATAAATAAATAAGAATAATTGTAGATTCTACTAATGTAAAATTTGTTGAAAATTTTGATAAAGAAAAGTATTCTTATGATGATATGAAAGTTGAGTATGATAAAGAAATTTTTGTTAACAATTTTGATAATGATGCCGACATAGGTAATCCTACTCAAGAAGAAGAATCGGACTCATTAATTTCAAGTGATGGGGATAAAATTCAAATAGCTCATCCCAGGCTGAGGAAGAAAGTAGAGGCTCAGAATATTATTGTAGATCAACATCATAGGGTTCAAACCATAAGAACAGTGAATATTGTTACATATAATTCTTTGTATTCAAAAGTAGAGCATAATGATATGAATTAATCTTCTAAGAATCCAAAATGGGTTTAGTCTATGAATTAAGATCTTGATCATATTGAAAAGAATGATACTGGGGAACTTGTGCCTAATCAAAATACCAAAAATTTTATTTGTACAAAATGATTTTTTCAGAACAGGTTGAATAAAGAAGATGAAGTGATAAGGAACAAGGCAATATTAGAGTGAAAAGGTTACTCAAAAATTTAAGGCATTTATTTTTATGTAACCATTTCTCTGGTGTAAAGGTTAGAAATAATCATAATATTTATTTCTATTGTATCACAACAATGTTACAATATATTTCAAATGGATTTTAAATCTGCATTCTTGAATGGTTATCTTGATAAAGAAGTCTACATTGAAAAACCTTGTGGATTTTTTTTGTTAAAGATGAAAGTTATGTGTGTTGGTTGAAGAAGGATTTTCATGTACTAAAACAATCATTGAGGGTATGGAATTCAAAATTGGATACTTTCTTGATGAAGGTTAATTTCAAGAAATGTAGAGTTGATAGAAATCTTTACATCAAGGAATTTTAGGAGTTCCCTCTGATTGTAATTTTTTATTTTGATGACTTCATCTTTACTAAGAATGATGAAAGATCTTGTGAAATATTTTCTGAGGAGATAAAGAAGTTTTTTGATATGTTAATGCTGGGAGAAATAAAATATTTTCTTTGGATTCAAATCATACAGAAGAAGAAGCACATTTTTCTTTCTCAAGAAAATTATGTGAAGGAACTTCTGAATAAGTTTGGTATGGAAAATTCAAAACTATTTTACACAACAATTTTAGTAGGAACCAAGTTTTCTAAAGATGGACAAGGAAAGTAATTTTATCAAACAGAGTTTTGAAAGACTATTGGAATTTTGTTATATTTTACTGCCTCAATACCCGACATTGTCTATGTTGTTTCTTTATGTGCAAGATTTCAGATCACTCTTAAAGAATAACATTTGATTGATGGATAAATAATTATCAGATATATTAAAGGAACAAAAAAATTTCGAATTATGTTTGACGGATCAGAAAATATTGATCTATTCGGGTATTCAGATACTGATTGTGCAGGAAATGTGGATGATAGAAGATCCACATTTGGTGGAGTTTTCTTTCAGGGGAAGAGTTGTGTTAGTTGGCATACAAGGAAACAGAATTTAGTGAATATTATCACAGTTGAATATGAGTATGTTTATTCCACTCAACCTACTACCCTGCTTATGTGGATAAAGATTCAGTTAGAAGATCTACTTGTAGAAGTAAAGCTACCCTTTCTCTTGGGTTGTGATAATAAAAGTGCAATAAATATTACATGTAATATGGTACAACATTCTCATTAAAATGATATTAACATCAGTTACCACTTCATCAAAGAGCATATGGATAAGAATGATTTGAAGTTGTAGTATGTTCTTACATCGGAACAAGTTGCTAAAATTTTCATGAAACCTTTACCAAAGGAACTATTTTCTAAATTGAGGTTGAACATGGGATTCCAACCTCATTATCATCAAGGTTGAGGTATGTATTTTTATCCCCTCTCTCATATTACCTTTGGATAGTGTTTTCCAGGGGGACAATTGTTTCATAAATCTATCCTTATAGTTTCATGTATAAAGGTGGAGTTGTGGGAAAGTTGTGAATCCAAAATGTGTGTGTGTGAACTATTCTAACTGATTGTTGGAGTGGTTGTAGGACACAAATATTTTGTATTCCAAGAAAGTTGAAGAAGTGGAGAAAGATGAGGAATATTGATAAGGTATAAGGATACATAAGAAAGATGTTTATGTTTTGAAGAAGGCTAATAAAGGAATGTAGAAGAGGTTTCATAGTCACTACTTTTGGACATCATGGTTTTTCTATCAGTAATTCTTGTTTCCTATAATGAGTTACCACACGTAGGCTTAGAATTGTTGATAAGTAATCCATAGATTGAGGTTAAAAGTTTCAGTGATTTGTGAATCTTGGTTAACAATAAAATCAAAAGGGGGAGATTTTTGGGACCAAGTTGGATGGAAAAGAAAGTAAGAAGTGTTCTATTTTCAATATTGTCTTTTGTTTTCAAGGATGTTTGAGAATAAATAATATTACTTCACTTTATATAAGTGGTTGATGGAAGACAGGGAAGTTACAATAATTTCCATGGTAAATCTAACGATGCTTTTTTGGTCTATATTTTACAAAGATCATAAGTGGTTTTGAGAATTTTTTATGCATTCATTGTGAAGGAATGAGAGAGAAAAGTTTTTGTCAATCAGCATGGTTGGTTTTGTAGAAGAAGATGTCTAAGGTGTTGTAGGTTTCCAATGTTTGCTGATTTTTTGGGGTCCAAAATTTGGAGTTTGGTGAGCATTAAAAACATTGTATTTCCTTGAAGATATCATCCAAAAATTTAAAAGGAATGAATTTTGCGAAGATGGACTTTATGAAGAGTGAATTGAAAAGGTTTGTAGGATTCTGATGGTGAACTCTGTGAGTAAAACAAGCTTCGCAAATGGAAGAGGAAAAAATCATTATGGGTGAGCATTGCAGTGGTGAAGGTGAAGAGAATTTCAGTGGTGCAAAGGAATAAGGACCATCACGTTGGTGCAAAGTATATGATGGAACACACTGGGATTACGACGAGCATTGCGATCCAGAAAATAGCCATGGAACTTTGTGAAAAAGAGATAATTTTGGTAGAAATTTTAGTGCTCTATGATTTTGTGCTGACGTGGTGTTGAGGTGGCTAGAAGGTTCTATATTCGATGGGAAATACCTATAAATAAGCCTTGACCCCCTTGAGAAGATAGAGAGACTCAATGAAATTCCTATAACTCTCGAATCGAGAAGAAGGTTCACAATGGCAGTTAGCTATGTGAAGGTAGTAAGATCTGTGAAAGGAATAAATATTGTAGTGGTTCATTAAGCTTTGAAAAAGAAGTTTATTTCACATTGGTCAACTTGATCTTTGAAGAATAGTGAGCTTGGTTAACTAGTGAGCTCTTTGAACTAGTGAGATCTGCGAACTAGTGAGCTTTGTGAAGGTTGGGAGCTTCTTAAAGGAGCTTTGTGGAGGATCTCCATGAGTTACAGAATTTTGTACCCAAATTTATTTGGGAAGTGCATTCTAACTAAATCATGATTAGACTGGGGTATCAGACTAAGTATCATTATGAAATCTAGGAAGTTCCTATAAACTTCTAGGTAGTAAAGAGAATAAATCTTTTATGAGATGATATTTTTGAATGTTCATTAAGAAGCACAGAAACTTTGTACTGGCCTATTTTTTCTAAGTGGTTGCACACGCTCTTGCATATTGATTTCCAAATGCTACATGGGTGTAAGGGTATATCCTAATCATTGTATTCCACATCAAAGGATTGTTTTCTAGTGGATTGTGTGGTACTGGATTTTTTCCGCACCATGCCAAGGACATAGCTACTCTTATTGAGTAGTGAACCTTGTAAATATTTTGTTCTTGTGGATGTGTGTTTTGATTGTGTTCAGCAAGGAAAGAAATCTTTAACAGGAGGAAAAGGATGTTTAAAAAAGAATAAAACATAAAAAAAATATCATTTATTCACCCCTTCCCCCTCTTAGTTGTACTTAGATCCTGAATGGGAACTTCAAAAAATACATGGCCCAAGCTATGACTCTAAAATCTACTAAATCCTCTATCAAGGTTTGGACCTTCCCAACTATCACCTCTAATGTTTCTAGGAAGCACCCAGGTTCAATTTTTGGCGTTGTTCAAGAAGATAATATATTAATTGATCATTTTTTATAATTAAATATGAAATTAATGTCTTAAAATTACTAATTCAAGTGAGAAAAATGACATATATATGGGGTTTTATCCAGAAAATATATTGGGTAAAAAGTCTAAAAAATCATGGATAAAACATGTCTGATTTAGAGGGTAAGGGATCTCCTAAAATAGGATCTATACTGTAGGTTTTTAGAAACTCTGATGAACTTACTACTCAAGTTAGTAGAATTGGTAACTCATTTGAATCATAAAAAATAAATGTACCATTAGTTCCTATTGAAGGTGAACCTGGGAAAAACATGGGTGAAATGAAATCTAAAATTTTTGGGAATCAAAAGAATCCCCAGGTATCCATTCAGGAAACACATGAGTCTAATTCAAGCAACAGTAAAGGATTGAGTAGTAAGTTTTTTCTCCATGATGGATATTCTTTGTGTTTCTAATAATAGGGATACACATTTTCAAAATGATAAAAAGTCCTAGAAGAAGTCTAAAGTTAGATTTAGACTATTAGATATATCTGTTAGTCCCAAATTTTAAACAACTAAATAAAGAATGTTAAGAGTTTTATCCTACTACTCAGGTGAATGATAACACATAGGAACAATCCATATATGTCCCTAAATTTAATTTTTTTATGATTATAAGGAGTGGTATAAATTTTTCTCCTTTTGATAATTGTGTTTCTAGTGGGGATAATGATCCCACTATTTAGACTTTGAAGCAAGGGCCTAATACCCAGGGAACGAAGATGATACTAATGTTATGCCTGCAAATAAAACATCATGGTTTCATTTATAGGATGAAATTTCTCCCTAAAAGGAGGAGGTTGATCCTGTAATTAGTATATAGGATGCTGGTACAACCCTTAAAGAGGAGGTTCAGAAATATCAAGAAATATAATATCAAAATAAGTGGAAAACTCCAAAATAGAGAAGATGTTATCATTCTTAGGGTAAGGTAACCCCCATGACTATGGGTAAAAAACCTCAATAAATGAAAATGGTTACAAGATCCTAAAAATTAGACCTAGTATTTTTCCAAATATATTTATTGAATAAAAAGATAAAAACCTAAAATAATATTGAAGGTTTATATTGAGCTTAGTGAATACTTTTTTTATTGGATTAAAGAAAAAGATATAACTACTTTAATGATGTTTGAGGATGGTCTTATTATCATTAATGAATACCTTTGAATTAAAAATTGAATTATTTCAAAGATTGAGGAGGATGCTAATAGTATTCCTAAATTGTATTATAAGGACCTTCTCTGGGCATAAACATCTTATAACTATGGAAATTTCCAACTTTATTATAATTGTATAAGCTAACTGACTTGGATAATTATATACAGGTTGTGTGAGTTATAGAGACACTTGTGATGCTCTATGTTTCTTATCATGTGATATAGGTGTGGTAGAATACCGTGGGGTAGACTAACTATCTAGGTAGGGAGATGATGACGGATTTTATCACTTATTAATGCTAAATTATTATGTAATTCCCTATCCTAAGCCTCCCAAATGGCACCTGCATCAGGACACTACTTGACCTTAGGCACACCTCCCCATATTATAGAGGTTATTGACAAGTATTGAGGGCCTAATATAGTTTTAGGGATATTACAACCACAAAAATAAATCCCAAGTTTCATACTCGAATCTAATAAAAATCAAGAATAACTCATTCGTATGATGGAAATCCCGATAACTTGTAGAAATTAAACAAGGAGCCGCATGGCCCTTCGTAATCCAAAATAGGAATTGTTAAACTATCTACATGATTCATAAATTCAAAATAGAGTAGCAGTAGATAACATGTAATCAAATATAAATAAATTGACACATTGGCTAGTATATTCTAAACAATAACTAAAAAATAAAATATTGTGGCCTTCGGCCCAACTCTCATAATCCATTTTATCGAATCCTCAGCCTCCATAAACTACTAGAATTTTACCATGTGGCTAAATCCAATTGATATCTATGTCCTGGGAGAAAATAGGAATTTCTACCCATGTACATCAAAACCCATGTCGTGGACATTGGTAGGGGTGATTCTAACAACCCGTTAGGAATCCTCAATGCCTTAATAATATTGATTGTTGTTGTGATCAATTTAATTTTAAAAAAATACATATATAATAGGTACATTCATGCTCATGAAATACACCCACGTGAAATATAACACAAAATAACATCAAACATACATGTTGGGTGATTGGGTTCCTGAAAGTACGCCTCAATCCTTGACTGTAACTACTTTGGGTAGTGATGGAGTGTCTTTGAGCATGTGACATGCCACACCAACCAGTATTAGGCCCATGTATGATTTCTAAGAGAAATTCCTAGTAAATATACTAGTATCAGGATCAATAGCCAGATCCTAGGATCAAGTCTTGGGCATCCCATGGTAGAACATATGAATCCAAGGAGAATATCCAAGGCATTCCAAATTGATATTCAATTTGAATCCAAGGAATGCATCCATGGTATTCTAAACTGATAGAATAACAAATCTAAGGATATTATCCATGGAATTCCAAATCGATAGCATAAAGAACCCAAGTATATCATCCAAGGCATTCCAAACATATAGCATAATGAATATAAAGAGAACATCAAAGGCATTCCAAACTGATAATATAACGAATCCAAGGAGATCATCCAAGTCATCCAAAAATAAAAATCAGGCCTGAAGTTTAAATCTAAGGAGAATTTCCAAGGAATCTAATGTATCTATATATATCTCTATGGGAAGTTCATTCCATCAAAATCATCTCATAAAAAGAATCAATGGGGAATGCATTTTCCAGAACCCACCCATATAATAGAGGTTTGAATCTCACATGCACAGCCTATAACTACCTTGTACATAATTGGCTCTCACTATAGGTCTAGGTTCTGAGGTGACACCTGAAGTCATTATCACCCAAATCTCACTCACACCCTCTATAGGGTTAATATACTACTAAGTCACCCATGAAGATTCCCCTAGGTCAAATCATAGCTCGTACACCCAACACTGGTTCCTTGATCACGTTACCATATCTAAACCTAAACCTATCACTCTAGTAATAATATACCTCAACACTCATTAGGGTCCTTCAGGCCCATTTCTACCCTCTGAAGGGGTCATTGTAATAAATACCTCGACCCCAGTAACCCAAAGTTGTCAGTTAATTTATTACATTATCACTATATAAAAGTGATCACATCCTAAAGAACCGAATTGTTTATTAGTCTTAGAAAACTAGATATATACTTTAATCTTAATTACATTTGAAAAAATAAATACAAAAAATTATTTCCTTTTAGAACATCATTATTCTCTCTAGTATATCCTTTCATATAAATCATAGTACACTTCCTGGAATCCTGGGGAAAGGAAACATAAAAAAGGTTTGAGCTCATGTGTTTAGTAAGGGAATGAATACAATAGAAGCTATCATAAAATGAAAAAGGCATAAATAATATGGTAGGAATAAATAATGATAAATTAATTCCATAAAAGCAATCACATAATCTTAAAACTTATAAATGGATATCATAACTATTGGAATAATCACATGGACATCAATAACTGATTTCATAATAATGAAATGCATAATTTTTAACATCATAAACTTACCATCAATGCCTTAATCCATGAAATCTTAAATAAATGGGTATGGTCTCAACTAAATACCCAAACTAGTTTGTCTTATGAGACCTACTGATATATCTAGGGACTATCTAAAACTAAGCCCCACCCATCACTTAATAAGTCCAATGCATTCATCATTTATTAAATGAAAAATTTAATTCATAAAAAATATGTCTTATCAAGAAATATATGTATTGAGTAAAGAATATAGAATATAAAAATTTCTCTAGTCAATCAAGTAGTAAAACATTGTATGTAAAAATAGTATACGATTTAGGTAATAATAATATCTACAATGAAAATAATATGGATATCTATGATAAAAAATGATCACAATAAATTGAATGTCTTAAGAGAAATTTAATGACCACAAAATTAATCTAGAGGTGAGAGGTGGTCATTAAGTCATCAGAAAAGTATATTTTGTCGTAAAATTAAGTATTGTAGAGGATTGAAGAAAATGAAAGTGAAACATTTAAAAATAAATTTTCATGAAATAATTTTCTTTTTAAAACCATTTAAAAATTATATAATAATATGAGTAGTGTAAAAAAGTTATGGAATTAGGAAATTCCATTAATTTCGTATATGTTAAAAATAAACATTCCTTTTGACTTTTTGTAATGAAAGTTAAAAATAAAACTTTCCAAAAAAAATTATAAATATTCATTTAAAAACTTTTAAAAATTTAGGGATAAATAAAAAATTTCTTAATAAATCATTTTATTAAATAAAAAATAAATTTTTAAAACATTTTTTAAAATTGTGGATGTGGAAGAAAAATATACCCGGTCAAAAGAGAAATAAGATAAGCTTTTATTTTAGAATTTAATTTCTTATTTCAAGTTCTAAATAGAGGAAAATATAGAGAAATAAAAAAGGAAACCCATTAAATATCTAAAGTATAATAGAATATATTATGTTTATAAAGAATATATTGTAATATTCCATTAATGAAAAATATAAGTAATTCTAGAAAAATGAGATTGTAAAATAAATTATTACCTCTTCAGTAACTTTTAAATTGTAACCCATTGAAGGTGTAAACTTGTATTTAAAATTTAATAATAATTAATAAATATATATTCATGTTAAATACATCAAAGGGGTAGTATATAAACCACATAAAAGTAAATAGGTGCATAATACCAAATATGTCTCAATGGAGTGGAAATTGAGATAAAATCTCTTACAATGATCATAACATTGAAGTGAGAATTAATCAATTAAGTGACTATGTGTATAAAATTTAAATAAAAATAAAATAAGTGGAAATACATAATAAAATAATTAATGGTTATTTCACATATAATCGTATCATATCAAATGCAGTGAAGAAGTAATATAACCCAATGAAAAGAAATTGCGTTATGAAATCCCTTACCTCATGCTTCCACTTTATTGGATGTGATTTAACATACTTTATAATGGTTTTAAACTTGTTATTAATTTATAAAAAAACATATTAATTTTTATAATTTCATATATTATCCTATTATAACATTTAAAACCCCATTTATTAGTAATTCATTATCAAAATCATCATTTCCTGGTGTTAAATGTTTTGTTTTTCATGGAAGTTTCAATTCTGTAGTTTTGGTCCTTGTAATTTGATCATGGTTACATCATATACATAATTTTAACCATTATATAAATATAATATACATCCATTATATATATATATATAGTTTCATTCATAAAATTTACAGGTAGAAAATGAATTACACCATTTATGGAGATGGTAGGTCGTACATACGCATGACTGTTATTTCTGTTTTTCAAAATATGAAACAATAGAAAGGAAAATAATAATTAACCATTAAATAATCATAATAATATCATAAATAGAATTTATATATATTAAATTCATCGTTATAGCCATCTAATTAAAGTGGTGATTAAAAAATAAATTACACCGCTATGTGGAGACAGTGAGATGTATGTATGCACAGGCAATGTTTTCTCTTTTTGTATAATGGAAAGAATTTGGATAATGGTTGTTCCATCATAATAATAAAAAATAAATATATTTCAGATACTGAATTAATTAATTTAAAATGTATATTATTTATTTATATGAGGTATAAGAATAAATAAAAATAAAAATTCTTGGTTAAGAGTTATACCTCTTCATTAAGAGACCTTTTTTGGATTACACCTTAATCTTTGAAGGGGTGTTATTTTGGAAAAAACAGAAGCTCTAGGATATGGTGAAGTAATCTAGGAAGGAATTATGGTATTTATTTTTTGATATTTAATTCTAAGAATGTGTGAGTAATAGAGGAGAATATATTCCCAGTTATAAGTAAGGGGAGGAGCACTCTTGGAATTACTTAAAGTATTAAATTAATATAAATTATTTTTTAAAAATAAAGTGTCACTAAATTGAAATATTTAAAATATAGGAAGATTATAATTCAAATTAATCTCATACAATAAAATTTATAAAATTTTAAGTGATTTTTTAACCATTATCTCTTTGTTTTAACCCCCCCCCCCCCCCCTCATTAATCCTTCTGACAATTACCACAATATCAATGTTTTAAACTATTTAAGGGTTAAGAATGTTACCATAAAAGTAAAAGTGACCCATAAATGGGAAAAAATATATTTCAACTGTATATAATTCACTTTTCCAAATATAGTATTTTTATGAATTCTGAAACATTTAATAAAATATCTATTATTATAAAATATAATTAATATCATTTTTGAAAATATATGAAATATTATAAAATAATATGTGTCTAACTCTTGTAAAATGGTTCCTAGAATGACATGGACTAAAATATAAGGAATATATGGTCTCAATAAAATCATAAAATAAAATTTTTATAGGTTTAGATATCATTTTAAATCTTATCTTTTGGTTTAACACCTTGGTTAACCAATTTTAACCTTAACCGTGGTAATGAATTTTTCAATATTAAATATTTATAATTTTAATTATAAGTTGAAAATTTTTTCATAAATGGAAAAGATATGTAATTTTAGACCATTTATCATACTAATTATACTCTTTCAAAAAAATTACAATTTTTAAATAATTTAATAAAATACTTTTAACATAAAATACTATTAATGTTATTTTAAAAACTATTCATATACTTTAACTTTGAAAACAACATGAAATAAATGGAATTTGAATATAAACCTTTAAAAAATCCTTAATATGTTTTATTTATCTCAAAAAAAATAACACAATAATTCATCCAAATTATATTAATTTTAATATTCTTAAAATCATTTATTTTATTTTTCTATTAATTGAATAAATATTATGTTGGTGTCGTGTAAGAATTTAAGGTAAATATTTAATCAATAAAAATTAAAAAAAATATAACATGGTAAAAAATTTAATTTATATATAAAATAAACATTTATAACTAGACTTATCATATCTTATCCTTATGTAAAAAATTTAGATATATTAAAATCAAGAGTGACATTTAATTTTTATTCTCTTTTTAAAATAATATAAAGGTAATAATCAAAGAATAATGGAACAAAGTGGCCATATATTTTAGAATTTGATTTATATGACCTAAATCCAACCATACAATCGGATAAATTCAAGTATTATAGAAATTTTAAATTATTATCCCAAAGTTTTAACCCTATTTTACCCATTTTACCCTTATTAAGGTGGTGAATATTTATCAAGGTTATTATTCATAATGGAAAAAAATAAAAGGGAAAATATTTACCAAGTTTTATCCTCAAGATTACAAATATGGAATCCATTTTTCAATACTCAATTCACATAATTGGGAAGGTTTAATTTAAAATTTAACCCTCAAAATGTGATGAAATGTAGTTCAATGAAAAAAATGTGTTCTAAAGTATGAATGTTTTTATACCAAAATACTACATAAAATTAATTACAATGACCATAATTAGATTAATAATAATATAAATTTACTAATTTTTCTTTTTAAACCATTTAAAATTTTTTAAATTTGTAAATACTTTAAATGAAGTGTAGTTTTCAATAAAATTAGAATTTTTTACTATTCATTGAAAAATCAATCCTTTCAAAAAATTATCAAAAAATAACTCTAAGATAATTATGACATGATGATTTAAAAAATTATTTCCTTTTTATCAAATAAAATTTTTAAAATTTTTAAAAATTAATTATTATATGCCCTCATAAAAATTAATAAAACCCATTTTTTATGAAAATATATTTTTAAGCATAAAATGAATTTACTGAAAATTGAATAATTATTTATTATACATAAATAAATTTATTATATAAAACCTTTATAGATATTTTTCCTAATTTTTTTATTAATATTTATAACACCAATTTGAATAGATATCATATAATGATCACATTTAAATAATAATATTTTAATGGTATATCATGGTTTTCTTAAAGCTTGGTGTTGCATTTAAGAAAGATATCAAACTTAGTATTATAAAATTTGGGGGGTTTTAAAAACAAATACATATGGATAAAAACACCACTTTGACACTAAAAGAAATCATCTTTGGCTCATATGCATAACATTCATCATTATACACTAATAAGCACAAAAGGAAAACTTGGAAAGGGGAACATATATAATAACTCATGATTTAGAAAACATGGAATTTTCCTCATGAGTTCAGGAATACCAAAAATAATCCAAGTAAAGAAATTTTAGATTCCTATTTTAAATCCAATCAAAATCCTCTTTATAACCATTTAGAATAGGCATCACATTCCTTCTTTTACTCATGTCAGGACCTTGTCCAAAATTACATCAAAACATACTTTATAAAATTCCATTTCTGTTTTAAAATAATATTTCAAAACCATTTTTTAAATTATCATTTTTTTCCTTTGAAATTACACTTAAGAAATATCCATTTTTTAAAATCACATTTTAAAAAGGAAATTCCATTTTACTTATGAAATCCAATGCATTCCACCGAACAATCCATAAATAGGGCCACCGGAGTTTTTTCAGATAAGGCATTGTCATCAAATATTTTAGAAAGTTATATAGTCTATTTTAACTATTACGTCGATAAGATTCCATCCCAATCTATGGCTATGTCACATAAGTCATAAAAGAAAAATAAATATGTCACGGGAATATAAAATCACCAACTTAATAAGAGACTTATCAAAGTTAAGGCCACCAACCTTAACCAATGTTCTGATAATTTATCCCAATATCATATAGACCACCTTTGATTCTATGATCACCTATCTCATCCATAATCATCACCAAATAAATAAATTTAAATTTTAAAATCAAAAAACTCAACCCGGCATGATCGATTCCAAACTCAACCAGAAACCTTAAGGTGTTGAATACATAAGCAATAGGGTGTGGTCTACTCCCAACACACACTCATACCTAATACACATAAAATATCCAAATTATATACCCAATTCAATGTCTAAAATTGACCATATTCTCTATAAACCCTAAATAAATCCACCAAGAAACATACCTCAAGGAAAATGATGAATAATATATTTAATACCTCCTTTTATGGTATCCTCAACATGCATCACAACAAAACCCTAATAAGAAGAATAACTTCCACAATGATCTGGTGTAAATCAACATAAACTGTAAATTGAGGAAGCCAAAAATCAGAAAAGAACCCAAATTAAGAACAAATGAGGGGTAAAGGGCAAGATCTCGCCTTAAAACCCTAAAATATCACATAAAAAACAACCCAAATCCAATCGGGTAAAAGGAAGGGGATGGGGAATGTCACGACTCGCATTCACCAGGATGAGGTAAGGGACAGAAAACTACCAAAACCTTCCTTCTTCAAGTTTAAGGAGAGATAATGACCCATGATTCCTGCCTTCAATAGGTCCTAGAGTGGCGACAAGCACCAAGGGTTTAGAATCACATGTAATATGGAAGTCATTACCCTTTTTGTAGAAAAATATTGGGTGATAATATGGTAAATCTAAAACAAATCCAAATACAGAAAGTAAAAGTAAATCCAAACCCCTTTTTCCACATGCATGTTCAAAATAAAGTGCTACAAAGTACAAGAAAACTCTGATTAAAAGTACCAAAAGAAAGAAAAATAGCAACGGCAACTGTCCAAACATCCGAGTGAGTAAAGTCTATCATGGTCCTCAAAGTCCTCCTAGAAACCTGAAAGTAGTTTTATATACATAGGGTGAGTATAGAGGTATACTCAGCAGGGAAAACCAAAAGCTCTCATGCACAAGTGGGGAGGAATTCTATTGCCCCGTGAGAAAACAGAGATAACCAAAGCACCTAGCGAGGAATATATCCACCCAACCTCACCAAGGAAACTCCCCAAATAATGTAAGTCAGGTAAAGTATTAGTAATAGCACATCAATTTTTGGGTACCCTGCACTGCTTTCCCACTAGTTATTTAGGACATCCTATGTGTCAAACCTCTCCCAAAAGATCCCTTGCAGTCTTACTACTACCCCAACAACAACCTTGTGGGCTATCAAAACCACACATCCTGCCCGTAGACACCTGGTCCACCACAACCACACACATCCCCAGTCATAGACACATAGGCCAAAGCAACCACTATCACACCTGAAGACACCTGGGACTCATCCCGAAGACACTTGGGAAACAATCCTTCTCGCACACACATGGGCCAACCACCACAACACACCCTTCTCGAAGTGTCTTCATCCATAATGGACCTTAAGCCATCACAGCCTGCCCGAAGAGTCTTGGGATACCTGGGAGAGGAAGAAAATAGGATCTAATAATCATCCACTCAAAAGAATTTTGGGAAAAACACCATCCCCCATGAAATGGGGGTGTTCTGCACGAAGTGGTCAACTTGGGTGGGGTGTGAATAAGAAACACAAGAAATAAATTTTATACATATAGGTAAACAAGAAATCATCTCAACCTAATGGTCCTGAAACCAGCCCATACACAAAAACTCTTGTTACTTTTCAAACATGCACAAATTCACAACAACCATAACCAGAGCACCACCCATTTCTGGAGAACAATTCCCCATTGAACCCATTATTGCTATCATGTTCAATTGATTTTTTTAGAAATAATTCTCTACTAATGGGAAACTAATAGTAACATCCACAATTCAAAACAACTCTAGACTGAAGAAGAAAACAACTAAACATCAATTTAAGCATTCGCAACTGGTTCTCTTGTAAATTTACAGCAACAAAATGGATATGTGAGATCCCTCAAAGTATTAAAACCAAACCAAGCCCCAATATATGGCCCCATACAGCCTCAAATCCACAAACCAACAACTGAACAATTGGGGATCCCATCCCTATCCACATCACCATCAGGGGATCTCTATATCTGTTGACTCCATTGACAGTTTAGCTAACAAGTAAAGAAGGGGATCCACTCGTCGGCTTCCATCCTAGAAATCCCTCTTTCCAACAAAAGTTACGGGCAGGCCACCCATATCTGAAAACATGAACCTTCTCCAAAAGCAGTCGATAATATTGTTCATAGAAAACAACAAGTCAATACCCAGGATGATATTTTATGGCTACATTCACAATAAAAGGAGATCCTTGATCTTGATCCCCAATTACCTCACTAACATGCTCCCCTGCTGGAGGGAGAGTAACTCCTGCCTCTTCTCAGCCTTTATTTTGGAAGATAGGAATTCCACCTAGAACTCCCTCTCAAAGTCAGTCTATGAAACCTTATCCTCCATATTCTCTCTGAGATAGAGCTACTACCACTAAAGTGACACTCCCCACATCTGGATTACTGCTAGAGGAACCCAGTACTCATTTGGAGCCCAGACCAAGATGAAAGATATCACCAACCCCTTGAGCTAGCCTTCTGTCTCCATGTATGAGACACTACCCTCATACTTCTCAAGGGTCTTCCGCTGAAAGGCATAAAGCATATTCTACCACTGGTCATCCTCCTCCTCTTGATCATTCCTCCACTGGTCAGCCAAATCAGCCTCCTAGGCCTTGATCTCCCACACTACTCAAGGATGTTGTCTGGGTGCCATAACTACAAGGTAAACAAGTAATGCCTAAGTTTGAGTAGTGTAGAATATATCTTTTAAATTTTTATTAAACTTTTTATTCATTTTAAACTCCCCAAACACCCAGAACACACAATAACACAATTCATTATGATGCATGTACCTTTCCTAGGGTCTCTACCCTACAATTAGTGTAGCCTCATTTGGTTGTTTGGTAGTTCTAGAGTCCTTGCATCAGATCACGAGGGGACCTAAAATCCCGTGTCCTGGCTGGTCCTCCCTGGCCTATTTCACGCACCAAGATTGTCTAACACTATTTCCCTACCATCCCATGAAATTATAATTATTCCTAACTCCAAACATCATCCTATCTCTCAACCATAACCTCTGATACCATTCTTCCACAACCCGCCTTCCCCAATATGAGGTAAGGGGTAGAAAACTTCCATACCCTTCCTTCTTCAAGATGAAGGAGAGATAATGATCCATAAGTCCCACCTTCAATAGACCCCAGAGTGGCGACTAGCAGCAAGGATACTGAATCACATGTAATATGGGAGGAATTTTTATTTTTATAGAAACATATTAGGAGATAAGATGGTAAATCTCAAACAACTCCAAATACATAAAGTAAAAGTAAATAAAAAACCCTTTTTCCACATTCATGTTCAAAATAAATTACTAAAAAGTACAGGAAAACTCTGATGAAAAGTACCAAAAGAAAGAAAAATAGTAATGACAACTATCCTGACGTCTGAGAAAGTAAAGTCTGGAACGGTCCTTAAAGTCCTCCTATAAACCTGAAAGAAGTTTTATATACATAGGGTGAGTATATAGGTATAATCAGTACGGAAAACCAAAATCTCTCATGCATAAGTAGGGAGGCATTCTAATTCCCCATGAAAAAATAAAGGTAACCAAAGCACTTAGCGAAAAATCTATCCACCCAGCCTCATCAAGTCACACTCTCTAAATAATGAAAGTCAGGTAAAGTATTAGTAATAGCACATCTATGTTTAGGTACCCCGTACCACTTTCCCACTAGTTATTTAGGAAATCCTACATGTGAAACCTCCCCCATAAGTGCCACTGCAATCCCACAGCCTCCCCAACAACAACCTTATGGGCTATCACAACCACGCATCCTGATGGTATACACCTAAGCCACCACAACCACACACATCCCCTCCCACAGACACCTAGGCCACCACAACCACACACACCCCTTCCCGCAGACACTTGGGCCAAAAAATCCACTGCCATGCCCAAAGACACCTGGGCCTCATCCTGAAGACACTTGGGAAACAATCATGCCCGCACACACTTGGTCCAACCACCAAAACACACCTTTCCCAAAGAGTCTTGGGACATAATGGGAATTAGGAAGTCACAGCCTTCCTGAAGAGTCTTGGGCTACCTAAGAGAGGGAGCATAAAGGAGCTAATAACCATCCACTCATAATAATGTTGGGAAAAAAACCCTCCCCCATGAAATGGGGGTGTTCTACAAAAAGTGATCAACTTGGGTGGGGTAAGAATAAGAAACACAAGAACTAAATTTTATATATATAGGTAAACAATCACTCATCCCAACCTAAGGGTCCCAAAACCAGCCCATACACAAACACTCTTATTACTATTCATACATGCACAAATGCACAACATCCATAACCAAAGAACCACCCATTTCTGGAGAACAATTCCCCATTGAACCCATTTTTGTAATCATATTCAATTAATTTCGTTATAAATAATTTTCCATTACCGTGCAACTAACAGGAACATCCACAAGTCAAAACAACTTTGGACTGAAGAAGAAAACATCCAAACAATAATTTAAGCATTCACACCCAGTTCTCTTTTAAAGTTACAACAACAAAAGGGATAAGTGAGATCCCTAAAAGTAATGGATCCAAACCAAGACCCAACATATAGCCCCACATGGCCTCAAATCAAGAAACCAACAACCAAACAATAGGGTAACCCATCCCCATCCACATCACCCCACAATCATCAAGCATAACAACCGTGATTATTAGAAAAATAGAGCAAGGGAGTTTTCATATTTAACTACACCATTTATCAAGTTCCTTATTTCTATTTGGATAACTAGGGTGATCACACAAGGATTCTTATTCATTGGGAATACATTTAATCAACCAAGTTTACCTGATTAACTAGTTTCCATGTTATAGCCATTCAATCACAAGGTTATCTATAAAAACTGAGGTTCATTAGTGTGAATGAAAATACCAAAAATAGCTACTATTTTCAGTGGGCATAAGACCATATAATTCACAACATATAATAAAAGATAAAAGAGTACAGTAGCATCATCATCAAACACACCCCTTCATTCTTGAAATCCATTTATTATCTTCATTAAGTTTTTATTTCATCTATGCCCTGAGGAAACATTATCATACCTACCTCACATGATACACAATAAATAGAGTATAAGGAAAACTCTAATTGGATGATCAATGATCTAATTTTTATCCTCACACCAAGAACTGGGGATGTGCAACTTACAGAGGAAGAATTGGGAGGACTCCAAGAATGAGAGGGAAGGGCTCTGGCATGGGCGCACAATTCATCTCGGAAGGAAGTCTCGAGTCGTACTAAGAGAGACAGTAAGGAAAAAGGAAGAGAGGATATAGGATTAAGAAAATTATAGATCCTAAAAACAGGGAGACAATTTCAAAGTACTTAAAAGTGAGATCGTGGATCAACCACATGGTTGGAAGGTTTCACACATTGGGATTAATTGAGATTTAATAATTATCCTTGGAGATGGTGGAGATAACAGTTGTGAGTTAATATATTTCCTTTAAATAGAGAAAAATGCGTAATAGGGTCGAAACTATAAAACACAACAAAGGTGTGACACTAAGGAGAAAGGCCACACATTTTGGTAACTTAAGGGTTTTCCGACTATTGGGGGTTTAAAACATCTTTTACTGGATTTAAAGGGCTTTGAAAGGGGTATTAAAACACTTTTTGGTCAAAATTGAGGAAAACTGGAAGGTCCTAGAAAAATAGTTAAGGACTCACCATTAGTTGAGTCACCATCGTCCTGGCACCATCACGCTAGTAATGTCTCCCTGGCATCGTCTCCCAGGCACTGTCACCCTGGCACCGTTGCCCTGGCACCATCGCCCCGGCACCGATGCCGATTGGTGCTATGGAAGACCCATTAGTTCCACTGATAACCATCAGTGTCACTGATGCCCATCGATTCCACTGACTCCCATCAGTGCAACTGACTCCCATCGGTTCCACTGATGCCCATCGGTGCGACGGATGCCCCTTAGTGCCACTGACGCCCATCGGTGCCACCAACACCCATCGGTGACACGGATAACCATCGGTGCCATCGACACCCATCGGTGTCACTAATGCTCCTCAGTTCCACTGATGTTAATCTTTTCCATCGATGCCCATTGGTGCCACCGATGATCATCAGTTCCATCGTTAATTCAATCCTAAAATTTGGCAAAGTCCTTAATGAGTCACCGATGGTCCCCAAGACATCCCAAACACCATAATTTGGTAAAGTAATGGACTAGGAGGGTTTGGGATTTTACAGGGAATAGTACCCCATGATTGTGCACACATAAGGGAAGAGGAAAGGGGTATAGAGGGATAAAAATAAGAGGGGTAATTTTAGTAATTTTATCCTTTTTAATGAAATTTGATAGATAGCACAATTTTCCAAATTGCGCACCAACCATGCATATGAAACTATCCATATAAACATCCCTGGAACAATTTACAAAACCATGTGAAATGATTCCACCACTAAAATTTAAATTTTTCACAATTTTTTTTAAACTGTGAGAAAATAATTTCCCTACCCCTAAACAAAATCAAATCACATGGTTTGGCTCTGTAATTTCTCCTTACTATGCACAAGAAAAAAACACTTTAAAATTTTATAAAATTCTACCCGAAGCTTTTAAGACTCACCCAAACACCTGATAAACCTCTCGAGGCTCGATCCATATCCAAAAATATCACCTCAAAATTCTATAAATTTTTTAAAATTGATCTGAATCCCAATTCTCAAAAAGGGACTTACTCCAAATTCAAATTTTCACGAAAATTCTCAACTTAAAAAAGAGTAGGTCCTTAAAAATTCTATATCAAATAACTTCTCATCCTTGATAAGTCTCGATAGTTCTAATATCATGAATCTTGATCCACCTCAATCATCAATTTAATGCCAAAAGGTTATGTTCTATCTTTTAACACCCAACACACCTCAGTTGTGAACTCTCAACAACAAGGCTAAACACACTATATTTTCTACAAAAAAACTAGTTTGATACTTCAACCATTACAATCGCATCATGAGTAATTTTCTTGATGTGGTTTTCTACTCACCACATCTGATCCCATACAAATCAGAAGTTGGTCCACATTTGGATGAATTCTCCTAAAAATGATAAACTTCACTCATCGATGCATTGTCGCATCATCTAACCATGATTCCTTAACACCTGAATCCATCATTGACCCATATGAATGTCCACAGAAAAGTCTAAACCTGACACCTAATGTAATTCCATGTTTAGATCCATTAATAACCCATCCAAATATCATGATCTACCCAAAAGCACTAACATGCCACTAAACTGACTCACTCTCATATCACACTACCACCCTTCTAAGCCTATTTCTAACTCACATACTCTATCCATCACTACATCCAAATTCTCAAAACCAGGTCTAACTATTCACCATCATTCTGCTACCTTTAAAACTAGACACCAAATAGTTTTAATATTCTCAAAACCCTTTCCAACACAAGGGTTATACACCCACACCCAATAAAGTACTCCCTATGATAGGAGTATCCTTATAATCAACTCAATGAACTAAACACCCAATAACAAAACCCAAGATGGTGCCTAAATGAACCTATAGATACCTGAAACAATGAAGCATCAACAACTGATTCATCCCAAGTCTTATGGTGATCCCCACCAAAATACTATGTAATTATCATCTAAATCTAACTAATCCTCCCCACAATAACAATAATAATCACCTATAAAAAACACACCAAGTGTTCCAACGCATGAAATAATCAAAATCACATTAGGGCAACAATCCCTAAACCCACCAACTCAAAATTGGCTACTTGATCCCTATATCTAAATCCACCCCATGATATCACCACACATGAGTCTCTAAAACAATAGTGTTATACCCACTGAAAACATAAGACAAACACCCAGGTCTCTCTTGGCTAACCCCTAAAACCCAAGAAAACCCAGTCCACATAGGCACTAGTTTCTTCTCTTCCCATAATTTGACCAAAATAGATTCACACCTACCAATAACATATGGATATTCTAAAAATAATGGAACATAAGTTGAGCATAATTCAAGAATCAAAATTACTCTTGGTGAAAACACAAAAATACAAGAAACCCAATTTACATAAGTACCAATCACTTATTTCAAAACTCATTAAAATATTTTTATACACACCAAAACTCACTTGATTTTTTCAAACACCCAATGGAATCTAAGGGTTTTCACCAAAACCAAAATCTCAAAATCCTCAGCCTAACCAGTCCTTATTTCAAAAACTAATCACACTTCAAAATGATTTTGAAATCCAATAACAAGAACATTTTCCCCATATTTTCTCAAAACCATAAAATCCAAACTCATTTAAAAATCACAAGATCTATGATCCATTTTAAATAAAAACACCTCACAAAACCATTTTACACACTCCTCATGCCACCACATGAGTTTTCTTTTCAAAACTATCTTTTTTATCAAAATTCCAAAATCCCCAAAACCATTTCTTTTTGGTGTCAAAACAAACACAATAAAAAAATTGTTCGATTATTAAGTATATTAATATTTATGGGGGTGAATTAGAGTAATACATATTTTAAAACTAAACTCACTTGATTGTGATATTGTTATCTCAATGTGAGGAACAGTCCTTTATCTCCCTTATTTTCTCTTTATAAGAGACTGAAATTAGTAAATAAAATGAATAGTTTTAATTGGTTCACCCTAACCATGCTATTCCATGGATCATGAAAAGTAGATGTGCCTACGCATCAAAAACACTAGAGTGCACTGATACTATTTGGTTTACACAATAAAGTGGTCTCACTGACCCTCCAAACTCACTGATCACACAAATTGAAAAGATCACTTCCTCTGATCATAAGGATGAACTCATTTCTCACTCCATGATAATATTTATCTTCTTCATGAGATAAGGATATGGATATAAACTTTTAATGCTATGTAACTTCTACCCAATATGATTATTTTTCAGTGAGATAAATTTCATTAAATTTCCTATCCCTTCTTCACTTTTAATTTCCCAATATTTGTAAAAAAACTCTTCTCTATTATACCTACATGTTCCTCTAAGATTATCATTAGAATCCTATTTTTCAACTTTTTTCAACTACTATATGTAGTTATGGACAATAAAACCTCTTAGATTTGATCTGATGGATGGAATTAATCAATATTTCCTCTTTCATTATAAGATCATGGAATGTGTCCTTCCTACTTAAATGTGGTGATTAAGGACCATTAACATCACATTAAAGATCAAAAAAATTGAGCATAAATTCTCTATAAAACTTCTAGTATTTGAATGTAATTGTTCATTTTCGGCATGACCAAACCTTCTATGGTGTAGCCTTCTCCTTAAAAATCTTCACAATAGAATATATTTATACACTACGATGAAGAAGAGGGATCCAATAAATTTCTATGATCATGGTCTATTTTTCTTTATTGTTCTCACCTATAGTTGTCCAGGTCAATAAAATTTGGTTTGAATTCAAAAAGCCACAATAATTGTATGATCTCCTCCTGATCTCCTTAACTCTTCTTCAAACACACATGAATTTTGAAAATCCTATTTGGATGGTTGATGAGTTTGTTTTTATTTTTTTTCAATATATAATAAGAAATAAAAGTCAATGTATGGTCAAGTATTTTGTGATTAGTGATTAATCATGGAGAGATATGGATAGAAATAATTTGAGAAACATTAAAGAAGGTTGGTAGTGATTCTTTTAGAATTGTTATAGATTCATTAGATGTCATTTGGTAAGAATATTCTCCATTTTAAATGTGAATATTTTTAAACAATTCCTAAATATTAAAGGCATGTGTTGATTAAAAATGAAGATGAAACATTATCTAAAATAGTATGATGTGAAGAAAGAAGATATATTGAAGTCTAGGAAAAATTCATATCATTACATGATGAGAATTTGAAGTGGTTTTGAGTAAATTAGAATAAAATTTGGATAATGTTATAAAGAAGTTTGATTTTCTTTAAGTCCATGAAAAAGATGACAATAATATTTTTCATGTGAATAATAATAAAGAATTAAGAATTCCATGGGATCCATTTTGAGAAATGGAGATTTATATTTGAGGTGTGCTGGAATTTCATACATAGTTTTTTACTAAGTGTTGAAAACAAAAAATTAGGCAACCACCCTAAGAAAAGGGACCTTCTCAACCCTTCGCATGTGGTATGAGGCCTCAACCATGTGAGGGATATATATTAAAAATATTACTAGTGGTGGAAGAGAATGGATAGAGTTGGGGCCTACATGGACAAGCATGGTGGGTACGCATAGCACATGTAGAGTGTACATAGTGGCATGTAAGGTGTAGGTGGGTGTGGCCCTCCCAGTGTATGTGTGTGCAGTATATCTGGGTTCTAACCAAAATGTCAACTTGAAATTTGGAGGATGCAGTGAGTCTTATTAAGCACTTCCATAATGAGCACATTTACTATGTCAGCTAAATCAATGTAGGTTATTATTTCCCCATTCAAAAAGATATATAAATAAGCTTAGTCATCTGATCGTGTGAGACTACATCATTCTATCTATGTTGTGATTGTCTTCAACCTTCTAACACTTGAAGGGATTCTATACACTAGAATTTTTGCATGTCATGACTACCATATTTAAGCTAAACTCAAATGGTTGTGATTTTGAGGTAGTGTGGATACAAAATTCCATGCATGCAATCTTCGTATTGCATGCATGAATCAGTTTTAACAAAGGACAATTGTTGAGGAGAATATAGATTTTTAGAAGGCATATCACAAATCCATAATACATGGTTGATTTAAAGTTTAAAAAATAATAGAGTATGTGATTATTTTTATATGTACGTGAGGCTTTGTCGCATATGAAAACATACCATCTTTTTCAGTATTATGTGATATTAAAAATAAGGATGCCCAAATTAAAAGGATTCAAAAATCCTAAGATATTTTGGTGTTTTAGATCATCCTTCATACATAATTTAACCTAGATAATTAACATGACATATTATTCAGGTATTCAAGTCAATGCAGTGCAAGGCAATGAAGCCTCTCTGTAAATATTAAGGGACCATGAAGAAGAGGCGATATTATCATGTGGGTTTCCAGAGATCTCATTTTCAGGAAAATAGAGTACCATGAACTCTTATTTTATAAAGATAAGATCTTAAAAATATTTCTTCTTGTACAAAGAAGATCCAACAATAAGCCTTAGTTAGCTACGTGAAGGAGAGGAGAACACATGATTGACAAAATCACCCAAAGAATCTTGATTTCGCAAACACACTATGTTTCATGAAGGCTTGTATACATACTCGTGACTATTCAAATAACTCTTAAGGGATACATGAAGAAGAAATACACTCAGAGATCCATGAATCTCTTCTTGTTTGTGTGAAAGTACTGAGATACCACGTATTTGTATGATGTATGTGAAAAAGAAGGCAGCAGATGGTGTAGTATACCTGCATGAAGAATTTGAGTATTTGTATGCAATTTTTGTGTGAATTAATTGAAATAAGATATCTTTAGTTAGAGAAGGTTCATGTCTCAGTTCATATTTGTGGTGTGAAGGTGTATTTCCTATTCAAAGTATAATTGATGCATGATAATATAAGCATGTATGTGATCATGAAACACATCCATAGATTGTGCAGACACCCATGAAAATAGTATGAAGTTAAACTTGAGATATCACATAAAATAAAAAATAAAAAATAGTACATGTGCAAAGATTTATTGTCACTTATTGCAACATCACTACCACAAAACGGGGCAATGGAAGCACCACGTTTTATCAACGCTAAGCAGAAAGCACTGATAAAGGGGGTTTTTATCAGTGCTAGCTAAAAGCGATGATGCATGTATACTTTATCAGCACTATGCCTAGAGCTGATAAAAGTTTTTAATAATAATTTATATAAAATTATTATATTTATATTCAAAAATAATTTTTATTTGTATACATTAATTAAAAAATGCATGTTTATAATTAATATAAATTTTTTAATAATTTAAAACTATATATATAATGTTTTAAAAAAAGTATTTCTAAGATTATAATTATATATATATATATATAATTATAAGATTATAATAAATTTCATTAAATAATAAATATATTTATAAGATTTATTAGACTTATTAGATTTATTATATTTATTATATTTATTATATTTATTATATTTATTATATTTATTATATTTATTATATTTATTATATTTACCATATTTATTATATTTATTATATTTATTATATTTATTATATTTTTTAGATTTATTGGATTTATTATATTTATTATAGATTTATTATATTTATATTTATTAAATTTATTAGATTAATTAATTATATTTTTTAGATTTTTTATATTTATTAGATTTATTAGATTTTTAGATTTGTTATATTTTTTATATTTTTTATATTTTTTATATTTAGTATATTTAATATATTCATTTTATTTATAATTAATATATATAAATTTTAGAGACCCGAAACTTGACGTACATGGACATTACATTACTTTTGCGGAATACTTAGTACATAACAAAAACACACACACAAGGATTGTAATAGTTTAGTGTCTTTGGAAACTCGGAATATAATCTTCTAATCGTGGTGAAAGATCTTCAAAATCTCCCATAAAGATCTTCCTTTTTTTTACCTAAAACCTTTCTTTATATCCTGGGGAAAAGAAAACATAAAAGGGTGAGCTCAAATGCTCAGTAAGGGTACACAAAAGAAATAAAAATCATATCATATCTTTTTGAAAATCATAACCTGCAAAAGAGATCATAATATCTTAACATGGAACAAATCATAGAAGTGAAAATGAGATCCCCATAATCATAACATGAAACTTGAAACTTTGTGGCATGCACACATAATCATGTAAAATCATTTCTTGTTAGTCATGACTCATTGCCAAGACTATCTTAGTGGACAAAGTCCCTTTCTGAATCGAGTAACCCTCGTTTCAGTCCTGTTTCACTGAACCGGTATAACCTACCGTTCAAGCCCTGTCTATCTCATGAGATATAAAATCTTTACCCAATGCATTGGAGGGAGATATAGGTCCCACCCATCTTATAATGAATCCTTTCTTATGTGTGCCACATAATCATAAATCATACATCATCGCATAACCCATGTAATAAAAATGGGATTCTTGAAACATCATGACATCATAAATAAATTCATATAAGATAAAGGAATTCATAAAAATAATTCCATCACAACATGATCAAATCAATGTAATAATAGGGATAAAAACATAACCCTTTATTATCTTAGATGGAAAATAATTTTGATAAAACACTTGAACTCCATTCTTGAGGAAAATATCCTTTCTTCTTCAAAAACATTTTTCCTTTCATAACATGTCATATGACTTTAAAATAAAAGAAGTTGATTAAAAATAAACTTGAAAACTTGTAAAGGAAGATTCTTGGAAAAAAAAATTTAAAATCCATTCATGTCGTATAAGTTAAAAAAAACATTCTTCGTACTTTTGTCGGAAAAGTCAAAAAGTACCTCGTACGAAAAACGACAAAAGATTCCTTTCTTATTCATTACTAAAAACTCACCGAAGGGTAAAATTGGATTTAAACAATTTTAGGTGGATGGAAATAATATTACATATTGATGAAACATGGATGTGGATGATAAAATACACCCCAGTAAATACTTACGAATAAACAATCTCGGATAAAAATGAGATTGTGATATTTTCCCTTACCTTATGTCCGACTTGCTTTGTAAGTGTCCGAACCTCCTGTATAATGATTTAAATCATGTTATTGACTTATTCCAGAATCATATTCATTGTTATGATATCATATATGGTTCACTTATGACATTATATTACCCGTTCTTTTGTAAATTCCATGTTAAAGAAGCATTTTGGGTAAAATTGTTTCATTTATCGTAGGTGTTTTGACTTGTTGTTCTTGACATCATTATTACTTATATCATGATTTACTTACTTCCAGAATATAAAATATGATTTATATATCATATATATTCAGTATATATATATATATAATAGATAGATAAATAAAATGAAAAACACCGTTCATGGAGACGGTAGTCCGTACGTACGCATGAACGCTGTTTTACTTTCCTTATTGTCTTGAAATGGAAGTAAGTAGATGACATACATATATATATATATATACATAAATACAGTAGCTTTATAATGTCATATATTTCATTATTATTTCTTATATATACTTTATAATCATTCTTAAATGGTTAACATGGAGAATGAATCTCATCGCGTCGTGGAGACGGTAGTCCGTACGTACGCACGAGCGATGATATCATTTCCATAAATATTGAACTGAATTGGAGTGGATTATACAATATATCAGAATCAATATGATGTTGTAATAACTATGTATAGTTATTCTTTACACCCTTATACCCATCCATGTAAGGTGGTGGTGGAAAATAGATTACACCACGGCGTGGAGACGGTATTCCGTACGTACGCACGCGCGGTGATTTCTTTTTCCGTAGGATGGATAGATGGTGAAATAGGGTTGTTTCATACTTATAATAACATATCAGTATATGAGTGATACTGATGTTATTACTTCATAATGAAACAACCTAAGAAGAAGAATTGGAAGAAGAAATAAAGATGAAAGAATTGGTAACGGTAATTACCTCTTCTTTGAAGCGCCTCTTTGAGACCTCCTCTTAGGGCACTAAAATTGGTCTTTGAGGAAGACCAGAACCTCTAGGATGTTTCTAGGGAATTGGAGAAGAGATTTTGGCAGGGGTTGGCCGAGCTTGAGTGCTCAAATTGGTGTGAGGAGGAGGGGGAGGAGGTGTCCTTTTATAAGGGAGGAGAGGGGCACCTTAGGAATACCTCAAAATATTATTTTATATTAATGTCAAAATTGGTTTATAATGGTTCCAAAATGTTCTTATTTCGAAGCTAAAGTGGGGATGGGTCGAAATCATATCAACAAATAGGATTTAGACAAGTTTAGGTTATTATTTTAACCTTATCAATTAGATTTAACTCTAAGTTAAATAATTTAACTTTTACCGTGTCTTTTTGTTTTCTTTCACTATATGGTTAATACACTTACTATAACATGCCAAACGAACCCCAAATTGTTTATTATTAATATATATATCCTTATCTAAGTAATTTGGCCGAACCTTATATTTTTAGGAATAAAATAACAATTAATAATATAATATTTGATTTAAAAACTATTTTGTGTCAATTTTGACACTATTTGATATATGATTTTTTGAAAGTCATAACAGAATTATATGTTCGAACCAAGTTGATTAAATCAACACTAATACATCATAGTAACCTAGAAAATTAGTTTAATTCATAAAAAGTCTTAAATTACATTCATTTGAGCATTTATAACATCAATTATGTTAATATTTCCTTAAAAGGGTAATTACTGCATCATCGTTGTGTCAAAAATAAATTAATTTATTTAAAGTCTAAAAATTATAAATAAAATATCATTATGTAGGAAATATTTTTATCTTTCTAATAAATATTTATAGTCGAATTTATCTTATGTATAACCCCATATTAAAAATGTTTTAGTAAATAAACTTTGATTTTAACTCTTTTAACTCTTCTTTGAATTAAATAATAATAAATGTCCTAATCTAATCCAAGTGGGCCTAAATGGTCATATTATATTCATAAGGTTGTTTTTGGCCGAATTAAACTTATCCAATAGAATTAGGACATGTGTTAGGGTAATAGTAATATCATATTTACCCTTAGTTACCCTATTTACTATTAACCGTGGAAAAAAAAAGTAAAAAGTTACTATTCACCAAAAATTATTTTCATCTCATTGAACCACATTTTAGTCCTTGATATTAACCATGTCTGTCAGATTTTCGAAATTCCATTCACAGAAGTGGTAAAATTAAGTTTTATGCAAAATTCAGTTTGTAACCTACCACTTAGTAGTTTCACTATTTATCAAAAATTGATGTTTTTCAGAACAATGCCAAAATTTCATCCTAAGCTATATTTCATATTCCGAATTCAAAAATGAAGTCTATTTTACCATATTCATAACTTAGATTTTGCATTAATTAATTTTATAATTAAATCCCGTTGTTAAAACAAATAGCGTGTTTTTAAGAAACAATATCTATCAAAAGATTGACACTTGTTTATGTCTGGTTTAAATGTGAAATTACATCCAATGACCAACATTGTATTAAATTATAAAAATATATTCTAAATATATTTTAAAACCACTCAAATTAATGTTTTATCACTATTAATTATTTCGATTAAAAAAAGTTGTTTTTAATTATAATTTAGTAATTTTCACTATTCATCAGAATATGGAAGTTATCTGAAAAGTACCAAAATTTCACCTTAGGCTAAATTCGATACTCCGAATCCAAAAATGAAGTTCATTTTGAAAAATAAGATTTACAGAATTTCAAAAAGTGGTTATTACTATTCATAACGACTAATTTTAATAATATTTTAATAGAATATCGTTGTTTAGTGAAACTCAGTATTGCGTACTACACACGCTATCGAGGAAGGTTGTGATTGCGTGTAATGCAAGGCAAGTCAAGGATGCGTGTTGTGCAAGCTCCTTTTGGTGTAGCGTACAACACAAGACATTAGTGAAATAAAAAGAATATTTTTCATAAAATCTCGGGCTGTTACATTCTACCCCCCTTAAAATGAATT